>CM051235.1:403327416-403682416 GCA_027917425.1 Gastrophryne carolinensis | reverse complement strand
ATGGTCAAAGTCAGAGGTCTTCCATATTGCAGAATGCCGATTGGTTTTTCACAGGGAAGCTTCACTAGTCGAAGCCTCCAAACGTTATACTTCGCAAACCTCCTGCCTAACCACAGCACTTTGAAAGTTAACAGCTTAAAACACAACAGAGGTATAATACAGCAAAATATAAACTCAAATAAAACTGTAAACCTGAAGCTTAGGTACAAGGCAAAGGTTTAAAAATAAGAGCTTTGCAGAATGTAAACATTAGGATCTAAAATACAATGTAAAGAGCACTTTCATAAAACCGAAAGTATTTACATGGCACATACTGATCAAAAATAACAGGGTTTACCCAAGACTCTTAGCAGTATATGGTGCCATGCAAATTATCTAGGCTTTGAGATATCTTAAGTGTCCAGAAAGAGGAAGCTGGGTGTGCAATGCTTGAGTAGATCTAATATGTACAGAACCATAACATTCTACATGTGATCACGTGTGTTGGGTTAATGGCCATAGTCAGAACAAGGATAGACGTAATTGCTTCATGAGGGGGTAAGGCTTGGCAACAGAACACTCTATAGCTCTGTTTCACAATAAGGAGTATAAGTTTGCGTCCTCACGGGAACATTTAAGAGGAACAAAACCCCCCTTGTGCCTATAAGACTTTTGGGGGGATTGGCCTCTTTATGGGGCATACCAAAGGATGCCCTACTGTATGAACTCCCGAATCACCCAGTCTACTCACCTCTTCCATAAGCCCGCGCACATACACGCTCACAGCTAGAGGCAGGAATGCGGGTAGTGGCGCTCACTTCATTCCGATTGGAAATCTGAATGGAACCAGTGCTGCTGATTGGCTAAGCTAAGCCCACACATGCGCCATAGGAGCAAGAAAAGGTGGGTTTAAGAGCGATCCAGGGGGATACACACATTCAAAATCAAAATGCCCCATGGGTGGGGGACAAATACAAGAATGCAATTTTGTTGGGTATTGTTCCTCTTTAAGGAGTGCTAAGTCACATCTAATATAAGGGGCCACATGCCACCAGGTAATGTAGAAAGTCCCTTGGGCATTTTTTTTTCTAACAAAGCTTTTTTTTTACACCAACAACCTACATTTGGAGAGCTTAATCCCTCCAGCAGCCATGTAATATTTGTCAGTCTAATAAGAATCTGTCAAAATGGACACTTGTTTACAAAGGGGAGAGGTTTTGAAATCTTATTCTGCTGCACCCAAGTGTGGGAGAGCTTTCCTTTTAATAGCTTTGTAAATGGATGTATTACTTACTAATGCTAGAGCTCCCAAGCCTCAAACACACCATCCATATAAAATAATCCACCAGTCTCCCAATTATTAAAGTGATTGTCCAGGCTCACACCAAAGTATTCCCAATGTGTAGGGTTAGAGTCAGTCAGGCTAGAATGACCAATCCCGCCTCAGGCTTCAATTTGTGGTCAGGATGAAGGGGAAGGCGCTGTGACCAGAGCAAAGAGACTGCATGGAATTGACACTGCATCAGGTAGGCTGCTGGGCAATGCATTTTAAAGTTTGACTAGTTCATTCTTTAGGAAAAGGAAAACAGGCTTCGCATAGCCATATTCTCAGAATCTTTATTCCTTTAAAAAACGCAATTAGGCCCCCCCACACACACCCATCCAACCCTAGTATCTCGGACATCGCGTACATTTAAAAAAAAAAAAAACAATAAAAAGGGTGTTTTCATTGCTGAGGCCAGGCCGATCTTTTTGATCATTTTGGAGATCTATGAATTGGCTGATATAAAGAATGCCATGGTTACTTTAAAGATGACTGAAACCCTGCTAGGATGTAAGCCAAAGCACTATGTTGGCATTTTGTTTACACAGAGATATTTTGTGGCAACTGGCCCTGTTTTTTATATGACACAAAATGTTTTCTCACCCTACACAACTCCGGGTGATCAACAAGACCAAAATTCTTTTTGTGTCTTATAAAAGCCCGCCCACTAATTGTGTAATGAAAAGGTACAGTAAACAATCAATACTTCAAGGCAGGTTCATTACTAATTAGGTTCCCACTTCCAGTCCTTCATTCAGCAAAGCAAAATGGTCACAGGAAATAGAAGCCATACTATGGTAACAGGACATGATGTTTTATTTGTGTCTTTACCGGAGAGATAAGGGCATTTACTTTTAGAATTTGAGTTTTATGGTGCAGCGATCTCTGTGCCAGCATTTTCCCTACCCCTTTATCTTAGGTTCAGGCCTTAATGTTAACCATTTTTAAGACTGAAAATTCAACAGTGCCGATTGCCCGAGGTAAGTGTTTGATTTTATTTAACTTATAGTTTGAATAAAGCTGAATAACCTCTTCACAAGCATGAACACTTAAAGCGGACCTTCACTCTGAATAAGAGTCTATCTTATATGTTTCCCACACCCTGTACATACAGATTTCCCACATTACAAAATCATCCTACCTGCACCTAGTGCATGTTATGAGCCTTTAAACATCCAAGATGGTGGATTGTGGAAGCCGCCATCTTATCAGGCAGCCTGCAAACAGGAAGTGCCTTCTGACTGTGCTGCTCTGCATTCTGGGATTGCTGACCTTTTCCAGAGCACAGCTCTGCTCTGTCTGAGCAAAGCACAGCTATAACCCACCCCCTGTACCTTATCCCACTCTCCTCTCCTCAGTAAGTGTGATGCTTCTGAGTCAAGATGGCGGCGCTCGTATCCTGAATTCCTGAACAGAGTTGCAGCCCAGTGGGGGAAAGAATAATAAGTTAGTGACTAAAAACTTAAAATATATTAATTTTAGATGCTGCGGAATTTTAAGAGTTTGGGCTCTTCATTAAATCACGCTGAAGGTCCGGTTTAAAGAGGAACAAAACCCTTTCTGGCTGGCCCTGAAGTCTGCTGGTGGATGGAGGGGTGGAGGGAAGGGGGTTTGATCTTGGCAAACACACCGACATTGGATGGAAGGGCAACGGGGGGGGGGGGGGTAAATATTGAGTATTTTTTAAAGCCAGGACAGACAGCGGTCACAATATCTGCAAGCATCCCTTGGGTATCCATCCTCCAGCAACCCCTGGGTACCCATCCGCCAGCGACAATGTGACCACAGTGATCCAGTTGATGGGCTCAATCTCACTGGGGGGGAGGGAAGGTAAGATTATTTGTTTCAGCGAGAGGCAATCGGGATGCCCCCCTGCACAGGGAAGAACACCTATTTTGTAACAATCGATGAATGCCCAAAAGCATTTTTCAGCCTTAGATAGTACTGTATACTGCTATGTTATTTAGTGTAAGAGTGTGCTCCCTCTAGTGTCCAGTGTATGAGATTACATTCAAACTAATCCTTTATACTAAACTAGAGGCCGTACACCACTTACACAAGCTAGTCACACCATTCACTGGGTGAACGTAAAGGAAAGCTGAAGTGAAATGCTCAAATTGGAAAAGGTAGTGATCAGGTTTTATCCCTCCTAATGTCACACACGAGGCATCTAGACGAGTAAGGAACTTGTCTATCGGCCTCCTGTTCAGAGTACTAATGCAAAAGATGAACAAAAGAAATGAATTATCCGTGACAAATATTCAATGGGGACTTTACTGAAGTGCTGCTGCTGTATATCTTTTTAAATGCAGCAACGCTAATTACCTCATGCCAATTCTTCATTAGGGGTTTTGTGAACAGCCCCATGCTTTGTCACATCACACAAACAAATCACAACAAATTCAGGAAGGGGGTCTATGGAAGAATCATCGCATTGCCATCATCTTTCAACCCATTTTGAAAACTTGAGGGTGAGGTGAGGTGGGGTCAAATAAACTCTTTTTAAAGGAAAACCCCATTTGTGTCAGGTTTTTAGTGTTCTGCCTTATTGTTTTCCTTTATTGGAATGTAAAATAAGCATTTGTCTTAGGAGTGTGCCCCATAGCTGTTATTTAATTCAGCATGCTGTTTCCATGTTTCCTTTATTCTTGTGGCTCTGTGTTGCTACAGTGGGTGTGGCTTTCCTGACCTTAAATAAAGCCCTTTAGTCTGCTTACTACATATCAGATTATTAGCAAGCCTGAGCCAGGAAGTATCTGCTCTATACACTGAACACACCTCTTTGGTGTACTTCTGCTAATGCAAACATTTTGTTGCTAGAGAAAACATTTTATTGCATAAAAAAATAACAGATAAGCTCTGTAAGCTAACATGAGACACAGAGGTAAGTGTAAACAGGAAGGCTGTATTAGGTGATTGTGCAACTATCTCCCCCAGAACCCAAATATGAATGACCATAGTGCACATGGATTCACCTCTCCAAAATAAAATCTGCAGTGTACATGTTGACCCTCCTTTAGCCCCTTAACATAAATATGCAGAGTGCACACAGGTCTTCCCCCGGTTTACTCAAAATGAATATGCAGAGTACATGTAGACCTCCCAAAACCCCAAATTAACATGCAAGGCATATGCATGGATCCCTCTGTCAGGCTCCCTAATATGCAGCATGCAGACAGATCTCCCACCCTCAGGCCTCAACAATAAGCTCACTGCCCCAGCCATAGAAGGATCCTTAGCAATGCTAAGGGGGGGCGCACAGACACAGGAGTCACGTGACACTGTGTGTGTGTGTGTGTGTGTGTGTGTGTGTGTGTGTGTGTGTGTGTGTGTGTATTGCATTTCCGAGAGCTACCTCCCAGGCAAGGGCCTGGCAGTAGCAATGGCGCAAGGTGTTCCCCTTACCTGGGCCATCTATGAATAAGTAAGTTCACTGAGGGGTCATACAAAGCTATTGGAGGACACAGGCATCTCTGGTGAAGGTGAATTCCAAATATATTGAGAAGATGTCATTTTCTAAGCTAAGTTTATTCCATTCTCTGTGGATTTCCCATATTGGTGCCCCCTGTTTTTTTGTTGAGCAGCAGACTCAGAGGAATGGTCTGCACACATTACCTAGTTCATGCTTGATTGTCAGCTTCTTCGAGAAACAGTAACTTACAAGAATATCATGACTTGGTGGGTCATAGAAACACATTTGGGAAGGGAGGGGGTTAATTGTGGATGTATATTTTTTATAATCATCTAATACTTATAATAGATCTATTACTGTGCTGAATGTTGCCCCTTGATATGACTGTGTGTCTACTTAAATTTGGATCTTTTTTTGGGGGGGGCACTGGGTGACATAATTACTTGTGTTTAATGATTATGTCAGTCTTATTGCAATATTGTGCTTCACTGTATATGCTTAATTATTCAGTTTTTCAATATTGGTAATATTTTTGGAATATTGTGATTTGGTCCTCAGTGCACTGTTTGTTCCTTGGTGATTTAGAGGATTGTTAAAGGGACAGTAAACTCAACGGTAATAATAACACAGCAAGCGACTCATCTGATACCTCTCCCATGTGCCTCTCTTCCATTTCCTGCAGAACAGAGTAGAAGCTGTAGCAGAGCTCCAAAATTTCCTTTCAATTTAAAGGGTAAATCCACAAAATTCGATGGAATTTTTTAAAGTGTAAATGTTATTGTGCCGAAAGGATGTGCTAAACTGATCTAGTGTTTTTTTATTTTTCCTATGTTAGTGTTTTACAGAAGCAGTTTTCACTGCAATCGTCTGGTATTTGCAACGTACACCAAGAAATAAGAAGTGAGTGCGATACACACAGAACACTGCTGCTATAGCCGCTGCTGAGGTGAAGGAGCTCACTCAACCTGACACATGCCCAGCAGTCGTGTTGCTATTGGCAACGTACACCTACACGCCTGCACTTGGTGTACATTTTAAATAGCAACTGATGAAGATTGCTTCTATAAAACACATTTGCTAACATTAGAAAAAATGTAAACAAATGCTAGATCAGCTAATCTATGCCAGCATGCTTGTTGTTGATGGTTGGTGGTGCATCAGTTTATTACACTAATGGGGACCAAAAATATTTAAATATCTTCCAACTAGCAATCGTGTCTCCATAAATGTGTAGCAAGTGACTGAAATGAAAGTCAAAGTACTCCAAAGACAAACTATCAAAAGCTGTTCCCTAAGTAACGTCTAAGGAAGACATAGGAGAGGTGTGGGAGACAATACGCACACACAGGAGCAAAAAAAGGAAGGAAGGAAGGAAAAAAAAAAAAGATATATTTTCAAGACCCAAAATTGCTTGAACTGTGAAATCAAGTAATGAACAAAAGAAAAGGTCTTGTCAGCAGGAATCAGTGCTGCGCCGAGTCAGCAATTTCTGCTGAAACCTTATTATGGTTGCGGATTCGATTCTTCATCCCTGCGCAGCTCCCCTCACAACAAATAAACTGACTTGACCTCCTCCTGTTACTTAATGCAAGTTGCCTGTCATTTCTCACTAAGCTCCCATCTTTCTCCTTGAGAGTCCTTCTGGCCGTGTAGAAGGTGGGAGGGAGGGGATGCTGGGAGCCCAGCTTGAGATAACGCCGCTAAAGGCCCGCAATTAAGTCACTTAGGCTGCATTCTGCGCCACAGGTCTATCTTCAGATTGCATTAGGAAACGAAATGGAGTTTAAGGTTCTTATATAGCATTGCTCTAAACTCTCTGAATGTAGGAATTAAAGTGGACCAAAACTGGCCCTGGAATCTAGCTCTGGCTCTGAGACTTCAGGGCTGTCTGATTCCCTCCTCCCGTGGCATCCCACACTGGGATGCCACGCTCTGTGAACCCCTTTGATTCGCCCGATAAGCTTACCTTTTCAACAAGCCCATGGCATATGGCCGCCACAACTAAATGCACAGCCCAAGGATGCGAATGACGTAGTGCATTGCTGATGTGTGCGGCTGGGATTCCATTCAGCTTCTCCAGCTGCACATTAATAGGCATGGCCAGAGAAGCTGATTGGACGAGAGCCGTGTCTGCACCGTGGGCTTAACGAAAGGTAAGAAAGACCGGTGAATGGGGGGGGGGGGTTTGGTCTGTCCCCCCTGGGGCACCTCGGTTTGTGAACCCCCGCCATTTTAATATTATAGTGAAATTACTATTTTTTTATATTTAACATTCATTATGTAATCATGTTCAATACTAAATACATTTACACTTAAAAATTACAATTTAGAGTGGCATAAAATTGAAATTTGCTTTCTATACTCCATAATGCCAGCAGGTGGCAGTGCTGTATGCTAAAGCAGTGGTCCCCAACCTCTTTAACCCCAGGGACCACTGGAGGCAATTATTCTAGGACCCACTGGGGTCGGGATTAGGGGTGGGGTTGATGGCAGGGCAGATATCGGTCAGGTAGCACTGGCTTTATACGTTATACACATATGTTCATTCATTTATATCTATACATTGTAATATCATATACAATAAGGAGGATATGGCCCAAAGTAGTGTCTGTGTCACATCCAAGAGGGGGGGAGTAAAGGGGGGAACTTATTTCAGTTTATGTCCTATTTGGCCATTTGGGCTGCAGAAGTCTGGAAGTGAAATTACTTTGGGCCATAATTCAGGGCTGCCTGAAACAGGCTGGCTATCTTAAAGGGGAACAAAACCCAGCGTTTTCACTATGCTGGGTTTTGTTCCTCAGCAACTGATTTGGGATGCCCTGCTGTGTGAAGCCTCTGGGTTTGCCCAGGTAAAAATTACCAGAGAATTCAAGGGTTTCATACAGTGAGAGTACCCACTTTGCTGAGGAACAAAACTCAGGACAGTGAAAATTCTAGGTTTTGTTACTCTTTAAGATAGCCAGCCTGAGCCGGGTAGCACAGCCCAAAGTAGTAACTGTGGCACTTCCAGGCTGTGGTTAAAGTTTCTCTTTAGATTGAAACAAAAAACCAAAAGATACCAGGGCCGGCTGCTGGCCTTTCCCCGGGGCATCCTAAATGTGGGTTGCCCCACTGTGCAAACCCTCCCAGATCGCCATGTAAAACTCACCTCTTCCTGGTCCTACAGCCCATGCACAGGCTCTTGTCCAATCAGAGCCATTTGCAGTGAATACGTCATTGGGCAAATGGCTTGCTCTGCCCTTTTGCAATTGGCTCTGATTGGACAAGAGCCCACACATGCACCATAGGATTGGGAGGAAGTGAGTTTAACTGGGTGATTATGGGGGGTTTACGTAGTGGGGCAAGGAACAAAACCCGGGATAGGCAAAATCCTGGGTTTTGTTCTGCTCTTAAAAAGGGTGACTGCAGACACAGACTCACATTGCTGATCACCTTGTCAATCTCCTTTTCTTTCCTGGTGGCTTTCGCTGCTTCCACTGACGTATTGGGCCGGAGACCGTGGTTTGGGACCCCTTTGCTAGAACACTAGTTTGTGGAGTCTCACTGCTGTTGCACAGTATGAAAACTAGTGAAACTATGATCCAACTTTCCTCCAATCCTAGAAAACTAGTCAGACCCAACCTGTATTCATGAAAACCTCTCATAAGAAAAACAGGATTGCTGTAAAGTTGACCAGCTGCATCAGGAGATGTGTACCTAGACTTGAAAAGTCAGGTGCCAGTGATGAGAAGATATCACCATCATCACCTACCTCTGCACTAGCATTCTCTTCTAACTGCAACTTCAAGAAAAAACACATCTGGGATTTTTACCATTCCAGCTATTGTTCCTCTCCATTGGGGCATTAGCATTTGGAATGCCCAGCGATGTGAATCCTCGGAAATCCTTGGAATCCTGTGAAAAGCCAATCAACGGCTCGGGCACCATTCAGCTTTTACTAGCCACTCTGACATTAGGACGGTGTAGTAAATCTGAATGGAGTGCAAGCTGCTCCACCGCATATTCTCACCAGCTTTCAGAAACGCCTGGTGCGGATACACGTCTCAGATGAAGGTGAAGATGGGGAAATCTGTCAATGTTACTCTTTAAATGCATGACTGGGATGTTAATGGCTCTACGTGATTGCTTTTGCAGGAACACCCAGCAGATAAAGCTCTATGTCACCTCTGCTGAACAAAGGTTTTTCCACCGCCAAAGCCACGCCTAGCGGTAGTTTTGAAATTGCCAATTAGCTGATCTCAAAACTGTATGATGCGCGCCAGCCAGATGGTCGCATCCCCAGCTTTCCCACTCCTGCGCCCAGCCATTTAGACCCTAGGGGTTTCACACAGTGTGGCATACCTCTATGGGATGCCCCGGGGGAAGGCCGACGGCCCTGGAATCTTTTTCCTCCACTTTAAAGCAGAGCGCTACTGTCACAAGCCTGCCACCACTGATTCTTTTAACTTCCTGTAAAATATATATACAAGCTTGCCAGGAATGAGCAACAGAGTTCCTTAAAAATAGGTGGAAGCGGGGGAAACCAGTGGTGGCATATGGGCCCACTGCCTGGACTTACAATATAGGTGAACTTGCACTTTAAGATTTGCAGTCCTATAAGTGAAATTGTAACAAAGGCCTCTGTGTATGAACCATTACATTATGCTGTTATCTGTGAGGGGATTAGGATCCGGGGCCTGTTTTCTGTCCATCTCACTGACAGCTCTGTGACAACGTGGCTGAATTTACAGACTCAATTAGTGAAAATATAACCCCCACTTCATATTTTTTTTTTTTTTTACTGTATCTCAATAAATATTTTCTTTTTTATAAGATAGCTTATCTTGAGGTCTGACTGGCAAGCTCTGCATAATTTCCTAAGTTTGGGTTAAACAAACAAAAGCCTAGCAGGGCATAGCACTCCCCCCACCTCCACCCCATCTGAGACGGGGTTTCTGGAAAGACACGGATTGTTATAAGATGAAGTCAGTTTGGTCAATATTTAGGTTTGCCGGCCTATCTGCAGCCGCTGGAAAAGCTCCATTGTGTAAAAGTGCAGCAGGGAGATAAATATTCTACTGACAGACTCTGACAGAGCTGATTGGGTCACAAGATGAACCAAGATGGCAGAAGAGGGCCATGAGCCGGCTCCAGACTGGAGAGATATACATAACTGCGTCATTTGGTTAACCAAGGGTTAAAGTGAAAAACACAGGAAGCTTCATATAAAAAACGCTCCTTTCCTGAACAGCAAACATCAATGGACACATTTACAGTAATATGGATGCAGCGGTATAAAATAAAGAAAATTAAAGTGGACCTCTATCTTTAGTCCTGTCCAGGCAGTAAAAAATACAATTCTGTGAAGTACTCACCTGTAGAATTGGTATTATGCGTATACAGTACGTCCTGCTCCAGATATAATACTTACACTTGGGTTATCCTCCGCCAGATGGCGCTGTGCACTGCAGACATGCAAAAACAGGCTCCTCCCGGCCCTTCATATACCCAGGGACCTCCCACAAATCCCCAGCATTGAAAAGCAGTGAACCAGAAGCCGGGAGAATCCAACCACCAAAAAACAACTGGTAATGATAACAATAACAACAATCACCATACAGGGGATCCAGAATAATGCAAAAACCAGGGTGGGGTGGAGCAGGACGTATTGTATACGCATAATACCAATTCTACAGGTGAGTACTTCACAGAATTGTATTATTCTAAGTATACAGTACGTCCTGCTCCAGATATAATACTTACACTTGGGACATCCAATAGCAGTGTCCATAGAATAGGGTGGGATCCCCAACAAAAAAGCAACAGCAGACAGTTGAAAGCACTGTCACCTGCAAACCTCGCTAGAAAAGCAACATGAGCAAAGGCTCTAACGTCAACATCAAAACAACCTTTGAAAGGGTACGAACAAAAAAACAAGTAGCGTTCAAGCAACCTGTTCAACAAAATCTGGTGCAGAAAAGGCCCAAGGATACCAAGGCACCAGTGGAATCGGAATAGAGGGAGAAGAACTCTTCCCCTTAAGGAATAGGCCTGAGTAACAGCCTAACAAGATCAAAGGCTAATAGTAGCCCAGGAAGAGGCCAAACCTTCCCCAGGACCAGAAGGAACATCTTTCCAAGTAGAAGCTAGGCCCAAGACCGCTTAACCCCTGGAGGCAGACGAGATCAGGCACATCCAGATGTAGGTGCCCACAACCCCAAGGAGCATCAGTCCCCCTAAGGGACAAGAGACAATCCAGGAAAAAAAAAAAAATCCAGCACCTAATGAGGGAAAATAGATTCCCTTGCCTCAGCGTGAACAAGGCCCAGAAGAAGGACAATGTCTTTAATACCCGAGCCTAAAACCACCTTAGGCAGAAGATCTGGCTTAAGGCGGAACACCGCCTCATCTCGGTCGAATACATCAAGGAACGAGGGCTAGCTAAACAGAGCCGCCCGCTCAGACACAGGCCGACTAAAGTAACAGCCCCAGAAGGACAACCTTATGGATAAGAACAGTCAGACAGCATCCGGAATAGAGCCAAAGGGGAACACCCCTCAAGGCAAACAGAATAGAATTTAAATCCCAACAGGGACCCTAGAACTACGTGGGGGATGCCGCTGAGCAATCCCTGAAAAAATGGTCAACCCAGGGCACCGAGTAGGAGAGCCAACTTCAACCCATGCTGTAGCAACTATATAACCCTGGGAACAGAGCGCGGCCACAGGGGAGAGACCAAAACTCACACCAATCAATATGGGTAAACAATACCCCACAATAGACAGAAGAAGAGGAGGAAAAAGCCAACTCCTAGGCTTCCAGAAGTCACAGACACCCAGCAGATACGCCCATCTCCATCAAGGTGAATGAATCAACCGTCAGACCATCCAGACCAGAGGCTGTAGATTGGAGTGAAATAGAAAAAGAAAGGCCTGAATGAGCAGGTCAGCACTCCTGACAGGACATACAGGTCCGCTGTTCACAGAACCACATCTGCAAACCACACTCCACTAGGCCACCCAAGGGCCGCCAGTGTCACTGGTTCCTCCTTCTGGAGCAAACTTGCACAGAACCCTGTCAAGCAGGGTGAATGGAGATAAGACACACAGAACAGAGTGTCCAGCATAAGATACTAAGCCTCATGACCAAGGTCAGAACAATCTGAGACAGGGAAACAAGGGCCTAGCACCCATGATAGTGACGGGCCCAGAAAGATCCACACTAGCCGGATCACATAGAGACACAAGAATTAGCACATCCTGTCGCAGAAGGACATCCACAGGAGCGAATATCGCAGATATGCAGGGAACGCCGTCCTCCACCCAGAACAGGGTCAGATACCCTCCTGGGGGATCATCCTGCTTCCGGGTCCACACAGATAATTAATACAGGCCACTGTCGTCAGACAGACCAAGGTGCCCCCAAAAAGCCAGATCCCGCAAGCGAGAAGTCCAGCGAGATAGAGCCAACCTGAAGGCCCACCGCTTCAAAAATAGACAGGTGAATGGACCCCTAAAAGTCCCACCTCCCCCGGAACCACAGGGGAATTTAGAAGAAAAAAGTCCCCCCTCCGTCCACCTGATAGATTCGGTATCCAACTACAGGAAGACACAAGGAAGGGGGCGCCCCCTGACTGGTACCTCTAGTACAACAGTCTCAGGGGAAACCACCGTACCAAGGTGGAAGGGTACACAGTCCAGTCCAGCATTTACAATTGCAGAAGAGCCCAAGGGCACTGAGCATAAGGGACAACCTTTGAATAGCCACCAACAGGCCCACCAGCTGCAATCCAGCCTGGTGAAAGAGACGGGAACAGCAAAGAGGGACCAAGCCCATGTAACCAGATTGTCCACTTTATAGTCAAGGAAGCAGGTTCCCGCTTGAACCGAATCCAAGATCAACCCTAGGAATGAAGATACCAAATAAGGGGACAATGAGGAATTGAGGTGATTTAGCACCCATCCAAGACTCCCAATGGACACCACCAGCCGAGTAACAAACTCGGCCTGACGTAGAGATTGGGAAGCAAAGAGGGACGACCAGGCAGTTCCTCGTGTGGACGCCCCCTAGGTCTCAGTAGAGACATCATCCCCGTCATCGCCTAGGCGATCACTCTGAGAGCAGAAAAGAGGCCAGATAACAAGGCCACAATCAGCAGTGTTGGAGCACCAACACTAACCTGTAAGATCCTAGGTGCCCGGAAGGCACAATGGCAATGAGATAAGCGTCTTAGATCCCCACAGACGGCAAGAGGTCCCTGGACACAGGGCACTAGCGGCCCAACTCAGAGAACCATGTCGAAAACCGCCTGTGAATGTAAATTGCCTCACCTATGGAAGGCCATAATGGGCAGAGTGTCTCATCCTTTTGGGGGAATGTGGAAAGGTTGGTGTAGAGGCCCCTGCCTCTGTTTGTTAAGGGCAACCAGCAGGTGACCCCAGACCTCGCAGGCCGCGCGTGGCCTGCGCCAACACCAGAAGAGAGGCAGGGACCAGAAACATCCTGACAATCTCGGGAAGGGGCCGCCCAGCAGACACTATCCTGCATCCAGAGGAAACTTCCTCCTGACTCCGTCAGAACGAGGCATGACGCCTCCTGATAGGAGCAAGGTGCTGCAGCCATCCCCTCGCCCAGGTGGCGCTCTGCCAACCTCGAAATCACCTGATCGGCCGTAGGCAGCCTGCGCGGCACGACTTGTTGGTCATTCCCGCTCGAGTGCGACTCATCAGGAGTGAGATTTAAGCACGGGGAGAGAGGTGTATTGAAACGAGGCGCAGCCACTGGCAACCCTGACTGCAGAGCCAGTACTTGTTCAGCACAAGGTCCGCAGACTCTGCTCTGTCCGCATCAGCATGGGGCAGTCCACACGCTGTACACAGCTGGTCTTGTCCCGGAGGGACCCTGGTCACATAATTTTGAGATGCCTCCATATGGTAATTATTAATATATGTTAGGCCGGGAGAAGCCACCGGAATCCTTGACGTCTGAAAGACAGAAGGGGAATAAGAGGTGTCAGGGCCATGCGCAGCAGAAAAAATACTAATGAAGAAATCGCCCGCGAGGGCACTTACCGAACCTGGGGAGGAGAAGGATTGCAACCACGCGCGCGCGCGAAGACCAACAAAATGGCGCCAACCGAACCTCGAAGGGCGGGCTCAATCTGGGCCTCCCCCAAAGAGCGCGAAGCTCTGAGTTAGCCGTCCAGGCTTGACAAGCCAAGCATAGGATATGCCAGTTAAAAGTATCTGCTATGGACACTAATAGTCTGATGCCGCCGCCACCCAGCCAGTATTTTTAATGAAAAGTGAGAAGGCAAAGACGGTGGCGGCCAATAAAAAGAGCAAGCAGCGCGGCTCTGACACCCGGTTGCCATCAAGGGCAAAAACTACGGCCATAAGCATAACAATGCAGTACACTGAGGCCGCCACACACACAACCCCCCCTTTCTTTTCCTCGAATACAGGGGGAAACGAGGGAGGATGGCGGCCCTTTACACAGGGTCCACCGCTACACGGGGCATGGGGCAATAGTGCGGGAGGGACATCCACTAAAGGCTCACCATCAGCCTAAACCGCCTACCCTTTGGTGGGGGACTGCGGTGGAGCAGGGCTCCGTTAAGCACGCATGGTGCTGCTTACCTTCACCTGACCAGTGCAGCCCAGGCTGGGAGGCACATCACAAATAGGATGGATGGGAGTAGTCCAACAGGGCCGCAGGCTGTAATAGCCCCGCTCACCTGCGAGAGAGTGATACTTCATGTCTTCGCAGTCAGCACTGCAGAGAAATCTGGGGATTTGTGGGAGGTCCCTGGGTATATGAAGGGCCGGGAGGAGCCTGTTTTGCATGTCTGCAGTGCACAGCGCCATCTGGCGGAGGATAACCCAAGTGTAAGTATTATATCTGGAGCAGGACGTACTGTATACTTAGAATAAAAAAAATACCTGCCAGCCTGCAGACTCAATCCCACGTCCTGCAGCTCCTGCTCTCTGCATCCCCTGCTTCCTAGTCACATGGGAGCAGGCTCCCTCATTGAGTGCCAGCGGAGGAGATGCATCGCGAGACTGTCCAGGAGCGCCCCCCACTACTTTGAATTCAGTATAAGGCTTGGAAGCACATTCTTGGCAACAGTGCTGAAGCTGGAGGACAGCTAGCACTTAATTTGTACAGTCTGGAGGAAAGAAGAGAGAGGGTGGACATGATTAAGACCTTTAAATATATGAAAGGTTTGAATAAGGTTCAGGAGGAAGTGAAGAAGAAACTTAATGATAGCACAAGGGGGCACAACCTGAAGCTATTTAGAGGGAAGATCAGGAGCAGCATTAGAAAATATTATTTTACAGAAACAGTAGCAGAGGTTTAGAACAAACTGCCAGCAGAGATACTGTATTTTTGCTCCATAAGACGCACTTGGGTTTAAGAGGGAAATAATAAGACCAAAAATATTCTGAACCAGATGGTGTGGTGATTTTGGGAAAGGTGCAGGTACAGATAGGTGTTGCTGCGGGTCAGGTTGAGGGTACAGATAGATGTTGCTGCAGGTCAGGTTGGGGGTACAGATAGATGTTGCTGCAGGTCAGATTTGGGGTACAGATAGATGTTGCTGAGGGTCTGGTTGGGTGTACAGATGAGGCTGTGGCTTTTTTGCTCCATAAGACGCACTTGGGTTTTAGAGGTAAATAATAAGACCAAAAATATTCTGAACCAAATGGTGTGGTGATTTGGGCAAGATGTGGGTACAGATAGGTGTTGCTGCGGGTCAGGTTGAGGGTACAGATAGATGTTACTGCAGGTCAGATTGGGGGTACAGATAGATGTTGCTGCAGGTCAGATTGGGGGTACAGATAGATGTTGCTGAGGGTCTGGTTGGGTGTACAGATGAGGCTGTGGCTTTTTTGCTCCATAAGACGCACTTGGGTTTAAGAGGGAAATAATAAGACCAAAAATATTCTGAACCAGATGGTGTGGTGATTTTGGGCAAGGTGCAGGTACAGATAGGTGTTGCTGCGGGTCAGGTTGAGGGTACAGATAGATGTTGCTGCAGGTCAGGTTGGGGGTACAGAAAGATGTTGCTGAGGGTCTGGTTGGGTGTACAGATGAGGCTGTGGCTGTTGGGTTTTAGAGGTAAATAATAAGATCAAAAATATTCTGAACCAAATGGTGTGGTGATTTGGGCAAGATGTGGGTACAGATAGGTGTTGCTGCGGGTCAGGTTGAGGGTACAGATAGATGTTACTGCAGGTCAGATTGGGGGTACAGATAGATGTTGCTGAGGGTCTGGTTGGGTGTACAGATGAGGCTGTGGCTGTTGGGGATACAGATATATGTGGATTTAAGTCAGGGTGTGGCTGCAGGTCAGCATGGGGGAACGAATAGATGTTGATGCGGTTCAGATTGGGGGTACAGATAGATGTTGCTGCAGGTCAGGTTGGAGGTACAGATAAATATTGCTGAGGGTCTGGTTGGGTGTAGAGATAAGGCTGTGGGTCAGGTTGGAGGTACAGATATATGTAGATTTTAGTCAGGATGGGGTACTGAGAGATGTGGCTGCAGGTCAGGATGGGATAAAGATAAATGTTGCTGCAGGTCAGGTTGGGGGTACAGATAGATGTTGCTGCGGATCAGGTTGGTACAGATAAAAATGACAGCGAGGTGGAGTATTTATCTGAGGGAGGGCGCTGAAGGTGGCTGGAAACTGCAACAGTATAATCGCGGTGCAGAAAGTTTTTACTTCTCCCTCTTGAGTGAGAAGTCTGTAGTGTCACAGGAGGGCCCAGCGTTAATCATAGCTGAGCACGAGCACCTTTGATCTGTCCTCCTCCGGACCTTCTTGTGGCAGCACAGAATTTCTGGGGGTAGAGGTCAGGGGGCTGCAGCCTCCATGAGTCAGATGGTAATTACCAGACAATCACAGAGTTCCAAGTCTGAAAGCACAGCCACACAGAGACTCAAACACAGCAGCAGGTGCCTGAGCCTAGAGAAAGCAGTGCTGTGGCTTGCAAACAGACACCTGTTAAAGTGTGTGTATCTGTGTATACACAAACAGATACTATGGAATCCACGTCTCCCTCCCCCCATCTCACCTGCCACCACATAGCCAGTCTGCTCGGCAACTAGTGACATCACCAGCTGGGCCCACCTCCCGGCACAGAGAGGCACCACTACACCCAGCCAGTAGATGATAATTGCGCCACAAAGAGCGTGATTGGGGTCAGACTACATGGACCTACTAGATGTTTCTATGTCTAGTAAAAAATAAACAAATTAAATAGTTTGTACAGTTAGTTAATGGTTAATAGGACAGTCCGAGCATGTACAAAAATATCTATACCCACTGTCTCTCTATTGCAGCCTATTCAAGCCTGTCCCACTTTCCAAGGGGAACGGCCATCCTACAATGGATAGGCCTGCCAAGCCCCGCCAAGCTCCCTCCATTGCATGGGCATGCAGTAGACAAGGAGGGGTGGCCATTCATCTTGGAAGATGGAGGAAGAGGTAGAGATATATTTGGGGGTTCCCCAGCGCACTGGGCCCTGCTGAGTGGATTGGACCCAACATGCAGTTTGTGCACATGCTGAGGGAGTCAATAGCTTTACTTCCTAAGTAACTTTTTTTTATTGGGCAGACATGCTTCATTTGCAAGGCCCCAAAAAATGTGCCCCTGCACCAATACAAAGCAGGCACTCAAGTGGCCTCCCCTGAAAGACACGGAAGGAATTACCCATTCTTTGATATAAACAGGTTTGCAGTAACACTTCCCATCTGCTTGTCTTTTGTAGTAAATATGGCCTTTGTTTGCCTTCATGCAGGGCAGCAAGCTGTCACCGGCTACGTGAGTCTGCTGAGCATGTGGCACACGGAGCGGTGGCCCGTATAGAAAACTAATGTTTTGCAATCCCAAACCAGCTTCCTTCCTGTGCTCCCTTCCTCACTTACACCTAGCCATCTAAAATCCGGAGCTGCGCTCATTTATTTGCCCAGGTGCAGGCTGCATGCTGGCTGAGGTCATGCTCAGATAGAATTACACCGCCAGATTGGGCTTCACTCTTCAAGGGTGCAAAGAGAAAAAAGGCCTCTCAGGGTTCTTCCTAAACAATGACACAACACCAGAAAAAAGGCTTCCATAGCAACCCTCCCTTTACTTGCCTTTAACTGGTCATTAAACAATTTCTATTAAATGGTATTATGTACAATAGGCTACATTAAAAAACCAAATAATATACTATTGTAATTTACTCCTGAGGGCTGGAGCCCCCCCCCCCCCCCCCCGCACGCCCATAATCTTTACCTTGCTGGGGTTTTATGTGGAGGGGGGCTCCATCCCCCCCAGCCTGTCATATAGCGGCAGCACCAGCAGCCACAGACACCGTTGCTGTGAAGGGTGTTGGTCCGCTTTATAATTAAACTTAAAGTGGAAGTCATGTCATGTTCAGTCATGGAGTAATTCCTCTTCCCCTGGTGCTGAAGCAGGATGGGGGGGGGTTACAAAGAGAAAAAACCCTTACATTGCCTGCAGTTCAGCACCTTTCTCCCAGGTCCCTACAGCCACTGCACAAAAACACACAAAGCGGCATGCAACCACAATGTGTGCACATATAGCCGCTTTGTGCTTTCTCCACAATATAGCCGGGCCCAGGACCCAGAGCATCAGGAGAATGGTGCTGAACCGTGGGCCAGGTAAGAGGTTTTTTCTTTGTAACCCCCACCCTGCCTTAGCACCAGGAGAGGGTGGCAGGGCTTTAATGGAATGCCAGTGTCTTCAAATCTTTAGTGCTTTCAATGGCTAAGGTCACTCAATTTCTGAGATCACTTAAAACCCACCAGGGTTTTGTTCTGCTTTGAATGCGATAAAAACACCATGGCTGTACTAAAGATGACAGTAGAGAGGGTCTGTTCAAAAGACAATCATTCACTTTTGCAGCAGTCGCATCCCCGGATTCCCTGCTACAGAGGCGTGCCCCCATGCCTAGCCATTTAGATAAGTATGGTACAAGTGTGCCGCACACTTCTAAGAGAATGTGACCGGAGTGGTGGCTGGAGCTCAACATCATTTTATGCAGAGCATAAAGCACTGATAGGGAGAGAGCCCATGCATGCGCGGTTGTAATGGTGGAAGGTCGTTTTGTGTGGGCAAGCTGAGGAGGTTCACACAGCAAGGTTGACTGATATATCACCAAGTTAACTGACATATCACCAGGATAGTGAAAATCCTTTTAGTAGGTTCACTTTAAATACATGTCCTTGTTCAATAGCCTACATCAAGAAAGTTTCCATTTAGCCAGGCTCAGTGATCTTAGTGGTTTGTTTTTGTGCTAATTGGCAAATCAGGGGTCCCCAACCAGTAGCTTGGGTGCTACAAGTGGCTCCCCCACCCTTGCTGTGTAGCTCGCAAACTTTATGCTGGATTGGGGAATTACATGTTTTCCTGGGTTGGGCATTGTTAGTGCCATTCTTTGATAAACCATTGTGTTTTATGCCTTCAAGTACTTAACAGTATTTTGAATTCATTTAAATTGTTTAGAGTTATAAAAGAATTATATTCTCGTCAAAAGTGGCTGCCGACCATCTCTCATTGCTAAATGAGGCTCTCATGGTATAAAAGGTTGAGGACCCCTGTTCTACATTGTTGAGTCTGTTGATTCCCTACTGTGTTTGCGGCGCAAAATGCAAACGAGAATTACCTTCACATGTTTGCGCATTTGGCGAATAAAGTTATTCTTTTCAATTCTATGTGCAACATTGGTGGATTTATGTGCTATATTATTTGGCTGTCCATATGGTCCATATAATGTATTTGCTATCTACTTGATTCTATTTTGCTAATTGGGCCTAACTGCAAAGATGGAAGGATGCAGTCTAGTAAGATCTTGCCACAGGTTGTTTAGTTCTGATTTATTAGGATCTCTAAAGCGCTCAGTACAATTCAACGAGTGATATGGCAACACTTGCAAGTGAGAGAACAATACAACAGTATTTTCCAGGGTAAACAAAAGAAAAAAGCCAAGGCAATCAAGATTCATGGATATAATGCTCGTGTGTTTGTTTACTCGGATACACAGGCAAAAATAAAATGGTAACACAAGCCATGGCAACGTGTGGCAAGTTAACCGTGCGCGAGGTGCTCTATCTTACCTGCTATTTTCCTTATCCTCTTATGGGCCTCTTCCAAGATTAACATGAAATGCGTTGGAAACGCATAAAATAATGGTAAGATTTATGCCACAGACCGGGGATCCACAGTATTAATCATTCGTACAAATACAGTTATATAAATAAGGTGAAGCAAAAAACACCACTAACATACAAACAAGGACACACCCCTTAAGATTTTTTCCAAAGTTCCCTCCATAAAGCTGTTATTTAGGGTAACTGTGTACTATTGTAGGAAATGCTGAACCGAGCAGGATTGTTGAAGAGGAACCTAAATTGTTTCTTCAGGCTAAGGGCACAATCAAAGCTTACTTTCCTTGCCTCCCATGCAGCTGATACATGCTTCTGTGCTGCTAAATACAACAGATTTCTAGCTCTTTTCTATTTCCAAACCCACAGCTTTTTTTCTAACATAACTACCTATTGCTTATAGTGGAACTAAACCCAGGAATTTGACTTTTGTTCCGTGCCTCACTGTGTGAAACCCCCTAGTTCTCCTCTAAAAACTCACCCTTCAATGCTCACTCTCGCCCACCCCATTTGGGATGCCCTTGATAAAAGCCAGAGGCCAGCCCTGTAATCTTTTAGATTCCAGGCTAGCTTCTGGTGGGTTTAGTTCCGCTTTATGGCTGACTGAAACCTCCTGCATTACATTGTTTGATAGCCACTTCTACTTTTCTGTTTATTTTGAAATATTGTTACTGCAATATTCACTGCCAGCATATAATAAAATAAATTAAATATGGTGCTATTCTGAAAATACACAGAGAAAATACAATTCTGTGATTACTCACCTGTAGAATTGGTATTATACGTATACAGCACGTCCTGTTCCAGAATATTCCTTACACATGGGTTATACATTCCCAAATGGCGCTGGACTGCAGAAAACAGCTTGTGGCTCCTCCCGGCCCTATATAAGCCAGGGACCTCCCACAAATTCCCCAGCATTGACAAGCAGTTAACAAGAAGCCGGGAGAACAATAACGTCAAAAATGAACATATGAACAATCACCATACAGAGGTAACTAAGAATAATGATAACAAGGGTGGGGTGGAACAGGACGTGCTGTATGCTTATAATACCAATTCTACAGGTGAGTAATTTACAGAATTGTATTATTCTAAGTATGCAGCACGTCCTGTTCCATAATATTCCTTACACATGGGACATCCAATAGCAGTGTCCGTAAGTAAGGTGGGATCCCCAAAAGTAACAGCAGAAAGTTTAAACCACTGCCGTCTGCAGAACTTTGCGACCAAAAGCAGCATCAGCTGAGGCCTTAACATCAACCTTGAACTTCTACACGAGTAGAATGAGCAGTAAGGCAAAAGGGAGGCTCCTTCCCCTTAGCAGAGTAGGCCTGCACCACAGCCTGACGGATCCACTTGCTGATAGTGGACTTAGCTGGAGCAAGACCTTTCTTAAGTCCAGACGGGAGCACAAAAAGAGCATCAGTCTTAGGCACCAAATAGAACTTCAGAGTTCTGACCACATCCAGAGAATGTAAAACCCGCTCCTTAGTGTTACTAGGATTAGGGCATAGAGAAGGCAAAACAATGTCCTGATTGAGATGAAAAGCAGACAGAACCTTAGGCAGAAAATCTGTCTTAAAACGAAACACCACCTTGTCCTGGTGTCTCTCAAAGTAAGGAGGTTTGATGGAAAGCGCCGCCAACTCAGAAACACGCCTAACAGAAGTGATAGCCACCAAAAAGGCTACCTTAAGAGCCAATATGGACAAAAGGGCCTCACGCAAAGGCTCAAAGGGGGACCCTTGTAATGCAGATAAGACCAAGTTCAAATCCCAGACTGGTAACATAGGCTTACGTGGCGGACGCACGTGAGTAACCCCCTGGAAAAAGGTCTTGACCAGACGATGGTGAGCAAAGGATCTTTGGAAGAATATGGGCAAAGCAGAAACATGACCTTTGAGGATATTAAGCTGAAGACCCAAATCCAAACCATGTAGCAAAAATTCCAGAATCCTGGGGATAGAAAACACCCGACATGGAAGCGACTTAGACTCACAGCAGTCAATGTAAGCATGCCATACCCTTTAGTAGATGGATGACGAGGACTGCTTCCTAGCCCGATGCATAGTATTAACTACAGAGGCAGGCAGCCCCTTCTCCATCAGGATGGAGGTTTCAGCAGCCAGGCCGTCAAAGCCAGTGTTTGTAAATTGGGATGGCAAAGCTGTCCCTGAGTGAGCAGGTCTGGATCCTTGGGCAGAGCATACTGATCTACTGCCAACTGCACGACGTCTGCAAACCACACCCTTCTTGGCCAACAGGGGGCCACCAGAATGGCTGGTACCCCTTCCTGAACAATCTTGCGCAACACCCTGCCCAGCAGAGGGAAAGGAGGAAACACAAAGAGAAGCTGAAAGCTCTTCCAAGACATTGCTAGAGCATCCGTGGCCAAGGCCAGAGGGTCCTGTGACAGAGAGACAAAGACTGGTGCTTGTGACGGAACGCAAACAGATCCACATCTGGCTGACCCCAACGGTGGCACAGGGAGCGAAACACCCTGCTGCTGAGGGACCATTCTCCCAGACGAGAAGTCCTCCTGCTGAGGGAGTCTGCCTCCAGATTCTCCACCCCCGGGATGTGTACAGCTGAGATGCAGGGAACATTCTCCTCCGCCCAAGACAGTATTAGGGACACTTCCTTGAGGGCCCTCTTGCTCCGGGTCCCTCCCTGATGATTGATGTAAGCAATCGCCGTCTAGTTGTCCGAGCGGACCTGAACCGCCCGACCTCGAAGGTGCAGAGTCAATTGGGCGAGAACCAACCTTATCGCCCTCAATTCCAGAATGTTGATAGGGGTGTAGGCCTCCTGAGGGCCCCACTGACCCTGGAATTTCAGGGATTTCCAAAAGCCCCCCCAACCTGTCAAGCTGGCATCTGTGGTGACTGTCTCCCAGCACGGGGCCAGAAAGGATCTGCCCACCAACAGGTTTCTTGAGTCCAGCCACCACGAGAGAGACAGTCTGGCCAGGGGGGACAGAACCAGGACCTGATCCAGGGACCGAGGGTCCCGATCCCAAACTGATAAGAGGTGAATTTGAAGGGGTCTCATGTGAAACTGAGCGTATGGAACCGCCTCGAAGCAGGACACCATCAGGCCCACCAACTGCATCCCCTGCCGGATGGAGGGATGAGGGGAAGACAGAAGATGCCTGGCTAGGGCCTGAAGACTCTCCACCTTCTGCTGAGGGAGAAAAATCTTGACCTGAGATGTGTCCAGAGTCCTGCCCAGAAAGGACCTCACCATTGACGGTGACAGGAAAGACTTGGGATGGTTGATCACCCAGCCGAAGGACTCCAGTGTGGACACCACCAGCTGGATATCCAGCTCGGCCTGCTGGAAGGACTGAGAAGTGATGAGAATGTCGTAAGGAAGGATGCGGATGCCCTGAGATCTCAGCAGAGCCAGTACGCCCGCTAGCACCTTGGTGAATACCCTGGGAGCAGAGGTGAGACCGAAAGGTAAGGCCACAAATTGATAGTGCTGATCCTCCAGAGCGAGCCTGAGGAATCTCTGATGACCTGGAAAGATTGGTACATGAAGGTAAGCATCTTTGATGTCTACAGAGGTCATGAAATCTCCATGCGAAAGTGTCTGGATCTGACAAATTTGGACACACTTTAAATCCAGGATACGTCTGATGGACCCGTCTTTTTTGGGAACAATGAAAAGATTGTATAGTATCCTTTGCCCCTTTCCCTCAAGGGGACCTGGCAGATGACCCCCAACTCCAGAAGGTTTTGGACAGCAAGGCACAGACCCTGAGCTGACAGGGGGTTTTGAGCCATTCGGGATTTGATGAATCTTGGGGGGGAGGGGGCAGGCTGACCTCCAAAAGCCCCCCCAACCTATCAGGCTGGCATCCGTGGTGACCACCTCCCAGCAGGGAGTCAGAAAGGATCTGCCCACTAGTCCAGCCACCATGACAGAGACCTCCTGACCAGAGGTGACAGAACAAATACCTGATCCAGGGACCCAGGGTCCCGATCCCATACTGACAAGAGATGAACCTGGAGAGGCCTCATGTGAAGCTGAGCATAAGGGACAGCCTCGAAGCTGGACACCATCAGACCCACCAACTGCATTGCCTGTCTGATGGACGGATGAGAGCAAGACAGAAGGAGCTGTGTTTATGCCTGAAGACCCTCTATCTTCAGCTGAGGGAGAAAGACCTTGACCTTAGAGGTATCGAGAGTCATGCCCAGAAAAAGCTGTACTCTGGAAGGAGACAGGGAAGATTTGGGAAGATTGATCACCCAACCAAACATTTCCAGAGTGGATACCACCTTCTGAACATCCAACTCTGCTTGTTACAAAGTTTGGGAAACTACAAGAATGTCATCCAGATAAGGAAGAATGCGAATACCCTGAGATCTCAACAGAGCCATAACTCCTGCCAGCACCTTGGTAAACACCCTGGGAGTCGAGGTAAGACCGAATGGCAGAGCCACAAACTGGTAATGCTGGTCTTCCACTGCAAACCTGAGAAATTTTTGATGGCCTGCAAAAATGGGCACATGAAGGTAAGCAACTTTGATGTCTATAGAGGCCAGGAAGTCCCCTGGACGAAGGGAATTTATGGCAGAACGCAGAGTCTCCATGCGAAAGTGCCTGAATCTGACAAATTTGTTGAGGAGCTTTAAATCCAGGATAGGCCTGACTGATCCATCCTTTTTTGGAACAGTGAAAAGATTGGAATAATAGCCACTACCCCTTTCCCACGGAGGGACCGGGCAAATTACCCCCAATTCCAGTATATTTTGGACAGCCAAGCACAGACACTGAGCTGACAGAGGGTCCTGAGCCATCCGTGAATATGTGAATCTTGGGGGCGGCCAGGCTATAAACTCTATCTTGTAACCGGAGGAGACTACCTCATGAATTCACCGGTCTGAGACCAGGCGTCTCCAGATGTGAGCAAAAAAACGAAGCCGTCCCCCCACCCGGATGGGTGAGGGCACCCCTTCATGCCTGCTGGAAGGACCGGGTCTACCACGTCCTCGGCCTCTGCCCCAGGACTCACCACGCCCTCCCACGGGTGGCGTTCCTCTTCCTCTTCTGGGGAAATAAAAGGGGGAAAGAGCAACCCTGTACCCCCAAAAGGGCCTGAATGGCTTCTTGCGCTGAGGCAGCTTACCTTCCTTGGCAAACAGATCCAGACGTTCTCCAAAAAGCTGTTGACCTTTAAAAGGGGCCCCAGTAAGAGCCTTCTTAGCAGCAATATCAGCCATCCATTGGCGCAGCCAAACAGAGCGTCGTAAGGCAACCAGCAGGGCAGAGGTTCTGGTACACATTCTAATGGCATCCTCTAGGGCAGCAAGGACATAAGAAGTAAATTCCTCACAATACATAAGCCAGTTAAATACATCTCTGCCCAAAGCCGCAGAACCACCTTCTAAGGCACTCCTGATCAATCTTCTGATAGCCACAGTAGTAATAGCAGATGCACACACCGGATGCAGCGCAGTCCCCGCACAGGCAAAACCATGTGTAGCCAGCTGATCAATGCGCCGGTCTTCCACATCTTTTAAGGTGGTAGTATCAGATGAGTGCAGCACAGAGGTATGAGACAGTCCCAGAATTGGTGCCTCGACCTCAGGTGGGGTACACCATAATTTAGCGGTATCCATGGGAAAGGGATACCTCTTGTCCCAGCTTTTAGGTACACCTGGAAGCCTACTGGGTTTTTTCCATTCATGTAAAATGAGATTATTAAAATGAGCCTGAGCCGGGAATTCCCAGCGTGGTTTGGCAGCACAAAATAACTCTCCCTGCTGCTGTGGGGGAGCAACAGGGGGAGATATTTCAAGCACCTCAAACAAATGGGCAAGAAGCCTGTCAGTATCAGCTGCATCCCAAGGCCTGGACCCAGACCATGGCTCATCAAAAGACCTATTCTGATCCTCAGATTCAGTCATGGGGCAAACATAGGAATTATCAATCAAATGCCATGTCTTGCCAATAGCCTTGCGTGGCTCATAACCACCCATCCGCCTCTCCAGATCGGCCAATCTAGAAGAAAAATCAGGTTGGGCATCCCCAGAAGCATGTGTCACCACCTGAGCCGAATGTGAGAGAGAGAGAGAGAGAGAGTAGGCAAGGTCACAGGGGAAGAGGCCCTCAGCAGGGGCATCCCAGATAACCGTGCAACAGTCTGCTGGGCACAGGAGAGACAGACCTTGAAGTCGCCAGGTACAGAGGGAACCCCACAATCAGTACAGAACCGGCCTTGTCCCGAAGGAACCCCGGACTCAATGTCTTGAGAAGCCTCCATATGGTGATTATTGTGGCTTGCAAGGCCAAATGGGAATAATGCCGAAGCAAACCCGGGATGCCCCCAATGCACCTCAAGGGAAGTGGGAGGATTTTAAATATTAAAGTGGACCAACACCCAGGATTTTGACTATCCTGGGTTTTGGTCCACTTCGGCGGGGCACCCCGATCGGGGTCTGGAGGGGCGCGCGGGAGGTGGCGGCGGAAGCGGCGGCGGATCAGGTAAGATGTTTTTGGGGTTTCTGGGGGGTTTCACCCTGCGGGACATCCCGATCTCGGATGTCCCGCGGGGTGGGAGGTGATCGGCCCGGGAATCTTATAGATTTCCGGGCCGATCACCCCTGGGTGTTGGTCCTCTTTAAACAATATCCCATTAATAAATGTAAAGGCCGGGAGAAAACACTGATTCTATAGGCCTAAAAGACAGAAAAAGATCCCGTAAGCACCAGCATAATATGGTAAAAGATAAAAAATTGCCCGCGAGGGCACTTATAGACCGCACACGGAACGACCGCCTCACTGCACCGCCAAGACAAGATGGCGCCCGGACATATACCTCGAAGGGCGTGCCGCGGGGGAGTGACGCAAAATGCGTCCCCCACCCAGCCCACCACCCTCCGAAGAGCGCGAAAAGACGCACCCACGTGAGCAGGACAGCCATTGGCTGCTCCGACGCTTCTGAGGTAAATGTCGCCGCCTCAAGCCAAGCGGTGTACAGCAGCACGAAGTAACAAAAAAAAAAAAACAGTGCAACCAATCAGACAGGGATCATTTCTAAAGCGCTCCGCATAAGCCAGAGCCTAGAATTAAATGTGCCACACAATACAGGATACCTCAGATACAATGTACACCCCACCTTTCCCTGAGAGACACAGAAGAACGAAGGGAGACAGCGGTCCGGGAACCACTATAGAGGGAAGGGAATGACAGGCACAAATGCGGGCAGGGCATCCCATAAGGCTCACCATGGCCTAAACCGTCTACCATTTGGTGGGGGAGTTGCGGCATAGCCTAGCTCCTTGGCACCTAAATAAGGTGCTGTCTACCATCACCCGAACGCTACAGCCGAGGCTGGGAGGCAGTAAAACAAGAACAGAATCGGGTGGGGAATAGCTCAACAGGTCCATAGGGTCAAAGACCCCGATCACCTGCCTGAAAAGAGAGAGCCACTTTCTTGTCCTGGCAGTCCACGACTGCAGAGATAATCTGGGGTTCTGTGGGAGGTGACTCGGTATATATGGGCCGGGAGGGGCCACTTTTTCTGCTCTGCAGTTACGTGACATCTGAAGATGAATAACCCATGTGTAAGGATATCTTTCGGAACGGGACGGGATGTACACTAAGAATAAACACATTAAGCAAGACATGCAGGATACAACAAAATCAATTCTGGCACAAGCAAGTGAATATTCAGGCCGCACACACGCCCCCCCCCGAGATCTCCAGGGAAAGCGAAGGAAGGGGACTACTCAGTGAAACAAAATAAGAGGAGGGGGCAGATACCTAAGGGGGGTAGGGATTAAAGGGGAACCCCGGGAGCATGAGGGGGCATCCCACAAGGCTCACCACAGGCCTATAAGCCTACCCTGTCAAGGTAGGGACTGCGGTCGGAGCAGCGCTCCTCAAGCACCTAACCCGGGTGCTGTGCTACCTTCACCCGAACCAGTCAGCCGAGGCTGGGAGGCAGAGGGTCCAGAATGGGTGGTAATAGTCCTGCAGGGCCGCAGGCTGCTAAGCCCCGCTCGCCTGCGTATATAGAGAGCCATCTTCTATCTTCGCAATCCAGACTGCAGATTAAAACCGGGGATTTTGTGGGAGGTCCCTGACTTATATAGGGTCGAGAGGAGCCACAAGCTGTTTTTTTGCAGTCCAGCGCCATCTTGTGGATGTATAACCCATGTGTAAGGAATATTCTGGAACAGGACGTGCTGTATACTTAGAATAGAGAATTTTAATACTCAAGACAGGCAGAGACAACCCCCTTCCCTTAACAGACGAAATGTAACAATCCCAGTCTGTGTTTCACAGAGGCTACATCTTAAAGTGCAAAACAACAAGAACAAGAGATAAGAAATCACCAACAACATTCTTCAGACAGACAGAAATCAACTGTCTGAGAGGTAAGACAAGTATGCTTTGATTTTACACTTTAGAGGTAAAACTATTTGTTTTACCCACATTTTCTTTGGGGCCTTCCCTATTGAGCAAAATTGGTTGTTTCACTGTGACTCCCAGCAAGGCCCAGTGGTCACCCATGGCAAACAGAGGTTAGAATATTTAAAGGGGTATTAAAAGCATAGTTGACCCTTACCTATATTAAGACTAGTTGGTTGTTGCTATAGGACAGATTGGGACATGCTTTGGATAGGATTGCAGCTGAGACGAGGGACACAAAAAACAAGCCAAGTGGCTGTATTTTGGCCCCCAAAACACAAGTTGTCTAATGTGACCAGAAACATTCTGATTGGATGCTGTGAATTGCAGAAAGTTTCCACAGGCCACATGACTACAACTAATGAATAAAGAGCCTCATGGCCAGCAAATGGCACATTATAGACATAATAGCTGACAAATGATCCTACAGTGTCAACAATCTTTTCCCTGGGGCATCTTTGAACCATAAAAAGTGCAATGGAGGCCAACTTAGAATTCCCCCTTTTTAAATGAGTGCGTGGCTAAAGGTGAAAATTCCAAATAATATACGTTTTGGCTCCACTCTTCAGTGCAAAACCAGTAAACATAATTACTAAATAACATATTCCTCAGTTTGGATCCCACAGCCTTTTAAGGTAAATACATACACACAAACAATATGAATATTCATCACTGAACCAACAAATCTAGAATAATTCCACCAAAGACACCTCTGCATGGACACAAACAGTTATAGACTGGTGCCATTCTCTAAACTCACATTCACCAAGCAACTGTTGGAAGGGCATCTAAGTTTAGGCCATTACCTGGTTCCACATCGTGCCACCCGCTCGACTGGCTGCCGCTTCCCGGTGATCTTCCCTGGTTTGTATAAAATGGCTCTTCTCCAGGGCTGTCCATTTCATCCTCCACAGACTTGAGGCGCTTTGTGGAGCTTGAAGAAGAGAGAAAAGGAACTTTTGAAGGACAGATCCCACATTACAGTGTAAAAAGCTGGTATGTGAGAGCAGAGTTCCTGAATAGTAATGCATCTGCACTAGGCAGAAAACCTCACAAAGCAATAAGCAACAGAATTTCATTTGATGACAAGCCCAAACCCTTAAAACTATTCCTCAGCATCTACAATTAAAATATTTTACATTTTTAGTCACTTACTTTTTATTCTGTTTAGCAATCTAGTATACGGTGCTGCCATCTTGGCTCAGTAGCATCACATACTGCGGAGAGGGACGGGGTTATGGCTATGCATTGCACAGACAGAGCAGAGCTGAGGTAAGGAAAAGGTCAGCAATCCCAAAATGAAGAGTGGCACAGTCAGAAGACACTTCCTGTTTGCAGGCAGACTGAGGCTCCATGAGCCGCCATCTTGGGTGTTTAAAGGCTCAGAAAATGCAGTATATGCAGGTAGAATGATTTTTAATGTGAGCAATCTGTATATACAGCGTGGGGGAAATATATAAGATAGACCCTTATTCAGGGTGAAGGTCCGGTTTAAGGTCTTAAGGTTGTAGTCCTGTCTTTAAGTGCTAGCTAAGGTTTTTTATTGCACAGGATTGTGAATGCTGGCCATTAACATGACGGGGTCTAATGGTTTCCTCATCACCACAAGTAGAGCAGCATCAGCTCACTGAGATGAAAATGCAATCATTTCTACTGAACCGCAGCCTTTTTGGAAAGAGGGGGTAGAGTACATTGATATATTTAAACCTCCTTTGAACACTCATCCCTCCTTTCTACAACCCCTGCCTGGTACTCAAATATACTATAGCTCTTAGGCTAAAATCCCCTTTGCCTTTTATCTTGTATTCCAGATTGTCTGACAGTATCCCTTCATTCATGTCATCTTGCTTCCTAAGACTGATGGTGACATCTTCCCCACCATCCAAGCAACCTACAAGCACTGCAGATGATCCCCAAGGCGGGTCCCATGGGGTTATACTAGGCTTCTTTTTCTAACTTTCACCTCACATTTAGTCACTAGCCACTTATTACCATCTCTAACCTAAAAACATCCCCCACATCTGCCACATCTGGCCCTTTCTTCACTTACGACAACATTTTAGTGAATGCCATGATTATATTCCAAAAAGCCTACCGCAACAACCTTTTTGGTGTTCCACCAGCGAACAGATTGGCACTCCTCCAATCTATTCTCAACTCCTGTGCTCACCTCACCCATCTCTCTTCATACTTATCCAGTGCCAATATGCAATAGAATTCAGTTTAAGCTTCTAACCTTTACCTACGTAGCGCTAACCAGCCAATCATCTTCCTAAATGTCATAACTAATCCAAAGACACCAACCTAGCTGTAGCCTCTGCTCTTATTCTCATCTTCAGCACTTGGGGGGGGGGGGGTGTGAATGTTTTTTTGTCTTTTCAAGTAGGTTTACCCTTTAATTCCCATTCAGAGCACTTGTTGCTCAAACTCTTGTATCTATTCACTTACCCTTTTGATTGGAAGCTTGCTAGAACAGAGATTTAACACCTACTCTAGCCCATGTTATGGACCTGTGGTTTCACCTATTTTGTTGCATTTCTGTCACATCTGACTTTGTGTATTAAAAGTCTATTCTTTGTTTAGTCCTTTGTACAGCAGGACAAATGATGGTGCTTTATAAAGAATAATTTTATTAACAACAACATGATCATTCAGATCATGGATATACAACCTGCAGCCCTCACTGCTCTCTGTTGCGGCCCCCAGTACTCCTTGCAGAGTTGGAGAGCAGAGCTTGTCTGCAGTGCAACTGCTGGTCAGTTGAGGGCAGTGCGTCTAACTTCCAAAGCAAAAAGTGGGGCTCCTATGATTGTCTCTGTAGAGGAGTGTGACACACACGTGCTACTGGTCTGTTTGTGCTGGGTGATTATGTAGACTCTTCCCAGCTCAGCTCTGCCCACCTCACCCCTGCTTACCTCTTTGATCCTTATCTGTGCAAACTTCACCTGTTTACCTTTCCCTTCTTTAACTCCGCTCTCCCTACCTCACGTCTTTCCAACTTGTCCTCTCACATCTCCTCACCTATACCTATCTCTAAACATCTCCTTCCACCTCGCCTTTGTCCATCACTTTTCAGATCTTACCTCACCTAACCTCATTCTGCCCTCCTCTACCCACCTTGGCTTACCTCTTCCCATATCAACTCTGCCCACCTCTCCTCTGATCAATGTACCTCTCCCTGTCGTACCTTTTTCAACCCCCTCCCACCTCACCTCTGCTCAATGAACCTCTACCTGCCTTACTGTTTTCCACTACTTTCCACCTGACCTCTTCTCGCTTTTTCCTGTCTTACCCACCTTCATTCACCTCTTCTCACCTCACCTCTGGTCACCTCATTTCTTTCACTTATGTTCACCCCACCTCGTCCTGTCTCGCCTTTGCATATACATAAAGGCATATTCAGTGCTTTAAGGTTGTGCACCCCTGATTTAGATGTTATATGGTAGTGGGAAGCTATACAAGCAAAAGTGGTATGCAGGATGGGGGGATTTTTTCAGAGGTTGTAATTTGCACCCACTTATCACTTTTGCAGTTTAAAACTCTTCCAAAATCTGAAAAAGGCTACATTTCTGATATATCTGACCCAAAGGAGATGTACTGCCAAATTGCTCAATATTAAAAATCTGTATTAACATGCTGGATAGTGAGAGGAGGAGCTATTTATACACGCCAACTGAAATAAATACTGCCTAACTTGTGGTTTCATTTTCTTACAAGAAACACGGAGGGGGGAGAGGCTCAAGCTACCCTGGCGAAATGACAGGCGGTCGCGAAACGCATGGGCATGTGATTCCATCGGTGCTGGCCATTTTTCATATAGTTACAGGCACGTATCTGTTTTCTTACCATTGAGTGATAATGTGCATATTTTGGCTCTGCAGTGTTCTATGACTGGGAGACAGGGGTATGCTATTTATTTATATATACAACTGATGGCGTTTTGGGTGTCTGCATTTGGTCATTTGTTATACCCCGTTATATGACAATGCTCCTTCAAACGAGTACTCTGTATATTGATTCTGTATTGCCAGACCTAATTGTCTTGTGGTTTTAACAGTTTATTTTAATTTGATTTAAGTGTTGATAAAGCCAATAAATGTGGATGAGTACCCCTGTCTAAGAGCTTAGCGACGCTTGAGCCTCTGTACCTCAGGGTTTCCATCCCCCCTGCAGTTCTTGTAGTCTGTGAGGGTCCTTTCAGTCTTTCAGTTTACAATGGACACTTGCACTGTTGTCATATTGTAGTTACCTGGTAGAGGAGGTGCTGGGTAGTGACCTTCTCATTGCTCCGGGGCTCATGCTGTAGTATGAAGAACTGTCCAGGTCTGAAATGGGGAAGTTAGGACCCGTTCCTGCAGCTATGGGTGCTGGAAAACGAGATAAGAAAAAAATATTGGCAACACCTTTTTACTTGCACTGTGACTTTAATAACATTACCACAACAATGACGCCAGCAAAACATTATTCTGACCAGGCAAATTAAGCAAAACTTGCCCAAACAAGTTACTTTCACCAATTTTCTTCTTAGAAGAGAGGACACATGACAACTATCTATGATATGAAAATTTTCCAACAGTGTCTAAAAATGATAAAGTCTCTGAATCCAGCACCACCCACCTCGCAGCATCCGTTTACTACTGCTTTCCCACTCGCATAATATTTTTTTTTAGAGGAAATCGTGTCATATGAGTGTAAAGTGGCTACTACTGGAACGTGAGCTGGTGTAAGAGAGAACAAAAGCAAAGAGGCAGGAGGTACCTCACCACAAAATCAACAGCTCTGGTTTACAGGGCAGGTAAGCAAAACAATGCCAGAACTGGGAAGGGGCAAAGCAAAATGGACATTTATTTCAAGTTTGAAGTATTGCATTAAAGTGGACGTACAACCTAAAATCCAATCTTTTGTTTCCCTCCCAGCCTCTCCTACATTCTAAAAGCTCAGGTTACAGCCCTGATTTCACAAATGTCATAGGTAAGAGTAAGAATTCTCTTCCTGAACGACATGGGGGAGTAATGACACTGTTTAGATAGCTTCTGACACTTCTGATTGCACTTTCAATACACAAATCACCCATTCGCTGTGGGACGAGAAATTAGAGCTTCTTCTGCCAGCAACCCAAAAATAGGAATTGATGGCCATCAATGAGTGGCTGAATTGGTTTCAATGAGTGGAATGAGTGGCTGAATGGGGTTTAACTTCCCCAGTAAAAAAGTAAATAATGTAGCGTTGGAGCATGAGCCAATGGAAGTGAGAGCAGTGTGGGAGAGGTGACTTGAGGTGGTAAGAGAATTCTGTGCAACAGGTAAAAACTTAAAGTTGATCTAGACCATTCTGGTAACCCTTTGCCAGGTAGGGTGCTGGTTTGCAAGGACCATAACACACCTACTCCTACTGCCTGTGACCCCCAATTTCAAGATATACGCCCGTATTCTTACAAAGCTCTGAATAATGGGGACAGGAAAATACAATTCTGTGAGTATTCACCTGTAGAATTGATTTTGTAGTATACAGCACGTCCTGTTCCAGTAATTCCTTACACTTGGGTTATTCCGCCACAAGGTGGCGCAGTGGACTGCAGAAAGACTTGTGGCCACTCCCGGCCCCATAAATAGCCAGGAACCTCCCACCAATTTCCAGTGTTGACAAGCAGTTATACAAGAAGCCGTAAGAATCAAAAAATGGATAAGAACCCAAAAAACTTTAGAACAATCACCATACAGAGGTAACCAAGAAAAATGATAACAAGGGCGGGATGGGAACAGGACGTGCTGTATACTACAAAATCAATTCTACAGGTGAGTAAATACAGAATTGTATTTTTCCAAGTATACAGCACGTCCTGTTCCAGTAATTCCTTATACTTGGGACATGCAGTTTAAACCACTGCCGCCTGCAGAACTTTGCGGCCAAAAGCAGCGTCAGCTGAGGCCCTAACATCAACCTTGTAAAACTTGGAAAAAGTATGAACAGAAGACCAAGTAGCAGCCTTGCAAACTTGTTCAACAGAAGCCTGGTGCTGAAAGGCCCAATAGGCACCAATAGCACGAGTGGAATGAGCAGTAAGACAGAAGGGAGGATCCCTCCCCTTAACAGAATAGGCTTGTATTACAGCCTGACGGATCCATCTACTGTGGATTTAGCCGGGGACAAACCCTTCCTAGGTCCAGAAGGTAGAACAAAAAGAGCACCAGTCTTCCTAAAAGACTCAGTAGCTACCAAATAAAACTTCAAGGACCTGACAACAAACATCAAGAGAATGTAAGACCCGCTCCTTAGGATTACTAGAATTAGGGCACAGGGAAGGCAAAACAATGTCTTGATTGAGATGAAATGCAGACACAACCTTAGGCAGGAAATCTGGCTTGTACCAAAACACCACCTTGTCCTGGTGTCGCTCAAAGTAAGGAGGTTTAATGGAAAGCGCCGCCAACTCAGAAACACGCCTAAAAGAAGTGATAGCCACCAAAGCAGATAAAACCAAATTCAAATCCCAGACTGGCAACATAGGCTTACGTGGCGGGCGTACGTGAGTAACCCCCTGGAAAAAAGTCTTAACCAAACGGTGGTTGGCAAAAGATCTTTGGAAGAAAATAGCCAAGGCTGAAACATGTCCCTTGAGAGTACTAAGTTGAAGGCCCAAATCCAAACCATGCTGCAAGAATTCCAGGATCCTGGGAATAGAAAACACCCGACAAGGAAGAGACTTAGACTCACACCAATAATAAAAAATAACACACACAAATCACGGACCCCCCGGGCGCCCCCTGCCAGCCAAGTGGCCACAAGAAAGGGGTCGCGCATAACCTTCTAGAGGGGAGGGAAGACAGGGAGAGGGAACAAGGACCCAAGATTTGGGGCATCCCAATGAGGCGCACCATAGAAGGCCTGTCGCCGGCTACCCTTTGGTACACGGTCTTGCGGCCCAGAGCAGCGCTCCTTCAGCACCTGATCCTAGTGCTGTCCTACCTTCAGCTGAGGCTGGGAGGCAGTGGGTCCAGAACGGGTGGAAATAAGCCTGCAGGGCCCTAGGCTTGAAAAGCCCCGCTCCCTGCGCAATAGAGAGCCATCTTCTATCTTCGCAGTCCAGACTGCAGAGAAACACTGGAAATTGGTGGGAGGTTCCTGGCTATTTAAGGGGCCGAGAGTGGCCACAAGTCTTTCTGCAGTCCACTGCGCCACCTTGTGGCGGAATAACCCAAGTGTAAGGAATTACTGGAACAGGACATGCTTTATATTTGGAAAATAGCTAAACTTCCTGGCACAGAAGTTGCAAGTGGAGTTAGGTCCACTTTATGTTTATTTCTATTTCTTTGATTACTTATATAAACACGTTTATAAAAGAGGAAAAAACTGTAACCCAATTTTTAGACTCCTTTTAACACACAAACGTTGATTCATTTGTGGCCTCACTGACAGCAAACCCAGAAGGCTGTAAAACTGATGAATTTGCATGAAGAAAGAAAAGGTGTGTAGTAATTTGTGTAAAAGGTAACATGGCTACGGGCGGCCATAGCTCAGACGCCCCGCAGACAGCAGACTACTGCAGCACTGAACGGCTGTGTGGAAGAAAAATGACCACAATGCAGTCACAGTGACATGAAAGGAAATCAATCACAGCGGACGGCTGCAGTATGGAGAGCTTGGGTGCACAACCCCTTCTGATAGACGCCTATTGTGCTTCCTCATTGTTGCTGCTCCCTACAGCCATCTGCCTCGGCCCTGTTGCCCGGCACTTAAAGTGGACCAACACCCACCGGTGATCGGCCCGGGAATCTATAAGATTCCCGGGCCGATCACCTCCCTCCCCGCGGGACATCCGAGATCCGCGGCTTGTCCGTCGGCGCGGGGAGAGGTGAGTTCGGGGGGTTCGGGGGGGTTTCACACAGCGGGGCACCCCGATCGGGGGTGCCCCACCGAAGTGGACCAAGACCCAGGATAGTCAAAATCCTGGGTGTTGGTCCACTTTAAAGTGGGTCTAAACCCTCCCTAGCACTGGTTGGGGGGTTGGGGACTAGGATTAAACTTGACCTAAGCCCACCTTTTAACCCTGTGCCAGGGAGAGTCCTGCTCCATACAGACACTTAACTAAACACACCTATGCTCTTACTTATGCCCTCGCACCATCAGTCAACCCTGCATAAGGGTTTTTGGAGAAGAGCTCCATCCACCCAACAGGGAGACAGAAAAAGGTGCACACTAATGCAGCAGCCATACCTCCTCCAAGTGTGCAGCTATGTCCTGTTGCACATCATACAAAGATATTTGAATCTAAGGCTCCTCAGCTGTGCCACAAGACCAGAAAGGGATGACCCGGTGATAAAGTCATTTTGAATATAGGTAACTTAAAAAAGGGACAATGTGAATTATTTATTAAATTTTACTTTACAAAATGAAAGGTTAAAGCAGAGCTCTGTGCATAAAATACCCCCTACGCCTTGTTTCTGTAATAAAAAAAAATCAGCACTGATTATGCTCCCTTATTGCCTCACTTCCAGCAGCTTCCGTCATCAGCACTTAAAGAGGACCAACACCCAGGGGTGATCGGCCCGGAAATCTATAAGATTCCCGGGCCGATCACCTCCCACCCCGCGGGACATCCGAGATCGGGATGTCCCGCGGGGTGAAACCCCCCAGAAACCCCAAAAACACCTTACCTGATCCGCCGCCGCTTCCGCCGCCGCCGCCTCCCGCGCGCCCCTCCAGACGTGCGCGCGCCCGCGCCGGCCCTCTGTGAATGGCCGGCGGGGGCGCGCGCGCGCCGAGAGTGACGCGCGGGAGGCGGCGGCGGCGGAAGCGTCTTGGACGTTCCTGATCCCCGCCTGGACGTTGGCGGGGATTGGCTGCGGCGCTCACGTGGGAGCGCTGAGAGGTGAGTTTTTTGGGGTTTCTGGGGGGTTTCACACAGCGGGGCACCCCCGATCGGGGTGCCCCGCCGAAGTGGACCAAAACCCAGGATAGTCAAAATCCTGGGTGTTGGTCCACTTTAAACATGCAGGACAACAGCCATAGCCGATTATACACAGGCTTAGAATACCTACTTGTGCAATCACTCATTAGGGACTGGCCAACATGCCAAGTACAATGTCAGGGATGCCAGGAAAGGTAGTCTACTTAGCTATGCCTGTCTGTCCCATTAGCCAGCCTGTGCTGGATTATTGGTATAAAGCGGACCAACTCCTCGCAATGGCAAGCAAGCACACATTGGGGTGTTAAGCAGAATTTAAATAAAAAATGGGCAATCGCCCAAATTCTGATCTCAGTTAAAGATACCTGAAAGGCCCAAAATCAGGTACAGGGCTTTGTATAATTGGGGGGGGGGGGGGGGGGAACGAAACTCTTTAATCTACTAGAGACTGTGGCTAAACCAGGTGAGGATATCCAACTGCTAGGCTGGAGGGCATTATTTTGGAAAAGTGTGGCAACACCCCTGTAAATTGTCTCTCCTGCCCTATAGCTGGACCTCCTTGTCCAGTCCTGGTATCCATGAGAAGGGGGCCAGAAGCTGCAACACACTCCACAGAAATATATGCCCTTCTGGAGTATGCGCCAGTTGATGCAGTGTGCGCTGTACCTTTCAGTCCCTGGATACCTGGCCTGGTCCGAGTCAGTATAGCCATGGCTGTTTCTTGCCCTGGGTTGGCCTCATACCTATTCCTATATTTCAGGACCCACCTGACAGAAGGTCTCTGAAATAGGAAATGAGGAAGGGGGGGGGGCTATCCCAAGAAGGTTTATAATGCCCGGCAATCATGGTATTGCAGAACGGCTCCCACAAGCTGGGCGCACCCACCACCAGCCATGCAGACATGTTGGTGGAGGTGCATGCATCAGATGTATCGGTGCTGGGAATGCTAACTTGCACTTTGGGAAGGGGGATTGAAATACGATTTCACACAACAGGACATCCCATACTGGTGCCCCTGGGGAGAATCTTCATGAACATCTGGGTGTCATGGGGTTTGCTCTGCCTTAAAGGCAAAGATCACAAGGATAGATGCTAGTGAACTGCAGTGTAGGTTGAAATCGGGCTTTAACTGTGTGCTTCCTGTGACTCAGGAAAGTCATGTGATGGTTAGGTGACTTTCCTGAGCCACATGTAAGGTAAAGAGCTGGAAAAATGAGCTGGGTAAGTAGCTCATACTATGTACATTAGCACCTCTGTATATTTGTTAATGCCTGTATAGTCACTGTATGACCTTGTGGTGAGGTTCCTCCTGTTCTAAGCATTTGCATTAGCACCTTGAGTGCATCATCAGCACAAAAAATATACACTTTCAAAAATGCTTTTGAAAGTGGACTTTCCCTTTAAATGCCAATAAAAGACAATACAACCCCATCACATTAGGCCATGCCACCTCGTCTCTATCCACTAAAAAAACGTATTGTCAAATTAGATTTAAACTTTAACTGAAGTTTCCTGAATGGTTGGGTCACTTTTTATTGAATACATCATCGGCATCCAAAGCCACAGAACGTGATCAACCAAGATGTGAGAAGACAACTATATACTGTTTTTTTTACTTGCTATTTTGTAAATTTATTGATAGTGAACCAGCTTAATACAATAAATAAAAGTGGCCAGATGGTGTTTTCATTCCCTGGGATGCTGCAAGGTTTGATTTACCAACATTTAGTGAAATGTAAAATAAAACGGCTCTATAAAATGATACCAATGCATTAGTAACCCGGCATAAATACTCTGATCCTAATGTATTCCAGCTTCAAGAGTGGAGGCATTAGGGAAGAAACATTATGTCGCGCTAATAAACTTTTTTTTTATGTACCTAGGAAGTAGATAAAAGATAGTGAGCTAAATAGCAAACAGAACTTCCACTTACTACACTAAATACAAGAACGGCTCGAATACAATACCAGCATTTTAAAGGTTTTAGATGAATTCACCAGGAACATTCATTCACTCAATACTAGTGAAAGCAATAAAAACACTGCCTACCCATTTACTAGAGACCAGTGACATCACTGAGAATGCAGCCTATCCATTCACTAGAGACCAGTGACATCACTGAGAATGCAGCCTATCCATTCACTAGAGACCAGTGACATCACTGAGAATGCAGCCTATCCATTCACTAGAGACCAGTGACATCACTGAGAATATAGCCTATCCATTCACTAGAGACCAGTGACATCACTGAGAATGCAGCCTATCCATTTACTAGAGACCAGTGGCATCACTGAGAATGCAGCCTATCCATTCACTAGAGACCAGTGACATCACTGAGAATGCAGCCTATCCATTCACTAGAGACCAGTGATATCACTGAGAATGCAGCCTATCCATTCACTAGAGACCAGTGGCATCACTGAGAATGCAGCCTATCCATTCACTAGAGACCAGTGATATCACTGAGAATGCAGCCTATCCATTCACTAGAGACCAGTGGCATCACTGAGAATGCAGCCTATCCATTCACTAGAGACCAGTGATATCACTGAGAATGCAGCCTATCCATTCACTAGAGACCAGTGACATCACTGAGAATGCAACCTATGCATTCACTAGAGACCAGTGACATCACTGAGAATGCAGCCTATCCATTCACTAGAGACCAGTGACATCACTGAGAATGCAGCCTATCCATTCACTAGAGACATCACTGAGAATACAGCCTATCCATTCACTAGAGACCAGTGACATCACTGAGAATGCAGCCTATCCATTCACTAGAGACCAGTGACATCACTGAGAATGCTGCCTATCCATTCACTAGAGACCAGAGACATCACTGAGAATGCAGCCTATCCATTCACTAGAGACCAGTGACATCACTGAGAATGCAGCCTATCCATTCACTAGAGACCAGAGACATCAGTGAGAATGCAGCCTATTCATTCACTAGAGACCAGTGACATCACTGAGAATGCAGCCTATTCATTCACTAGAGACCAGTGACATCACTGAGAATGCAGCCTATTCATTCACTAGAGACCAGTGACATCACTGAGAATGCAGCCTATCCATTCACTAGAGACCAGTGACATCACTGAGAATGCAGCCTATCCATTCACTAGAGACCAGAGACATCAGTGAGAATGCAGCCTATCCATTCACTAGATACCAGTGACATCACTGAGAATGCAGAATGTCTATCCATTCACTAGAGACCAGTGACATCACTGAGAATGCAGCCTATCCATTCACTAGAGACCAGTGACATCACTGAGAATGCAGCCTATCCATTCACTAGAGACCAGTGACATCACTGAGAATGCAGCCTATCCATTCACTAGAGATCAGTGACATCACTGAGAATACAGCCTATCCATTCACTAGAGACCAGTGACATCACTGAGAATGCAGCCTATCCATTCACTAGAGACCAGTGACATCACTGAGAATGCAGCCTATCCATTCACTAGAGACCAGTGACATCACTGAGAATACAGCCTATCCATTCACTAGAGACCAGTGACATCACTGAGAATGCAGCCTATCCATTCACTAGAGACCAGTGACATCACTGAGAATGTAGCCTATCCATTCGCTAGAGACCAGTGACATCACTGAGAATGCAGCCTATCCATTCGCTAGAGACCAGTGACATCACTGAGAATGCTGCCTATCCATTCACTAGAGACCAGAGACATCACTGAGAATGCTGCCTATCCATTCACTAGAGACCAGTGACATCACTGAGAATGCAGCCTATCCATTCACTAGAGACCAGTGACATCACTGAGAATGCAGCCTATCCATTCACTAGAGATCAGTGACATCACTGAGAATGCAGCCTATCCATTCACTAGAGACCAGAGACATCACTGAGAATGCAGCCTATCCATTCACTAGAGACCAGAGACATCACTGAGAATGCAGCCTATCCATTCACTAGAGACCAGAGACATCACTGAGAATGCAGCCTATCCATTCACTAGAGACCAGTGAAATCACTGAGAATGCAGCCTATCCATTCACTAGAGACCAGTGACATCACTGAGAATGCAGCCTATCCATTCACTAGAGACCAGTGACATCACTGAGAATGCAGCCTATCCATTCACTAGAGACCAGTGACATCACTGAGAATGTAGCCTATCCATTCACTAGAGATCAGTGACATCACTGAGAATACAGCCTATCCATTCACTAGAGACCAGTGACATCACTGAGAATGCAGCCTATCCATTCACTAGAGATCAGTGACATCACTGAGAATACAGCCTATCCATTCACTAGAGACCAGTGACATCACTGAGAATGCAGCCTATCCATTCACTAGAGACCAGTGACATCACTGAGAATGCAGCCTATCCATTCACTAGAGACCAGTGACATCACTGAGAATGCAGCCTATCCATTCACTAGAGACCAGTGACATCACTGAGAATGCAGCCTATCCATTCACTAGAGACCAGTGACATCACTGAGAATGCAGCCTATCCATTCACTAGAGATCAGTGACATCACTGAGAATACAGCCTATCCATTCACTAGAGACCAGTGACATCACTGAGAATGCAGCCTATCCATTCACTAGAGATCAGTGACATCACTGAGAATACAGCCTATCCATTCACTAGAGACCAGTGACATCACTGAGAATGCAGCCTATCCATTCACTAGAGACCAGTGACATCACTGAGAATGCAGCCTATCCATTCACTAGAGACCAGTGACATCACTGAGAATGCAGCCTATCCATTCACTAGAGACCAGTGACATCACTGAGAATGCAGCCTATCCATTCACTAGAGACCAGTGACATCACTGAGAATGTAGCCTATCCATTCACTAGAGACCAGTGACATCACTGAGAATGCAGCCTATCCATTCGCTAGAGACCAGTGACATCACTGAGAATGCTGCCTATCCATTCACTAGAGACCAGAGACATCACTGAGAATGCTGCCTATCCATTCACTAGAGACCAGTGACATCACTGAGAATGCAGCCTATCCATTCACTAGAGACCAGTGACATCACTGAGAATGCAGCCTATCCATTCACTAGAGATCAGTGACATCACTGAGAATGCAGCCTATCCATTCACTAGAGACCAGAGACATCAGTGAGAATGCAGCCTATCCATTCACTAGAGACCAGTGACATCACTGAGAATGCAGCCTATCCATTCACTAGAGACCAGTGACATCACTGAGAATGCAGCCTATCCAGTCACTAGAGACCAGTGACATCACTGAGAATGCAGCCTATCCATTCACTAGAGACCAGTGACATCACTGAGAATGTAGCCTATCCATTCGCTAGAGACCAGTGACATCACTGAGAATGCAGCCTATCCATTCGCTAGAGACCAGTGACATCACTGAGAATGCTGCCTATCCATTCACTAGAGACCAGAGACATCACTGAGAATGCTGCCTATCCATTCACTAGAGACCAGTGACATCACTGAGAATGCAGCCTATCCATTCACTAGAGACCAGTGACATCACTGACAATGCAGCCTATCCATTCACTAGAGACCAGTGACATCACTGAGAATGCAGCCTATCCATTCACTAGAGACCAGTGACATCACTGAGAATACAGCCTATCCATTCACTAGAGACCAGTGACATCACTGAGAATGCAGCCTATCTATTCACTAGAGACCAGTGACATCACTGAGAATGCAACTTATCCATTCAGCAGGATTTATCCATGCAGCTTAGTCAATCAGTTACTAGAGGAAAACCAGGCTAAATATATACAGCGTTACAGGCAGACAGTACGATGGAAGGATTAGACAGACCACTTGTAGCCTTGGCTGGCCCTGTCCTCTTTTCACACCACACTTCAGACACAAAGCGTGTAACGCTGACTGTAGAATTACCAGTGCGGGCCTCTATTGAGCGTCTCATTAGGCCAGGTTCCATTTATAAACATGGCTAAACCACTAAGTTTATGGAGACTTTTTGTGCAGCTTTAATAGGATATTGATCGAGCGCGAGCTCTGAGTGGACTGCCATTGAATTGTGTGATGGCATACAAGAGGCAAGGTCACCAGTGCTGCACATTCCCCGGCTGATGGCAATTTTTTATTAAAAATGTTTTTTCTTCTTCTCATCACATATCTCAGCAAAATGGCTCTCCAGTACCTGATGGGCGGGCACACACACACTGGGGGAAGCCGTATTTCCCTGCCAGGACTGCGGCAGCTCTCCAGTATCTATTTCTGACTGAAAACAGACCGAAACCTCCCTGGCAGCTCTTACTTAATATCTTTAAAGTGGGCCAAAACTCACGATTTTGACTATCCTTTCCCCTTGGGCACCCCAATTGGGGTTGCCCCGCTGTGTGAAACCCCCCCAGGACACTGGGACCAGCTTATTTCTTCCCGGTCCCACAGTGCGTGTAAGACAGCAGCTCTGATGGCTGCATCCTCCGCTTTCCTGTAACAGGGAGTGTGCCAGCGCCGGCCATTCACAAATGCCTGGCGCGGACACGCGTCTTGCTAGAGGTATAGTGGGATGCGTCCGCAGCTCTTAGACGCAACTTTGGACCAGGAAACGACCAGGAAGTGAATGGGGCGACCTGAGGGGTATCACACAGTGGGGCACCCTGTTTTTGGATGCCCAGGGGGAATCAATCGGCCATAAGAATCTTAAGCTGGGTTTTAGTCCACTTTAAAGTGGATGCAACTGGGGTGAGGACCTATCACCAGGATCGTGAAAATTCTGGTGATAAGTCCTTGCCCCAGGGACATCCCGATTTGGGATACCCCACTGTGTGAACCCCCACAGATCACCGGCTCCACTCACCTTTCCAGGGCGCATGCAGGGGCGCTTGTCCAAACAGTGATTTATGTTGTGCATACAAATCAGTATGCCCCAAGGGGCACTTAGTCAGACGTCCCTGGAGATTTTTAGACACCAGGGCCAGCTATGGCTGTGGTAGGTCCATATTAATGAGTTATATCATTTATTGGTAGAGCATGAGGGATGAAAGTAGACCTAAATTAAAATCAGACTTTAGTTAAAGTCCCTGCCTAGCCATTACAAAAAAAAAAATATTCTTACATTTTGTCTTCCGCAGCTCCTCCATGCAGTGCCACCATCTTCATAATTACTGATGAGGGAGAGCAATTCCCTTCCTCTAGTGCGGGGCAGACATGATGGAATCCATCAGACCAACTTCACACCCCCTTACACATCTACTCCATTCACCGCAATGGAGGGAATGTGCCTGAAGTGGGCATGTGGGGCGGAAACGAGGTTCAATGTATGCAGCCATGAGAGTCCGCTGATGCAAGGAGATGGAATAGCCGGATCCCTGCTCTCAATAAAGATGCCAGCGCTGGACAGACAAGCTTCGAGGGGGACAGTAGACCTGCATGGAGGAGCTTTTTTGTTGTAGCATGAATGAATACCTTTGACTGATTGGGATACATCACCAGTTAAAAATCAGGTATAAAGCTCTGTATGATGGGGACAGGAATCAGCTGAGCAAGGCTGCATGTCTCCTATTGAAGAAAGTTAAACCGCCACACATGTGTAGAGCTGTTTCCTGTCCCTGGTCAGAATGAGCTGTTCCAGAAGGGTCTGTAACTCCTTAAAATAGACCTATCACCAGGATTTTCATTATGCTGCAGGTTCTTGTACTTGGAGTATCCCGATTTGGGATATTCCACTCTGTGAAACCCCCAAAACGTTGTGCTCTGTTTACAGACAAGAGCATGGCATAGCGAAAGTGGAGCAGCCACATCGAGACTGCCAGAAAGGTGATGGTTTGCAGGAAAAAGACAGGACTGCACACAGTGGAGCCCCGAGGGAAGTGACTAGCAAGTCAAAAGTTAAAATATAAAGTCTGTCTCCTAAGTAAGGAAATCACTTCCTTATTCAGCTTTCAGTCTCCACCCCACTGACCTGGTCCTACAATCAACCTTCAGTGGACTGAGAATGGAAACATCCCCCAATCCCTCCCCAGACGTTCCTGATTAGCTTCCTCTCTCTGCAGCTATGAAACCCCACCCTCCTCTTCCCTTTCTAGTCACACCATGTGCTGGCATGCTGAAGGCGCTCTTAGTCTGCAGCATCTCTCACCCCCTTTTTCTGATCACACTATGTGCTGGCAGTAATAACTAAAGGCACAACAATGTACTTATTTTTTTTACTATGATATATGTAAAGCACACAGTGTGCTCACATCATATCGCTGTTGCCACACTCACTGCTTCTCTTCATTTCCAATGCTCTAACACTTTTACAAATAACTTAGGAAATACAGGATCTTTTTGTATTGAAGTTTGGGACGGTGCAATGCATAGCCTGAGACAACAGGATAACAATCAGGCTTGCCTTTAGTATAACTTTAATTGGCCGCCCATGGAGTCTTTTAGACTTGAGGGCCAGCAAACAAGCAGACTAGTCTACTTTAAGGAAGATCTCGCTGATGGTGTGAGCGGGGAGGTGAGGTCGCTTTGGATTCCCTGTGAACTAGGACCTTTCCTGGCACAGAGTTGTAAGGGAGGATTTAGGTCCACTCTGCACCCCTGTCAGAGCTTATGTTTTGCACTTGGGGGGTGTGTGGAGCAGAGGCAGCTAGAGAGAGTATGCACTGTGCCCTTCAGATGTGTGCAGGTCTCAAATATCTTCTGGCTGTTGGCAAACCACAGAAATGCTGCTCAAGTGATCGTTCTTAGATTTATTTTTTACACAACAGCTATGGATGCCCTGCAGCTCAACTGCTAACACATGAATCCACCTTATCCCAGCAGTGGGTGGCCCCCGAATTGATAAAAAGTAACGAGACTCTCCTGACCTTTGCAGCACATCTGAATTGTATCAATCAGACATTGCTGACTCATTAGTAAAATGTAAAAAACAAAGAGAAACTCGTTAAATAGAAACCAAATGTGAAGCATACAGAGGCTGTCCTGACGTGACCGCACATGCCTTCGAAGGCGGGACAGAAAGTTCTGATGAGTTTAATTTATAACTGGTGTTAATGCAGCTTTATCTTATCTGTGCACCATCTCACATGACCCAGAGATTAAAATGTTGGGGGGGGGGGGGGGATGTAAGTCCTGCCTACATCATATGGAAATACAGCAATACCTCATTATACTGGCTCTAAAGCTGAGCACATCAATTAGCCAGAATGTGGACAAAAATTACGTTCTAGCTTCAGAGACAGATGTACAAGCAAGGGGGCAACTTCTGGGATTTCAGCAACCTACTCCAGCTTATTCCTGCTTTTTTTAGCTCTCTGCTCTGCCTAGCTCTGTTTTTGAGCTTTCTGCAGACTTCTTTTGCTTTGTTCCATGGTTCTTAGCCTTCCTAGTGGTTCCCCCAAGCCAAAGAGACCAACATTATGAAAATCTAGTGAGCCCTTCAAGGTGAATACAACCACAGTTTACCTCTATGGAAAAATCAGCATCTATAAACGATTAAAGCATTGCTTGAGCCACTGTGCAGAGGTGTATTTAAACTAAAGGGTTCAAATAGGTTGTAAAATATCAACAAATAATACACCAGAAAGATTAGTGAGACAAACTGACTTTATAGAATAACAGGAATAAAATACAGCTAAGGCAATGCAATCAATATAAACAGTGCTCAGATGACAAGTATCTAATTCAGAAAGCATCCAATAATAAGGAAGTTACTTAACTTCAAACGAACCCCAAGTTATGAAAATGGAGTGCAAGCTCCACCCAGGCAGTAAAATATTCAATAGACTACAGGTGTCAAAATAATAGATTTACTCTGATGACGCAAAATAATACTGTAGTTCCATACTCAGCTACGGTTAGCCTGATGAGGTGAGATTAATTTCCCCCATGGGACCAAACTGCCAGTAACACAGTGGAGATGTAGCAAGAAGGTGGTCCCGTATTAATGCAGAGCACTCAGCTGCTTCTTACTTCACATCAAAGATTGGGAGAGAGACCCAGGTTTCCTAAGTAATTATGGCCCTAAATCTGTTGCGTGATTAGCACATGTACAGGCTAAATAAGAAAACTACTTACCCATATACCCTGTATCCAGTTGTCTGAAGTGCACTATATGTGTAATGTATTTAAGGTACAGTGTTCATAGGGGGAAATAACAAAGAACATCCAATAAGCCTATACTGAGGTAAACCAAAAATCTCACCGCTGACCATTCACAGCAGCAACCATCTTAGTCCATATCTCTCTTGCTTCATATAATGGGACCATCACACCGCCCAGCAGGTTTATATTCAGGATGAGTGAGCAAAGTCTGTACATTGAAGCCATTTCCGTTTCAGGGGCTGAAGCGTTATGGATGAATGTGGATGGCGGAGATTAGTTCTGGGATCCGATATTTATACTCCAAATGAGGTCACACAAAGTGTCAGCTTCAAAGCTCGTTCTCATTACGTGTTATAAATTTTCAGCCAATTATACAAATTGACTTTATATGGCTTTTGCAGAGGTCACTATGCAGTATATACATTATTGCTCTTCTCAAAATGCATCAAGTCTGACATGAAGAAGTTTAAGCAAATCTACAGAATGGTAATATGGAACCTAATGCTCCAATTGCCAACAAGTTTCAGTTCAAGAAAACCTGAGAGGTAAGGGGAGGCCAGGAGACGCTATCCAGATACCCCTTTATATAGAAAACTCTCAGCTAGCTCAGCAGGTTTTTTCACTGCATATCGCCATCCAGGGCCGGTGTCAGCACCTGGCAAGGCGGAGCAACTGCCGGGGGCCCCCGGCCTCCAGGGGGGCCCACTGACAGGGCCGGCCTTGGGGGTGTGCGACAGCTTGAGCGGTGGCTGACTGGGAGGGCCCACATCTCCTCACGGCGAGCCAGCGATGACCGAGGTAGCAGTGTAACTTCTTTTTCCCGCCAGGGACAACACTATGCAGAAATAAGGTTCCGCTGCTGCATGTGCTGTCCTCGTGGGGGAAAGAGGAGGGGGCCTCCACACCACGTTATAGGTGCGCCGGCAGGCTGCGGACGATCAAGCAGCAGGCAGAAACAAGGAGACCGGTAGTGCGAGCCGGGAGGGAAAGTACTGTAGAGATACGTTTTTTTTTTCTTTAAAGAAGGTTATATTTTCTCAGGACAGGTTTAAAGGGGTTTGGTGCGCTTCAAAGTAGACCAAAACTAGAGCTTTGGTCCAAGATTTGGCATGTTCTTCTGTGATGTGACGTGCCTCTTTACCACGAAGGGGCCCACTGAGAGACCATGCCGCCCAAGGGCCCACATAAACCTGTAGCCAGCCCTGCCTTCATACCCTGTTCATCAGCAGCATTTTCTGATTTTCTATTTGCCACGATTTTCCTTCTGAGGCCTAAGCTTCTTGCCTCCTTTCTCCATATCTCTCGATACAAAATCCATCCATCCCTCTCTTCCCTTATACCCCTTCTACTCATTTATTTTCTAAATTCCACATTCTCTCTTTCATCTTCTCGTTTTCATCTTCCCATATTCTCTCCACCTCTTTAATCACCTTCACTTTATCTCCCTGTCTCTTTTCTACCTTCCTTCATTGCCAATGCACCATCCCTCTCTTCATTTCCAGTGTTTGCTACATCTATCCCATTTCCCATGTTCCCTCCATTTCTCTCTTGGCTTGTTCCATTTCTCTCTCTCTCTCTGATATCCATATCACCTCTGTCTATTCTCCTTTTGTACCTTCCTGTCATTTCCATATCACCTCTGTCTATTCTCCTTTTGTACCTTCCTGTCATTTCTCTTTATAATAATCCCATTTGGTTGTAAGTGTTTGTTTAAGGGGGCATGCTGCTGAGTTCTTTCACAAGGTGACATTGACCCGAGGACAGCATTGCATAGGTCCTCCCTATAGCAGCTAAATTTAAAGAAGATTTGACTGGAGCAGCACTTTTAAGTACCAAGTTTTTTTTGTTTCAGTTTTTATTATTATTTGACATCAGGGACACAAGACTGGGCATCCCTTTCTTTTGTTTTGTGTCGTTAGATTATTATTTATTTTTTATGAATACTGAATAAAATTAGTGTATGAAAGAAAAAAGGAGTCGGGGAGGAAGGCTAATACAGCAGAAGCACTGTTTCTACTGTCTTCTAAGTTAACTTTAGTTAGCACAGACAAAGAACTGAAAGGATCTGTGCAGAGAGCTGATGCTGGGTGGTTGTGGGGCTTTTTGGTCTCCTTTTGTCCCAAATTTAAGCCTCACGTGGGTTTCTTCTTAAGTGGCTTGTTCCCTCTATTAGCATAATAATAAAGAGGCTGACTAGACCAGGGGGAATGCCAAGCAATGACTTAAAACACACTAGTGATGCAAAACCAAATTAGCCAATCCAATAGTTACCTCCCTGGAATAGCAAAAGTAAGTCACTATTTTTGCTTACCCTGACACATTGTAAACCCTGGTTCAGGCATTTTATTCCTGTGCTCTCACTGTACATCATGAGATTGCAGGACCAAGCAGGCGCCGCTTTAAATCTAGTTATGCTACATATTTTATCGTCCTCCATTATTGCCTTGCCTCAAATCTCTGGGAACTGGGCCTGGGTCCTGATTCAATCTGTCAATCTCTTTTCCTGACACTGAGACCCCCAGTAACCTGCTAGGTGGGCGGGCTGTCAGGGAAATCTATTGCTGTGAAAGGAAAGAATGCAGGGTGGCACAGCGTCTGTGGTGTGAGTATATTAGTCAAAAGCCTGGATTCTCAAGTCAACAGTTCAACAAGCCTAAAGCAGAAAACCCCTACTCTTACCTAAGTTTGTTGGCCAGCAGATATGCAATCAGATGGGCTTTGTCTAAAGTTTTTGGTCCAATGCTTTAATATGCCCCTCCGTATTTGGACAACATATATAACTTGGATGAATCAGAGCCTGATGATAGAAAGTTGCAAATAAAGCAGAACAAATTCTGAAATGCTGAAAGCCAGGCCTAGTGGCTGTCACTTTCATGCATAAGGCCTTTATCGGACTCATCCAAGAATGAACCCAAACAGAAAAGCTGTATAGCACAGATTACCACCAATAAGTGCTTTAAATTAATAAAGTTGAAAAAATACAATTCTGTGATTACTCACCTGTAGAATTGGTATTATGAGTATACAGTACGTCCTGCTCCAAATCTAATACTTACACTTGGGATATACTCCGCCAGATGGCGCTGGACTGCAGAGACATCGAAAATGGGCTCCTCCCGGCCCCTCAAATACCCGGGGACCTCCCACAAATCCCCAGCATTGAAAAGCAGTTAATGAGAAGCCGGGAGAATTAAACAATCCAAACTATCAACTATAACAATGATAACAATCACCATACAGGGGATCCAAGAAAATGTAAACCAAGGGTGGGTTGGAGCAGGACGTACTGTATACTTATAATACCAATTCTACAGGTGAGTATTTCACAGAATTGTATTATTCTTAGTATACAGTACGTCCTGCTCCAAATCTAATACTTACACTTGGGACATCCAATAGCAGTGTCGATAATTAGGGTGGGATCCCCAAGAAAAATCAGCAGCAGACAGTTTAAACCACTGCCGCCTGCAGAACCTTTCGGCCAAAAGCAGCATCAGCTGAGGCCCTAACATCAACCTTGTAAAACTTTGAAAAGGTATGAACAGAAGACCAAATAGCGGCCATGCAAACTTGTTCAACAGAAGCCTGGTGCTGAAAAGCCCAAGAGGCACCAATAGCACGAGTAGAATGAGCAGTAAGGCGGAAGGGAGGATTCTTCCCCTTAGCAGAGTAGGCCTGAATCACAGCCTGATGAATCCACTTGCTAATAGTAGACTTGGCAGGAGCCAAACCCTTCCTAGGACCAGAAGGGACCACAAAAAGAGCATCAGTTTTCCTGAAAGGTGCAGTAGCCACCAGATAGTACTTCAGACACCTAACCACATCCAAAGAGTGCAAAACCCTCTCCTTAGCATTGCTAGGATTAGGACACAAAGAAGGAAGAACAATATCCTGATTTAAATGAAAGGCAGACACTACCTTAGGCAGAAAGTCAGGTTTGAAACGAAACACCACCTTGTCCTGGTGTCTCTCATAGTAGGGGGCTGAATGGAGAGTTCCACCAACTTAGACACACGCCTGACAGAAGTGATAGCCACCAGAAATACAACCTTGAGCGCAAGAATGGCCAAGGCAGCATCCTGCACAGGTTCAAAGGGAGCAACCTGCAAGGCTGACAGAACCAAGTTCAGATCCCAAACAGGCACCATAGGCTTATGTGGGGGCGCACATGAGTGACCCCCTGGAAAAAGGTCCTGATCAGAGGGTGCTGAGCAAAGGACTTCTGGAAGAAAATAGCCAGAGAAAAGACTTAGACTCACACCAGTCAATGTAGGCACGCCAAACCCTGTAATAAATGGAAGAGGAAGACTTCTTCCTAGCTTTAAACAAAGTATCCACAACCGAGGAAGACAGCCCCTTCTCCATCAAGATGGAGGTTTCAGCAGCCAAGCCGTCAAAGCCAGAGTTTGTAAATTGGGATGGCGTAGTGAGCCCTGAGTGAGCAGATCTGGCACCAAGGGCAGAGCGTGCTGATCTACTGCCAGCTGCACCATGTCTGCGAACCACACTCTTCTTGGCCACCTGGGGGCCACCAGAATTGCTGGCACCCCTTCCAGAGCAATCTTGCGCAGAACCCTGCCCAGCAGGGGGATTGGAGGGAAGAAATACAGGAACTGAAAGTCCTGCCATGACATTGCTAGCGCATCCGAGGTCAAGGCCAGAGGATCCTGGGACAGGGAGACAAAGGTTGGGAGCTTGTGATTGTGGCGGGACGCAAACAGATCCACATCTGGTTGGCCCCAACGGTGACACAGAGATTGAAACACCCTGCTGCATAGGGACCATTCTCCTTCGCGAGAGGTCCCCCTGCTCAGAGAGTCCGCCAGGCGATTTTCCAACCCCGGGATGTACACAGCTGATATGCAGGGGACATTGGCTTCCGCCCAAGTCAGGATCAGAGACGCTTCCTGGAGGAACCCCTTGCTCCGGGTCCCTCCCTGATGATTGGTGTAGACAACTGCCGTCTGGTTGTCCGAGCGCACCTGAACAGGCAGGCCCCGAAGGTGAGTAGTCAAGTGAGCCAGAACTAGCCTGATTGCCCGCAGTTCCAAGACATTGATAGGTGTGTGGGCCTCCTGAGGGCCCCACCTCCCCTGGAACCACAGGGACTTCCAGAAACCCCCCCAACCTGACAGACTGGCATCCGTGGTGACCGTCTCCCAGGAAGGGGCAAGAAAGGATCTGCCCCCCCAACAGGTTCCTTGAGTCCATCCACCACGAGAGGGAACTTCTGACCAGGGGGGAGAGCACACAGACCCTGTCCAGGGAAGCTGGGTCCATGTCCCATACTGACAATAAGTGAAGTTGCAGAGGCCTCAAGTGGAACTGAGCATAAGGGACCGCTTCGAAGCACGCCACCATCAAGCCCACCAGCTGCATCCCCTGCTTGATGGAGGGATGGCGACAAGCTAGGAGGGACTGAGCCTGTGCAATCAGACTGTCCACCTTCTGTTGAGAAAGGAAGATCCTTGCCTGAACTGTATCCAGACTCATTCCTAGGAATGGAGTTACCAAGGAAGGGGACAGTGAGGACTTGGGGTGGTTGATCACCCATCCAAATGACTCCAGAGTGGACACCACCAGCTGAGTATCCAACTCTGCCTGATGTAGAGACTGGGAAGTGATGAGAATGTCGTCCAGATAGGGAAGCACGTGGACGCCCTGACATATGAGCAGAGACATCACGCCAGCCAGCACCTTGGTGAGCACCCTGGGAGCTGAAGTGAGGCCAAAGGGCAAGGCCACAAACTGGTAGTGTTGATCCATCAGAGCGAAGGTGAGGAACCTTTGATGACCTGGGAACACAGGAATATGAAGATAAGCATCTTTGATGTCCACAGAAGTCATGAAATCCCCGTGGCGTAGGGAACTGATGGCAGAGCGCAGAGTTTCCATGTGAAAGCGCCTGCCCCTGACAAACTTGTTGAGGATCTTCAAGTCCAGGATGGGCCTGACTGAACCATCTTTTTTGGGTACTGTGAATAGATTGGAATAAAAGCCCTGGCCTTTTTCTCTTAAGGGGACCTGGCAGATGACCCCCAGCTCCAGGAGGCCTTGCACTGCTTGCACTAGCTCCTGAGATGACACAGGGCCCCGAGGAATCCGGGAACTGATGAATCTTGGAGGGAGACAGGCAGCAAACTCCAACTTGTAACCGGAGGACACTACCTCCTGAATCCACCGGTCATGAAGCCTCCAGACGTGAGCGAAGTGCTGCAGCCGTCCCCCCACCCGGATGGGTGAGGGCGCCCCATCATGCCTGAGGGGGCTTGGGAGAGGATTTTGCTTTGGGACCCCAGGAGGAGCCAGGACGTCCACGTCCCTACCCCAGAAATCTCCCCGGGCCCCAGAAAAGGAAACCCCCTTCCCTGTCTGGTACCACGGTAAGTGGAGGAGAAGGAACCCTGACCCCGAAAGGGCCGAGATTGCCGCCTGCGCTGGGGTAACCTGCCTCCCTTAGCAAAAAGGTCCAAGCGGTCCCCAAACAGGCGCAGTCCTTTAAAGGGAAACCCAGTGAGGGCCTTCTTGGCAGCGTTGTCAGCAGCCCACTGGCGCAGCCAAACCTAGCGGCGTATAGCCACCACGAGGGCAGAAGTTCTGGCACACATTCTGATGGTGTCATCCAATGCTGAGAGGACAACATTTACAAAAACATCACAACTGGAGAGTGCATTAAACACCTCACAAGGCAAATCATCAGGGGCACTATCAAGCATATTTCTGATAAGGGTTCTAGTGGCCACAGTAGTAATGGCAGAGGCACAGACCGGGCGCAGCGCCGTCCCCGCACATGCAAAGGCGTGGGATGCCAGCTGATCAATGCGCCGGTCCTCAGCATCCCGCAGGGTAGTGGAGTCAGGGGAATGCATGACAGAGGTGTTAGATAGCCCTAGGATCGGGGCATCCACCTCGGAGGGGGGAGGGGGGATGACCAACATTTAACCACCTCAGCAGGAAAGGGATACCAATTTTTTGGAACCCCGGGAAGTTTACTGGGGCGCTCCCATTCCTTGAGCACAAGGTTATGGAAATGTGCCTGCTCAGGAAATTCCAAACGTGATTTTGCTGTATGGAAAAGCTCCCCTCTTTGCCTGGGAGCCGCAACAGGGAGAAAGATGGACAGAACCTCAAAAATATGGGTCAATAATCTGTCAGTGTCATCTGGGGCCCAGGGGTCAGAGCCAGAATTGTCATGACCCCTTGGTCTCTCATCAGATGAGCCTGAATCAGAAAAGAGCTCCCCTTTATCAGACGGGGTATAGCCACAAAGATTCCAAAACTCCTCAGTTCCCATAGGGAAAACAGTGACATTAGGAGTCAAGTACTGCCTTAAGCACTAAGGACTGCTCAACAGTAGCCAGTCTAGAAGACACATGGCTGAGAATCCCCACTAGTATGCAACTCAGTAGGAGTGAGGTTTAAGCTTGGGGGAGTAGGCGAAGTGAAACGAGGTGCAGCCACTGGCAGGCCAGATTGCAATGCAAGCACCTGCTCAGCACAGGGTACACAGACCCACGCCTTGTCAGCATGAGGCTGCCCACACGCTACACACAGCCGGTCTTGTCCCGAAGGAACCCCGGTCACATTATCCTGGGATGCCTCCATATGGTGATTATAGCGGCACTATACGCTGATAGGGAGTAATGCTATACAGCAACCCCGGATGCCCCAATAACCCGCTAGGGAAGTGGGAGTATTATTTTTACAAGGCCTACAAGGTATATACTAATACAGGGCCAGGAGAAGCCAAAAGAGTTCGCCCCGCCTGAAAGACATAAGCAGACAAGACCTGTAAGCACACAGTAACAAAAGTGAAAGATATAAAGCCACCCGCGAGGGCACTTACGGACCGCGGTAGGTAGGGGTCCGTCTCGAATGGTCCAACCAAGCAGGTTAAAGATGGCGTCGGTATACCTCGAGGGGCGGGCCGGTATCAGCGATGACGCAGAGCGCGCCATTGACGGCCCCCCCCCCCCCCCCCCCGGAGAGCACGAAGCCAGAACGTGCAAGCAGCCAATGACGGCACTGCTGAGGTAATGCCACCACCAAGCGCGGAACCAAGTCAGCGCGCAGCGGCGGCAATTTTAAAAAGACAGTAAAGGCAAGTCAGCGCGGCGGCTGACACAAGACTAAACAGAATGGAAAAAGAGTGTAAAACACAGAATGCATAGCATACACATTTACACACCCCCCCCCCCTTTTCCCCTGAAGGCTACAAGGAGGATGAGGAGTGCAGCGGCCACTTAAACAGGGCCCACCGATGGGCAGGGGCAAGGGGGCACTAGTGCGGGAGGGGCATCCCATAGAGGCTCACCATAACCCTGAACCGCCTACCCTTTGGTGGGCTATTGTGGTGGAGCAGCGCTCCTAAGCACCTAACGGCGGTGCTGCCTACCTTCACCCGACCAGTGCAGCCAAGGCTGGGAGGCATATTACTAGTGGAACGGGTGGGAATAGTCCTTCAGGGCCGTAGGCTAATAGCTCCACTCACCTGTGAGTAGAGAGCCATTTCTCGTCCTTCGCAGCCAGACTGCAGAGAAATTCTGGGGATTTGTGGGAGGCCCCTGGGTATTTGAGGGGACGGGAGGAGCCTATTTTCGATGTCTCTGCAGTCCAGCGTCATCTGGCGGAGTATATCCCAAGTGTAAGTATTAGATTTGGAGCAGGACGTACTGTATACTAAGAATAAAACACTCTGCCTCGCATTTGGGCAGAAAGCAGCCAATAGGCCTTTGATCAATCGAGCAGGATGGTGCAAGATGCTCCTAATTTATTGTGCTTAGTGGATATTGACAAGCTGCTAAAGATCAGTCTGCGCTTTGTGGCTTGTACAGAGGACATTAGCATCACGGAAAGGTCACAAAAAACCTCTGGAGAGGGGGACTGCAGACCCAAGCAAGCACATTTTTGTTATGTGGGGTGATGTGCAGTATTCAGGAATGTTTATATATATATATATATATATATATATATATATATATATATACATTTTTTATTTTCTCGCATATTCATAATAGTTTTGTGTTTGGAATGCCCGCCCATACAATTAGCCACGCCCAAATCCTCAAAACTACCTTTTTCAGACAAGCCTATCTTCAAACCACTTCACAATTAGTGCACTTGCCATCATCTTCGGCACATATTACCTGTAACCCAACCTCCCATTTTCACCCTTTCCCTTTAGATTATAAGCTTGCATGGGCAGGTGTACTGTAATTTATTATCAATGTGTATTTGCGGCACACCTGTTATACATGACCCATAATCTCCTGTGTATTATATGTATATAATTTGTTTTATCCAGTCTGTAATTTCTACCTTGTAAAGAGCCACAGAAGATGATGACACATTAAAAATAAACAATAATAATAACAATTTGTACATGTGCTGTATATTCAGATTATTCTAGATCAGACCTGGGCAATGTACGGCCCGCGGGCCGTATACGGCCCTTTGCTAGGCTCTTACCGGCCCGGGCTGAGCTGGCCAGTAAGAGACGCAGAGGAAGGGAGAACATGCCAGACCCGACGAGCCGAGTGGCCGATCGGCTGCTGCTTAACTTAGGTGATCTGTGTACATTGAGAGAGGCTTAGGTTAAGCAGCAGCCGATCGGCCGCTTGGCTCGTCGGGTCTGGCGTGTTCTCCCTTCCTCTGAGGAAGCCAGACCCGATGAGCAGATGATAGAGACCTGGGGACTTGGGCAGGGCAGAGTAGTGGCTCCAGAGCATCTCCACTCCCTGGCTGTAGCAGTTGGTAGTGCAGGGGTTAATTGCAGACCCGCAGTGCGGGCTGTCTGGCCTGGAGGTATGCTGTCTGTCACTTTGAAGGTGAGAGGGAGGGGGGCTGCTAAACAAGCCAGTGTCTCTCAGTGTTTGGAGAGGGGAGATTGTGTTGGACGACAGGACATGACAGGCAGAGCAAGCTGTAGTGATAAGCCGGCTTTGCAGAAGAATGAAGGAAGGAAGACTGCAGCGCAGGGGATGGACTGTGACGTTGGTGCTCAGTAAGTCTGCTCAGAAAGATGATGAAGTTTGCTTGTGTTTTACCTTCTGCTTCCTTCCTGCCTGCCTGCTGTCTCTTTCTCACCATGTACCTGTCCACATGCTCTCACCATGCCCCCTTCCTGCTGCCCACCATGCTCTCACCATGCCCCCTTCCTGCTATTCACCATGCTCTCCTCTCACCATGCCCCCTTCCTGCTATTCACCATGCTCTCCTCTCACCATGCCCCCTTCCTGCTATTCACCATGCTCTCCTCTCACCATGCCCCCTTCCTGCTATTCACCATGCTCTCCTCTCACCATGCCCCCTTCCTGCTATTCACCATGCTCTCCTCTCACCATGCCCCCTTCCTGCTATTCACCATGCTCTCCTCTCACCATGCCCCCTTCCTGCTGTCCACCATGCTCTCACCATGCCCCCTTCCTGCTGTCCACCATGCTCTCACCATGCCCCCTTCCTGCTGCCCACCATGCTCTCACCATGCCCCCTTCCTGCTGCCCACCATGCTCTCACCATGCCCCCTTCCTGCTGCCCACCATGCTCTCACCATGCCCCCTTCCTGCTGTCCACCATGCCCCCTTCCTGCTGCCCACCATGCTCACACTTTGCCCCCAGCTGATCTGAGCTCTCCTTCCAGACTGCCAGAAGCCAAGGGCTTCTCTGATTGGCTGGGAAATTATCACACCAGAATGTTTGAAGTGGACCAAAACCCTGCTTTATCAGCCCCGGAATCTTATAGATCCCCTCCCCGCGGGGCATCCAAAATCGGGATGCCCCGCTGTGTGAAACCCCCCAGGTCACCCATAAACTCACCTTCTTTCCCAGTTCAACGGCGCATGCACGAGCTGCGGCTGCATGCCCGCTATCCCTCTAGCAGGGCGCGTGCCTGTGTCGGCCATTTGAGAATGGCCAGCGCGGGCGCGCTCCCTGTTAGAGGGAAGCTCGAGATGCAGCCGCCAGCGCACTCGGAGCCGCTGAGCTTAGACGCCCCATAGCTCAGCGGCCCTCCACAATATTTTTAGTTTCTCATGTGGCCCCATGGAAAAAATAATTGCCCACCCCTGTTCTAGATCAATACTTTGTATTTACCACTTCCAGCCAGCAGATGGCATTATGCATGCATCAGACACACACTCTAAAGGCTCTTAAAGGTGGATGTTCAGTCAAAGGGTAATCCCTTGCCTTACTCACCTGGCACTGTGGCAGAGTAGTGGGGTTACAACAAAAACAACTCTTTACTTCGCCCGGGACCCAGCATGGTCACCAGCACTCTTGTGGTGGCCGCACAGACAGTGAACAACACAGCTTCCCCTGCTTTGTGCATGCTCCAGCCATGAACAAAGCAGGGAAGCCAGCAGCAGCAGATCCAAGATGGCTTCACCTAGCATCTGAATTGGCAGTGGTAAGCACTTAACCCCAGGCGAGGTAAGGAATTTTTTTTTTATTGTACCGCTGCCCATCCCAGGCCTGTCTCAGCACCAGGGGAGGAAGGTAGGGAGGGGTTACTCTTTGACTGGGCATCCACTTTCAGTTCTTTGAAAATCATTGACAGGCATTAATAGGCATGATTGCATTGGAGTGTGGATCTAGGGGAGCTCTGACCAACATGGCTGCCAGCAGTAGTAATCACAAACACAATGACATCAGGGAGCCCGGTCTCACTCATAAGCCATGGGGAAGGCAGGTTGCATCTCTAGCAAGGTGTCATGGGGGTAGATGACCCTGGGGGTAGAGGAACAGGGGCTCAGTGGGAGACACACAGCAAGGCTACAATGCAAGGCCCAGAGATAAGGTACCCAGCTGAACCGGGTTCCTGATCTTCCGGGCTCAGACCCAGTTGGATGAGCGCGCTTACCTTGGACCCATTCGTGCTCCCCTCAATCTGCACGATCCCACGCTATCGGCTTAGGAACTGACATTAGGCATCTAGCAGGGGTCCCCAGGAACGCAGCAGCTAGTGAGGGACTGGGAGACAGAAGGAGTAGAAGCCCCAGCTCCCAGTCAGCAATGTTACTAAAAACAAATATCCAGACATCTTCACAGTCCCTTGCAAATGCAAGAAAAGAACAGAGGAGATTCTGCCACAGCCTGCCCAATATAGGCCGGGAGGAGCTAGTTTTTCTATCTTACAGTCCCCACCTATGGCTGAGATTAACCCACGTGTTACTACTGGTGGTGCCCCAGAATAGAAAAGACGAGAAAGATGTAAATCTCCTAATTTGGGGGTTTTCAGGTAGAAGGAGTAAGTGGGTTAGGTTCCTCAGAGTCCTGGACCATACCTGGCACATGATTGGCAGGATGAGGCCTAGCAACTTTAAGGCAGACCAAAACCCAGATTTTTCAATCACCTTGGCTATGATCCGTTTTACTGGGACATCCTGTTTAGGCAGACTATTCTGAACTCTCATGCAATGCCACAGCATTAGAATAGAATAAACTGATGAGTGGTGCCAGTCAGTCATTGCTTCACCTTGCAATTTATTCTGAATCAAAGGAGGTCCGGACACCTTCTGCCAGGTGCACCTCCAGCTAATGTGTGCCCACGCTGCCTATTTAGAAATGCATGGAGAGGGTATGAGCATCAGCCGAGGGAAGCCAGTGACGACAGCCCGTGGGATCTCTGTTTCCAGGACCATGGATTAGGGGGTTTTGGTGTGCATTAAAGAACTGGCATTATTCAACAATAGAGGTCAGGCATTTTTGGTAAGTAAAACAACATCCATTTTATTATTCTAGCTGCACTGGTGACTTGCTGCGATCATTTGTGACCAGGCAGGAAATGCTTATATAACAGCCAATGTGATGCTATAAGTGGGTTATATTATCCTCGCTTACTAGCAGGATGGAACACTTACTTTGTGAAACTCGAACAAGTTCTGTAACACTGAAGACTCCAGAAGTCACAAAACTGTCTTGAAAGCCCAAATGTCCTGAAAAAGGAAACACAAGCATTGAATTTCTCAGTGGCCAGACAAATCTTACATTTTCTTCAATGACAAAATAAATTAAAACTAGACATTAGGAGACACACCCATATAATATGGACATACAAAAAACACAACTGCAAAAGTATCTCTTTTATCATTCTAGCTATTGCTCGGGGGGGGGGGGGGGGGGGTGCAGGGTGTTAGACTGGCCCACCAGCTCCTAAGTTATAGGCTTCAATCAGAAGTTGTACTTCACAGGTTAGACATATAAGTAGAAGGAACGCTGTATACAGAATGGGGTTTAGCAAGAGGCCAGGAAAATGGAAGGAAACTAAAAAGGAGTACCGTAAACAAGAACCTTTTGGGACTGCCCAAAGCAGGTTTAAAGCAGAACTTCAGTGAAACTATGACACTACCTCCCGAGGCAGGACCGGGGGGTTACAAAGAAAAAAAAAGCCTTTCTATATCCAGGGTCCCCCGCCGCTCTCCTGGTCTCTGTGCGGCTGGCTGCAGGAAAAGACACAAAACAACATCTCCCGGGTCCGTGCGCACTCCTGACGCTCATTCATTTGAATAGGAGGGCGGAGCACATACAGAGCAGGGCATGCAGCTCTGTGTTTTAGTGCCCAGGATCCGGAGCCCTCCCATACGGTATGTTACCACCCTGTTCTGCTTCAGGGTTGGTTGGCAGGGCAGGGGGGTTATATTGTGACTGGAAAGTGAAATATGTTAGTGGAAGGGAACTGACAAGATGTGGGCATGGCCCTTGGAGCTGGCTTTGGTTCAGGGTGGGCAGCTATTAGTGCTGGGAGCAACAGGGCTTACTAGGAGGGGACCAGATGGGAAGGAGCGGTTAGCTGGGCTTGAATGCTAGCTCAGTGAGCACCATTCAAGCTATCAATATATAGGGGTGTGGTCTGGACTAGCTTAAACCGGACCTTCGGCATAATTTAATGATAAGCCCAAACCCTTAAAAACCTATTCCCCAGCATCTAAAATTAATATATTTTAAGTTTTTAGTCACATATTTATTATTTCCACCACTGGGCTACAAATCTTTTCAGGACTCTAGGATACGGGCGCCGCCATCTTGACTCAGAAGTATCACATGACGAGGCACAGTGCTGGCGGAATGCTTGGCAAGGTAACATTTTGCATGAAATATCCATTTAAGAAGAGAGCCTTACAGGGGGCGAGTGTCTTGAGATCTGTAAGTTGTGAAGTTTGAATTTTATAGAAGAGGGGCTAGAGCAGGCATGCTTCTGACGAGGCCCCCAAAATCAAATCTAAGTGTGGGTGGAAAAATAACACAAGATAACAATAAAATAGAGGCTCAGAATTGGCAGGAGAGGTTTACACTGGAAAATAAAGGTGGCAATGGTGGGCTGGAGCAATACAGTGAAATTAATTGGCAGTGGTATCCTGCTGCAAGCCCAGAAAGCAATAAACGGGAGAAACCCTTGTCTAACACCAATGGCGCCCCCAGCTGGAAGGACATGTAAGATTTAAATATATTTGAGACTGGTGTGTGAGGGTGCCTGAGGGGGTAATATTCTTGTTGTTTTTGAGATTGTGAGTAAACAGTGGATATCCTAGTTGTTTAAGATATTCATTATGCTATTTAATATAAAAAAAAATGTGAAATTCTAAACCACTTTATTTCATTGTGGCCTGCGACCAGTCACCAAATCCGTAAGTGGCCCGCACTCTTCAAAAGATTGAGCACCCCTGAGACTAGGACATGAAACCTCCTAGCAGGGAAGAGTATAGTGCCGGGGAGACCAGCTGCAGGTTGGAACAACACCCAAGTAAGTCTAATTGTGGCCAAGCCTAAGTTGAGGAACCTCTCTGTGATTGTGTATCAGGTAAAAGAAGCGTTTATGTACTGCCTGCAGTGTATATTTGTCCAGCTAAAGCCTGTGACTGTCATCCTGAGCACTCTTGGCGACAGATTTACTTTAAAGGGGACCAAAACCCACACCCCATCTCCCCTGGGGCATCCAGAATCGGGATGCCTTGCTGCGGGAAACCCCCCTAGGTCGCACGGAAATTCGCCTTCTTTCCTGGTCTAACAACGCATGTGTGAGCACCACCACATCCCGCTATCACATTAATGGCAATAACCAGTTACAACAGTATGGTTTAGTTGGTGTTCATAGACAGGAGGGGTGCCAGAATAGAAAAGACCATTTTTTAGTTCTCCTCTCACTTAATTTTGAGGACATTTCTGGGGTATAGGGTACAGCTACTAGAAGTACAATGGAATTATATAAAGCTGTTAGCTCCTCCCATACCTGGTATACGTGGTCAGACTCTCTAGTTTCCAGTGGATTCCATGATAAACCATGGTAGGTGAACCAGTAGGGTGAAATTTCCATGCTGGCGAAGGGTCACAGACTACAAAACATAGCTCTAATTTTTGGCTGGAGTTGAACTTTAAACACAGCTCGGATTGGAAGTGGTTAAAAGGCAGCACAAAAAAGAAACTATTGATTTTTATAAATGGACAAGGAGGGATAAACACGATGCAGCGCTGTGGTCCAGAGTTATTGTGCGGTTTTGGATTTAGAAGATTTGAAATAGTATAACGCGTCTGCACCTGGTGGATTCCTTAATGCATAGGCAACTTAACAGGAAATGCGGAACATGCGCTGTTTTTATGCACGCTCACCTTGCATAACCTTGATTGACTGTAAATGTAAGAAGAAAAGGAGACCCAATATGGAGGGGAGACCCTTTGAGGAATATTGAGATCTTTCAAAGAATCTTTTTAGAAGAACATCTGATTGCGTTTAGGCAAAAATGAGCTCCAACCAAACAAAATTGAGGGACCCCCACCCTCCGTCTTTACGCGTGAGGTTACACGAGGGAAGCCTGATAGTAACAGCTGTTACACACAAGAAATCCAGCACAGATCTTATGTGCAGAACCATATTAATAGCAAACCTAAACACTCCAGAAGACTCAGTGTCAGGTAGATCTCCAAGAACCCTAACCCACCTGCTCAAATTCAGGAGATACTCGCCATTTCCTAATGTAGCTCTGTATCACAGGAAAGGATTTTGAATGTATTTCCAGATAAATATTCCAATTTCCAAATCCAGGCATGGAACTCATATCCTGTTACTGTCATATGGAGGTCTACTAGGAAAGGTGAGTATCTTTCTAATGCAGGTCTTGCTGAAGCTGTAAGGTGGTAGGTTGGGCTAACAGAGTTGCAAAAGAGAGTATAGGTCCACTAAGTAAAAACGCCACCTTCAGGAACAGAATGGTGCTGTCTATACTGTCAGGATTCTGTGCAGTTCCAGCCAATCCCTAGAGCCTCAAGCCAGACTGACCTACTACACAGATACTTGTTGCTGACCTTGCCACATCTTGACCCCAGCAGTCTTGTGATTCTTGTTTGTTGACCTTGCATGTCCTGACCGCATCTGAGTGTCCCGTAATATTGCCTGCTCAGGGGTGCCCCTTTGTGTGAAACCCCCCAGATCGCGAAGCCAACTCACCTCTATCTAGTTCTATGACGCATGCGTGACCGCTTGTCTAATCAGCGTGCTCAGCTGACAGCCACATCCCCCGCTACCCTCTAACAGGGAGAGTGTCCGTGCGGGCCATTCATAAATGCCTGGTGCAGGCACCCGCCCTGCTAGAGGGACAGGGGGGATGTAGCCATGGCACGTGCATATGCCGTTGGACCAGAAAACAAGGTAAGTGTATGGGGCGAACTGGGGGGTTTCACACACTGGGGCATCCCGATCTTGGATGCCCCAGGGGGAGGGAATCCATGGGTTTTGGTCTTCTGAAACTGTTATAAAAACGTATAGGCCTTGTTTCTGGCTAACAGGGTTTTAGTGACGGCTGCTTCAAATTTTGCTTAATCAGGACAGTTCAATATATGGATAAATCTCATGGATTTGGAACCATTATGTACCATCTATCAGCACACTGTGTCCCTTCATCTTCATTCCTCTTCCTCCTTGGTGACTTATCGCACCCTTATAATTTGCAGCAGAGATGCATGAATCTGCTCACACTTTAACTGATATCCCATATGTCCCCGCCATAAATTTGCCCCAAAGCTCAGTTTATTTGAGCAAAACTAATAAGTACCAGGAAATTAATGACTATTTTACCCATATATCTGTCACTTGCGGTCAAGCAGATCTGGCATCGACTAGCAGCTATGTACCAAGATGGGGAAAAAATGTCATGCTGAATGCCAAGTGCACGCTGCCAAGACAATGGCAGTCATACAATTTTACAGAGAGAGAAGGGAAAGAAAACTGTGTAGATGGTTAGCATAAAAAATTGTTGTAGCAAGGGAGGCAGGGCGAGGTCATAGTTAAAGGTTTGAGCGGGGGCATTCGCTAAATCACAATGACGTTTACAGCTGAATATTGGCTTTTAATAGTGCCGCGCCGCAAGCCATGCCCAGCCTACCCAGAAGCTCAAAGATTTGTTAAATTCGACAATGAAAGCGAGAGGAGGGGTGTAAAAAGGGGGAAGAGTAGGAGCAATGAGACCAGCCTAACTGTTACAGAGGTCTGATTGATGAGGCACACACAGAAGCCTATAACTGTCACCCTGAGACCTGACCACAGGACTCTATTATAGGAAGGAGGGATGCCTCAATACTTCTGCTCCTTTTCCTCTATAATAGTATTTCACTGTCATAAATACAATCAATTAGAGGTTAGATATCATGGTTACCCTAATAAAATCAGTAAGGAGGTAAATGTATTTATGAAGATCTATTTTCTGTATCACACCTGATAGATGCACAAATAAGCACAGCAATGGGCAGAGGGACCAAAACCCTCCCTGCCATACAGAATTATGAAAGTTATGAATACTGCATACATATAATGCAGACAATAAAATCGACCTCCACACTGTGGAACAGTTACATTAAACTTACTTATCCAACTACTCACACCATCCTGCATTAGAAAGATACTCAACTTGTCTTAGCAAAGCTTCATTTGATGGGTGGGTAGGTAGGACATGTTTCATTGCAGTGCACAGCTATTTCCTGTTCACCATCAGTAAAAAGTAAAGAAATAATGAGAAACCTTTCAGGCGGGGAGGCCGATTCATTAATAGCGCAAGGTAGCGACAGATGAGCGACTGTAGCGGCATTTTCAGAGCGCCCGCTAGTAGTCGCTGTGCTTGGCCGTTGTTCGGTTGTTGACAGCGACTCAGTCGGTGTGCGGTAATGTTGAATATTGGGTGGCCATAGCGAACGGCTCCCACCATATTCATTAACAAATCACGCTCAAAAAATGTGAAATGCATGTTTAAACCCCAGAGCGCTGGCGGCGATGGGTTGAAAGTAGTTTTTTAATCCCCAAACAACCATATTTTTGGAAACCAAAAAAAACAAGTTTATAAAAACATTTTGTAATATGAATACATTATATCAGACCTGTAATATCAATTCTGCACAAATTTTTATTTTATTTTTTTTTTACCTTAAAAAAAAAAATCTAACATAGCAGAAGTGGTAACATAAAGTTTCACATTAAAAAAAAAAAAAAAAAAAAACATTAATAACAATTAATTATGAATATTTAAAGATTGTTCCATTGAAATGCATTGGAGAGCGCCAGGTAGCGAGAGGTCATACCTGTCGCTATTCAAGGTCGCTCGCTGGCGCTGTGGGGTGAGGCTGGAATAATGATGAATGATTCGCTATCTGGCGCTATCTCAGTCGCTAAGCAGGATCGGCTTGATAAATGTGTGATTGTGGTGGGGAGCCGGCGTTCTCGTGGCGGTGACCGTCATTACCGTTCGCTCACCAGTCGCTACCTGGCACAATCCCTTGTTAAATAAGGGCCAAAGTATTTATAAGGTAAGTATTTTAGAAAACATAGTTCTCTTTGTCAGATATTATGAGGTAACATTAAGGCTGATGAAGAGAACTAATGCCCTTATTTATGAAGGAATAGCGACAGGTAGCGACTGGTGAGCGGCCGGTAATGACGGGCACCGCCACGAGAACGCCGGCTCCCCACCACAATCACACATTTATCAAGCCAATCCTGCTTAGCGACTGAGATAGCGCCAGATAGCCACTCATTCATCATTATTCCAGCCTCAGCCCACAGCGCCAGCGTCCGACCTTGAACAGCGACAGGTATAACCTCTCGCTACCTGGCGCTCTCCAATGCATTTCAATGAAACAATCTTTAAATATTCATAATTAATTATTATTAATGTTTTTTTTTTTTTTTCAATGTGAAAAATTCTGTGACCACTTCTGTTATGTTAGATAATTTTTTTTAAGGTAAAAAAAAAAAAAATAGTGCAGAATTGATATTACATGTCTGATATTATTGTATTCATATTACTAAATTCTTTAAAAATTATTTTTTTTTTTGGTTTCCAAAAATATGGTGGTTTGGGGGTTAAAAAACTACTTTTAACCCATCGCCGCCAGCGCTCTGGGGTTTAAACATGCATTTCACAGCGCGAGAATTTTTTGAGCCTGATTTTTTGATGAATATGGTGGGAGCCGGTCGCTCTGACCAGTCGCTATCATGCGCTCCCATACATCGCGGAACTAAATAGCGACTCGGAACCTTGTATTCAACATTACTGCACACCGACTCAGTCGCTATCAACAACCGAACAATGGCCAAGCACAGCGACTACTAGCGGGCGCTGTGAAAATACTGCTACAGTCGCTCAACTGTCGCTACCTGCCGCTATTAATGAATCGGCCTCTAAGTATACTCAAAAGCTCACCTTCAGTTCACCTGAAAGGTATCATTATTTCTTCTTCTACTGCTTCGAATGGCTAACATGGTACAACCCATTTCCGCCCCTCCCCCATACAGCTTCCAAGACTGATAGCGTATTCCTAAAGATCTTTATCAGGAGGGGCATTCCAAATCAGTATCAGCTGGGGTAAGAGGGAACTGAGGTCATTTTAGACTGGAGGTAATCTTTTAATGGGGTCCCGGCATTGCTCACACAGTAACCCTTCTTCATATTCAGCTACCAGGATACACAATTTGATGTAAATGTTGTAAATTATAAGGAACCGGAGCCACAATAGTGGTGCCTGCTAACCTCATGGGTCCCAATGTGGCAGCTACTTCTGCACCCACTTTCTAATTTCCAATAAGTGAACCTTCAATAATATTGTTGCAAACCACAGTCTACAGATATTCATTGAGGGGAAATGTAGGATACGGATATCCCTGTAACCTCTTTCATATATCTGCATGCCCGAGATCCACCAAGGCACGCAAACTGCGAATGATCGTTATTGCAACTAATGCAAAGCGATGGGAGGGCACCTGTTTAGACTTCTCGTCCAATAGGAAGGCAAGGCCTGGTGACAGCTGGCTGTAGCAGACTGGGGTCAGTTTATTCTACTCTGGAAATCAAACAGAATTTTTGTGAACAGCTGAACAATAAATCTAAACAGTCAGTGTGAATGGCGGCTTTCACAATTTAAATGGGACTGAGGGTAGGGTGGGATGTGAGCGGCACCTGTAGGGCAAAATGTAGAAATATGCATCCGAGAGGTTATTAAACAAATACATGTATCGCTCCAATACATTCAGTGACTACTCTTGTTTCTCGTTTCAAGTAGTAGCCTTTTTATTTGATGGGCTTTCTGTTTAAATTTACCACTACCCTTAGGGAAAGACTAAGGTAGTGAAGGATATGTAAACCCTGCTTGAAGAGGAGCAATACCACCCCAAGCCTATAAGACTCTTGGTGGGGTTAGTCTACCTCTTTATAGGGCATCCTAATTTGGGATGCCCCTCTGTGCAAACCTCAGGATAGATTGATCCACTCACCTCTTCCATGAGTCTGCACCCACCATGGCCACATTCCCAGCACTCCTCTAGTTTAGCACACCCACAGCTAGAGACCAGCAGCACTAACTTTATTAAAATTTCCTTGGATATCTGAATGGAGAGAGCGCCACTGACTGGCTGTGAGGCCCACACATGTGACTAGAAACATGGAAAAGGTGAGTTTATTATTGATTCCGGACCATACACTCAAATCGGATGACCCACCAGAGAACAACACACAAGAAAGTCAATTTCTTGGGTGTTGCGTTGTTCCTCTTTAACAACTGGGTACCAGGGAGGCTCAACTGCCCTAATCGACCCTAGCTTTAAAGTGGACCATCACCCTCGGGTGATCGGCCCGGGAATCTATAAGATTCCCGGGCCAATCACCTCCCTCCCCGCGGGACATCCGAGATCGGGATGTCCCGCGGGGTGAAACCCCCAAAAAAACCCCTTACCTTAGTTTCGGCAGCGGCCGGCCGCCGCCGCCTCCCTCGTGCCCCTCTAGGTGTGCGCGCCCCCACGCCGGCCGTCTGTGAATGGCCGGCGCGGGGGCGCGCGCGTCAAGAGGGACGCGCAGGAGGCGGCGGCGGAGGAGCTGTCAAATCGCTTGTCCGTCGAAGCTGGGAGCGGGGAGAGGTGAGTTTTCCGGGTGTTTGGGGGGGTTTCACACAGCGGGGCACCCCGATCGGGGGTGCCCCACCGAAGTGGACCAAGACCCAGGATAGTCAAAATCCTGGGTGTTGGTCCACTTTAAAATGGCAGCACCCCCAAAACATCTTTTCGCTCTCACTTCTCACTCGGCTTCTTGGCTTGAGTCACCCAATTATTGCACAGCGGCAGTGTCATGGGTGACCAGGCAGTCAGTCAAGCTTAGTGCAGAAGATTAGAAGCCTGCTCCTACCAGGGGATTGGCTGTCCGGCAACATGCATGTAAGTGTTTTTTTTTCATTCCTCTTATCAGCTTATGGCCAGGGTGGGGTGCTGGGTTCAAGGTGGGCGATGTTATAGGATTGGGGGATCAGGTTCAGGTACAGAGCAGCCCCAGGTCAGGTAATCTGCTTATTCAATTGTTAAATAATCAAATGATATCAATGCCTGGCAAGACTGGCTGAGAATTCTGGCAGTTGAAGGTGTGTGGGGTCTACTAGATCTATAAATCACAAGCTGAAGACCTGACAGATTACAAGTTAGAACTTGACTGGGTGCATTTATGGATTGCGGGTGACCTTACATCAACTGGCTCAGCTCAGGTTACATGACACAGAGTTAATGAGAGAAAGGCTTATAGGTTAAATCACTTGTGCATGTCTGGCTGGCGGCAAAAAGTGTGGCAGGGCGGAGGGTCGCATCATATAGATTATGTGTAAGGGTCACTGACCACCTGTCAGTTCAGCCTTTGAGAAAGAACGAGAACAAGACTATAATTTTACAGAGAGAGAGAGAACGAGAAGAGAGAGTGGGAGAGAAAAATAGAGAGAAAAGATAAAAAGAAGCACCACCAAGCCTCCCTGAGCCAGGGGCCCAGAGGCAGCCCTCCGTTATCCAACAGAACGGAAGCTGTCTGTCCACCCAAAACATGCCCGGAAAAAAAGCCCAAATAAAGGGAGTCATAGAGAGTTGCAAAGAGCAACACAGGAATGGAGGAGCGAAAGAAGCATCTCTAAGAAACTCACAGGCTGATTCATCATTAGCGGCAGGTAGCGCCAGATGAGCGTCTGTAGCAGGCATTTTCTGAGCGCCCGCTAGTAATCGCAGTGCTCGGCCGTGGGTCGCTACTTCATAGCGACTCAGTCACTGTGCAGTAATGTTGAATACATTGTGAGGAGTCGCTATTTGACCAGTACAGTGATGTATGGGAGCGCATGTTAGCGACTGGTCATAGCGACCGACTCACACCATATTCAGCAAAAAAACAGCCTCACAAATCTCTGGCGCAGAAACATGCTTGTTTGAAGCCCAGAGCGCAGGAGGCGGTGTGTTTAAAGTCTGTTTTCAAGCATCTATCAACTAGTAACAAAGCGAAAACATATGGAATTACATTGTAACAACATTGTAACATGAACACATTAATGCCAGACCTGTAATGCCATTTCTGAAGAAATATATAAAAAATTATAAAATTGTGAAAAAAAACTGCTTTTTCAATGCCAGAAGAGGTCACAGCATTATTTGAGATTTTTTTGAAAAAAAAAAAAAACCCGTTTAAAGAGAAGAAAAGTATCGTCCACTGAAATGTATGGGAGAGCGACAGGTAGTGAGAGGTCATACCTGGCACTCTGCAAGGCTGAACGCCGGCGCTGTTCGCTGAGGCTGTGAAAATGATGAATCAGGCGCTACATGGCGTTATACCAGTCACTAAACCGATTCTGCCTGATAAATGTGTAATTGCATGCCGTGTCCGGCGCTCACCAGTCGCTACCTCTCATTAACCAGCCACTACCTGACGCTATCCCTTCTTAAATAAGGGCCTCACTGTCTAATGTTCACTGAAAAGAGGCTACATCATGGCGCTATACCTGGTGAGAGATAACTCTGAAGCTGTACTGATCACCCACAGACTGGAGATGGAGCAGCACAGGTAGACATAAAAGATGGGGACAGCTGACAGTGCCAGCACTGTGAGCAGGGGCCATGGAGGGTAAAGAAAACTTTCTGCTGCATTCCAGATTTTACTTCCATAGATAAGGAGTGGAAACTCCACAACCTCCTGGGGGAAGAGGAGCCCACCCTGGAAATTGCTGTCCAATATGTTTCCACCTGCCACCAATTAAAAGGACGATAAAGACTCCATGGACTGTTGTACTTCTATACTGCACCCTTTACCCCCGTCACAAAATTATTTCCTTTCAGCTTTGGCTATGCTAAATGCTTCTGGGCCTGAAAATATAGCTTTTTAAAATTTGTATTTGAGATAATTTGAAAGAGAGAGGGGGGGGGGGAAAGAGCGATGGGGAAAGAAATAAAGAAAGGGCAAACCAATCAGACAGTAAATGCATTAAGCTTCCAGTCTGCTGTCAACCCCCAAATCCCACCCTTCAAGTGACTCCCATGCACAGTGCTTGGTGCCTGACACTACTAAGGGGGGCTTGGCCTGCTTAGTCGGCCTATAAGTGCAGAAGCGTTGCTGCTGCTGCTGCACAGTAATTGGGTGACTAACAATCTCAGCGGTAGGTCCCCAGCAGGGCATTCCCCTGTCGATCAGGCCGAGCCTGTGCAGAAAGTCAGAGTGGTAGTCACAGAGTACCAATGGGTACCAATCCAGCCACAACCTGCGCTCTGCATCCTCCTTGGTTACCTCCTTGTACTTCAGCCTTCAAGACTTCGGTGTCATTCCTTCTCTCTGGAATGCACTCCCCTGCTCAATCTGTCACTCTCCAATGCTCCAAGCCTTTTAAATTGCCCTCGCCTCTTCAGACAAGCATATAACCTGGCATAAAGCGGGCCAAAAGTCAGAAAAATACAATTTTGAAAATTGCTTCTCTGGCAAAAATAAGAGGGCTTAACTCCATGCAGATGTTCTGGAATAACAGGCAGATTCTTTGCTACAAAACTGCACCTCAAGTAGTCTACGTCACGGATTGCCAAAGAGCTTTAGGGGCACAATTTACTAAATTTACTTTAGGTAACCCCTATAACCTTCGCAGGGCACATGCCGACAAACTCAAGCTCTACCACTTGTGATCAATACCTTTTGTAGGGCTCTCTTTCCCATTGTTTCCTGTTCTCACGACATTTTGCAGCATCTAGTTTGTACTGAATGTTTTACCTTACTTTGTCTGTAATTATACCTTGTATAGCGCTACAGAAGAAGACAGGCAAGTTTACAAGTTGGGGGTGTCAAAAGCAAGCCAAGCGCTGACGCCTCCCTCGCCTTTTTATCTTGGCATATTCCTGAAAGGTTTCTATGGCTGCTGCCGGTTAATCGTCCAGAAATCTCATTCCCCAAAATGCTTCCCGACAAGGCCCTGCTCACTATGTAAAACTATGCTGACAGGCTGAACTGTGGATACGAGCGTCCATTAAGAGCTGCGCCGTGCATTAACAACTGCACGGAAACCGCAGGCCCATCTGACTCCGAACATTAAATGGCCCCTAAATTATGTATCCAGCCATGAGAGGCGGCTGTTCCATCCACTCACCAGAAGGTGTCCAAAGCACAGTTTTATTATTCACTTTAGACTTCTCCTCGGCCATCCATTACCCAGCTCCGGTGGCGCGGCATCTATTGACCAGGTTCATTGTTGGAAGATTCACCTATCAGTTGTGGACAGTGCGAGAGAAGTATGTTTAACCCTTCAAGAAACCTTGAGACAGACCTTAAGAATTTTTCACTTAGGCAGCACTGCTCCAGAAACAGTGTGGGCAATGTGGGCATATTTGCCATCCTAAGTTTCCTAGGAGTCGGGACAAGACTTCTGTGGAATCTTTTTGAAATAGGGGGGGGGGGGGGGGGGTTGCAAGAAATCTTTAAATAACCTTGGTTAAAGCAGACCTAAATTCTGGTCCACAGGGAAACTCAACTGGAAGGTGTCCTGAAACAGATGCACACGCTTGAGGCAGCAGCATATCCTCCAATAGGAGGCTTGCATTACTTCAGTGTGCAGCTATTATCTTGTTAAAATGGACCTAAAGTTATTTTTTCATTTACGTCAGATTTGCCATGTAGAATTCCTTTGCAATTTGCCATTCAAACCAACTTTAAAGTTGACCAAATGTCTAAACAGAAGTTTGGTCCCCTTAATAAGGTCTCTAGGGGCCATCCTGATTTGGAATGTTACTCAGGTTCTTTTGGTTTCCTGCAGTGATCCTCTGTGACTAAAACAGATGGCGCTGCAGAGCTGTGATATCCCTGAACACTCTTCTCTGCACATCCTTGCAGGGCACTGGAATGGTAAAATGGTCCACTTTAAGGGTTGCTCCCCCATTAGACATTCAGATCACAACTTTACCAACCCAAACACAATTCCAGTAACCCATACAAAAGTAACCCATTCTTTTCTTAATCATGTATCACTTAATGCATATCTCTGCCCCCAAGCCCGAAAAAGATACCATATACTCCCCTGGGATCCAACTGGGATCTTTTTAACTTCATACTTTATACCATCCTGGGGTCTTGCAATCTGCTTCAGGGGATTAAGTAGAACAAACTTCCAGAAGAGATGAGCTGGGTTCGGGCAATCTGGGGGGTTTCACACAGCGGGGCACCCCCGATTGGGTTGCCTCCGGGGAAAGGACCAGAACCCAGGATAGTCAAAAATATTAACTATCCAGGGTTTTGGTCCACTTTAAGGCCTGGATTCAGCAAACCTTACTCAAATTATCTCCTATAAATAAGGGCCATGTCATGCTTTATTTCAGAATAAGGAATGAGTCAAAAAGTAAATGAGTGATTTAAATAAGAGAGACCATTACATGAGTTTTAAATGCTCAAAACTGCACATACACTGGTTATTAACACTGTTAGTAAATTTTAGATTTTACAGCGTGTTAATAACACGTCACAGTACTTTAAAAAGCTTATTAAGTAAGCTGTCACAATATTCTAGTAAACGTTTTAGGTGCAAATGATACTCTAACTTTCTCCTAATGAATCACACACCTATTTTATCTCCTGGCTTATTTGAAAACAAAGCATGAAACAGTTCAAATTATTGAATTGAGGCATTAAGAGTTGTAACACCAAAGAGAAGAAAAAAAATCAAAAGGGTCACGGAGAGGGAGATGTTTGGCCTTCATCATCTCATCGGTTGCTAAGAAGATAATCCTTCAAAATTGTGTGTCTCCTGCTCCTCTGTCCCTAAAAGCTTTCGTAGAAATACGTAATATTTTATTCAGAATGGAGTACTTAGAGGTGGCGGTGCAGAGAGAGGGCAAAGTTAAAACGTTTCTCATGACTTGGGAAAGTAACATACACACAACACTACCCAAATTCTTCGAAACAGGTGGAGAAAACCTTCGGGCAAATTGCTAGGTATCTGACATGGCTGACCGCTGGGGAGAGGCCTGTTATTTATGTCTGACTCACTGTGGGGGGGGGGGGGGGGTAATCTGAGCAACCGACCTTTGGTGGAACCGCACTGATATATGAGACACTGGAATCGAGTTTGGCTTCAATGCTTTATAATATATTAAAATCACAACTGTGTGAATCTTCTGGTTTAAACAGTTGAAAAATGTATCTCTCTTAGGTTGATGTCTTGAGAATGGGACTTATACAGTATTCTTATAAAGTGGAAAAAAACGTAAAAAATTCCCATTTATGAAAACTTGTGCATAAATGTTTTGCTATACTATGCAAACAATGATTTGTGAGGCATGTATATTCAGTCAATCTGACTAACTTCTCAATTAATAATAAGATATTGAACATAAAAAACACTCAAAAGGGTACCCACCTCCTCCAACTCACCCGATCATTAGGTTCCATCACACACTGGCTGGGCACTGGCACTTTCATGACATGAGTCACAAAGTCACTGCCAGGCCCTCGCTATTCACTGCAATGAAGAGGGTGTGCTGAGGCCTGGATTCAATCCAGTGATCGGATGAGTTGCCTATCACCAGAATAGGACTGATCAGCTTTATTGGGTCCAATATAAAGTATAAAGTTACTAAAGTTCACTCCATTCAAGCTAAATATAGATTATTTCTTTTTATAATGATAATAATTTTTCATTTTTTTTTCATTTAATTGATGGAGCGCTCTATTTGTAGTTTATGTACAGATGTTGTATTAACGCAGCATTGTTTGGTTAAAAGAAACCTCTAGCTTTATATACAGGTGTTTTAACGAAATGAAAGCAAGGGTTTAGCACACTAAAATTACATTAATTTGTTAGGGGAGCCTTTACATGCAGAGAGATTATTATTTCATATACAGGAAGTCCATCCCCCCCCCCCCCCCGATCTGACTTACCCTTCCCCGGTCCTACGGCGCATGCACAGCCTCTCATCCAATCAGTGCGCTCGGTGGCCACATCCCTGGCTACCCTCTAACAGGAAGCATGCCTGTGCCAGGCATTTGGGCATGTGCCCTGCTAAGGAGAAAATGGGTGATGCGTCTTCTGCTCGCGCATGTGCCATTGGACCGGGAAAGAAGATGAAGGCGACCTGGGCAGTTTCACACAGTGGGGAATTCCAATTCTGGATGCCCCGGGGGAAGGGAATCTATCCTGGATGGCTTGGGGCATGGGTTTTGATCAACTTTAAACTGGTATTCACCTTCTCCTGCAAAAAAAAATTATTTGGCTAAGAGAACATTTTGTTTTGTTTTGTTTTAATTAGGACAAGAGGCATTTGGCTGCTTTAGTTGCTTTCCAGCGACCCAAAAACACATCCTGACCGGCCCATAGACTTAAATGGGATTTTAATTCTGATGCAGAACCAAAATATTCCAAACTATTCAGCAAAATAAAGGCGGATGTGATTAATCCCTTGCACTCAGATTTATTTGCATATTTGTATATGCCATGCCAGTATATTATACATGGATCCTCCCCTTTAGAAAAGAATAAGCTCCTTATTTATAACAATTCACAATATGAATATATCTGTGAGATCTACATGTTTGTCCAGATGTATTTATAGTATATGTTTAATTTAGTATTCTAGTTCTGGGTGAATCTGCGGTGTGAGCGGAGCGCCGAGGTCTCACACTGTCTGTAGCGTGAAAGTGATCTCTCTTCTCCCTCTGAGTTACATACAGCCCGCCGTCAAGCTATAGGAAGTGCGAGCCACTTTGGCAAAGAGATGGATCCAGAAGATGCGAGAGGCAGCCGGCGCCAGGGTCATTAAACAAGATTGAAGACATCTTTTTCTTCCTCTTTCTCTCCGCACACCAATGTATTTAATAATACACAGAGTGCCGCATCACCACTTAAACTGTTATTTCACAAATGCGCTGAACATCGATAGAGGTAATGGAAGAGGGAGAAGGCTGATCCAGCAGACGTATTGAAAGGAGCGTCTACAAGCGTCCAGAACTACGAGTGCCGGCAAACTCCGATTTAAAGAATAACTACTATTAAGCACCCATGAAAATGAAATGCTATTATATGATTAGTAACTAAATATGACAGGGCCCTAGTGTGAACAGTAAATGGGGCCCTGTTATTTCAACTCATTTGGATACAACTAGATAACTAAAGACTGAAACAACCAAGACAAATGGTGCTTCTTTTTCCATTATCCATGTTTAGATATTAAGCACCTATGAAAATGCTATGCTATTATAAATCAGTGGAGTAATTACACGTGACGGGGCCCTGGTGTGAACATTAAATGGAGCCCTGTTGTAGCTCATACATTGGACTTTTACCTGTTATTTTAACTCAATTGGATACAACTAGACAACTGCCGAGACAAACGGTGCTTCTTTATCCAACTGAGCACAAATCTGGTGGACAAATAAAGGGTAGGAGCAACAATCATGGGGCCCCCTGACCATCTAGGCTCTGGTGCAGACACACCCCCTGCACCCCCCATAGTCCTGCCCCTGTAAATAATGGACTATACAAAAATAAATATTAGACCAATATACGTTTTTGACACTTGACAGAAGAGGGGGCAGCATGTGTCTGCTCACAAAGCACAGTGCTGTGTAACTGTGCTGTGTCTTCAAAACCCCAAACCACAAGCCCAGACCCATCAAAAGTTGCAATTTAAACACCTACCACACAACTGAAACTTGGGGGCAGGTCTTGTAATTTGTGTCTTAAAGCGGACCTTCACCCTGAATAAGAGCCTACCTTATATGTTTCCCCACACCCTGTACATACTGATTGCTCACATTAAAGATCATCCTACCTGCATCTACTGCATGTTATGAGCCTTTACACATCCAAGATGGCGGCTCGTGGAACATCAGGCAGCCAGCAAACAGGAAGTGCCTTCTAACTGTGCTGCTCTGCATTCTGGGATTGCTGACCTTTTCCTGACCCTAGCTCTGCTCTGTCTGAGCAAAGCACAGCTATAACCCGCCCCCCTGTACCTTATCCCACTCTCCTCTCCTCAGTGTGATGCTTCTGAGTCAAGATGGCGGCCGTATTCTAAAGTCCTGAACAGAGTTGCAGCCCGGTGGGGGAAAGAATAATAAGTGACTAAAAAATTAAAATATATTAATTTTAGATGCTGGGGAATCATTTTATAAGGGTTTGGGCTTTTCAATAAATCATGGTGAAGATCCGGTTTAAGACACAGCAATGCAAGTGAAAGCTTTGTGAGCAGAAACATGCTGAATCCCACTCCCTATCAGGATTTTCAGCCCTGGCACTTTCTGCTAACTTTCTTCAAGCTAATAAGTACAGAGGGTAGCATGTCATTAAAAATGAGGGATGTTGGTGCTGCCTTTGTCACAGCTAATGTGTAGGGCTGGTGAAGGAGAAGTCATCTTGCCCTACTGGCGCTGACCGTACACAGGCGATGCCATCTGCCAACCCCCAAATCCCCCCCCCCCACCTGCAGAACCAGGGCCGCAGTAGCATGATCAGCAGCATGGGGAACACCACTAAGGTTAGCAGACTTTCCTGTTATGGGGTGATTGGGGGTAATCGGCGTGCTGCCTGTTATGGGGTGATTGTGCACACTGCCTATATATAGGGGTGATAGTGCCTGTTAGAGGTTTCAGGTGTGTAGGCCCTCCTATAGCATAGAGCGCCAGACGCTGTGTGATTAAAGTCTGTTTTTGAACACATATACACCTGTAACAAAGCGAAAACACATGGAATGACATTGTTTTAACACTGGGACATTAACACTTTAGTGCCAGACCTGTAATGACAATTCTGCATAAAAATATCAAAAGTCAAAATAGTGTTTGTTTGCAGTCCTGGAGAAAAAAAATTGTCCAACACGCTGTTTAAACACAAGCAAATGAACGTCCATTGAAATGTATGGGAGAGCGACACTGAGAGAAAGGTAATACCTGGTGTTCTGGAAGCTAGAGCGCCGGCACTATACGCCGAACTGCCTGTAATAATACATTGGATGCTACATGGCGCTGTTAGAGTCGCTCACCAGATTGGCTTTCATAAATGTGGTTTTGTGTACAGTGCCCGGCGTTCACCAGACGCTGCCTGCCGCTACAAGGCACTACCTGGCGCTATCCCTTCTTATATAACCCCCATAGTTCACACATAAGGCATGCTTACTCTTCGGGACTCACCTCTATACAACGAAACAATCAATGCCTTATGCTGTTGAGGGAGAACTCCAAATGACCAGCACTTCACCTTTAATCAGGAATACATAAAATGCTCAATGCAATTATGACGGAATTATACTGATGAGGGCTAACAAGCGTGGAAAACACAAGTATGTGGACAACATGTCCACAAGTAGACAAATGACGGCAAAGTGAAATGGAAAATCCTAAGCAGAGGCTTAGTGGCTCTAAATGCTCAGTATGGAGAAAAGAGGCATAAATAGACCATTTCATTGGGGAATAGGTTACCCTGTTATTCTTGGTTAAAATGTGCCATGTAGATATTTTTGATTTTAAGAAAATGCTCTTTTTTAATGGAAACCGTCACACACAGATTTAGCTGATGGCAAATCTGTGTAATCTCAAAATCTTGACTCTGTACAGGAACATTTACTGAAAGCTCTTTTAGGCTGCATCACTGGCTGCCATTAAATTGACGCCATTTGCGTCCAAGCCTGCAAATCCTGTAAAGACTTGGGATGGCGTGAAATGCTGTTGCGCTGCAGTGGCTGGCAGCGGGTTTTTGTACGGAGGGGAAGGTGGGGATGTGGGGGGAACAGGTGTTCAAATAACAGATTTTCAGAGCCAAAAACTAATTTCAGCCAAAATGAGATTTCCTCGGCCTATGTTGTGCAGCTGAAACCAGTCAGGAATAAACCGGCGCATTCATTCGGCAGATCTAATTCAATCTCCCACGTTATTCAAACAGAACATGGAACTCTGACAAAAATAAAATTAAGGTTCTGGAAAGGATTCCCAGTATTGCTTATTTATTCTAGTCCATCGATAAGTCAAACGATTCCAATCAAACCCAGGAGCACTATGGTTTGATCCCCAATAGGCTGCTCTGAGGTTTATCCCTTTTAAGGTTACAGTGGAGGTCCGACACTACTTTTGCCCTTATTCATCAAGCGATAGCGCCAGGTAGTGTCTGACGAGCGCCAGGTCCCGCCAGCTAACGGCGACTACCGACTCAAGTACGCCCGGCGTCGGCCACAATGACGCATTTATCAAGCTAAATGAGGCTAGTGCCGGCGAGAGCGTCAGCTAGCGCGGGATTCATCATGTAGCCGACTGCAACGAACAGCGCCGCTGCTAATCTCATCACAGCGCCAGGTATGACCTGTCGCTCCCTGGCGATGTCCAATGCATTTCAATGGAGCAATCTTTAATTAATCATAATTAATTGCTATTAATGGTTTTTTTTATTTTTTTAATGTCAAAAATTCTGTGACCACTTCTGCAATGTTAGGATTTTTTTTTTAAGATAAAAAAAAAACAAAAAATGATTTTGTGCAGAATTGATATTACAGGTCTGATATTAATGTATTGATATTACAAAATGTTTATAAAAACTTGTATAATTTTAAAATCAAAAAATATGGTTGTTTGGGGGTTAAAAACTATTTTAAATCCATTGCCGCCAGCGCTCTGGGGTTTAAACAAGGAATTCACAGCGCGAAAAAATTCGGAGCGTGATTTGTTAATGAATCTGCAGCAAGCCGTTCGCTCTGGCCATTCGCTGTCAGGCGCACCCATACAATGCTGGACCTGTGAAACAGCGACCCCCCAGCCCGTATTCAACATTACCGCACACCGACTGAGTCGCTGTCAACAAGCAAACCCCGGCCAAGCACAGCGAATACTAGCTGGTGCTGAGAAAATCACGCTACTGGCGCTCATCTGTCGCTACCTGGCGCTATTAATGAATCGGCCTCCCCGTGTGTTTAAAAGATAGAAGTCCTTTGCTTTGTGCCACAATTTTTGTAAATTCAAATTTAAAAGCTAAAACACACTCTACCATTTTTTTTTTTTTTGGGGGGGGGGGGGATTTATCAGCTCATAGAATTTTAATAAATAAAAGCCTTCTTAGATCAGAATCCGAAAATGACCACAGTCTCTATTTCCCTTTCTTATTTTTTTATACTAATGGAATGTCTCTGACCCTTTACCAGTTCACTTAAGGCCTTATTTAACAAGGGATAGCGCCAGGTAGCGAATGGTGAGCGAGCGGTAATGACGGTCACCGCCACGAGTACGCCGGCTCACCTCCGCAATCACACATTTATCAAGCCGATCCTGCTTAGCGACTGACAGAGCGCCAGATAGCGAATCATTCATCATTATTCCAGCCTCACCCCACAGCGCCAGCGAGCGACCTTGAACAGCGACAGGTATGACCTCTCGCTACCTGGCGCTCTCCAATGCCTTTCAATGGAACAATCTTTAAATATTCATAATTAATTGATATTAATGTTTTTTTTTTTTTTTTTTTTAATGTCAAAAATTCTGTGACCACTTCTGCAATGTTAGATATTTTTTTAAAGGTATAAAAAAAAAAAAAAAAAAATTTGTGCAGAATTGATATTACAGGTCTGATATTAATGTATTCATATTACAAAATGTTTATAAAAACTTGTTTATTTTTTGTTTCCAAAATGATGGTTGTTTGGGGATTAAAAAACTACTTTCAACCCATCGCCGCCAGCGCTCTGGGGTTTAAACAAGCATTTCACAGCGCGAGAATTTTTTGAGTGTGATTTGTTAATGAATATGCTGGGAGCCGTTCGCTATGGCCATTCGCTGTCATGCGCTCCCATACAGCGTGGAACCTGTCAAATAGCGACTCCTCACCCAATATTCAACATTACCGCACACCGACTGAGTCGCTGTCAACAACCGAACAACGGCCAAGCACAGCGAATACTAGCGTGCGCTGTGAAAATAACGCTACTGCCGCTCATCTGTCGCTACCTGGCGCTATTAATAAATCGGCCTCTTTGAAACTTTGGAAACCAGCACCAGCCTTTCAAAAGGTATGCAAGGGGATTCCTCCCTTTTATTTCGATGATATCAGTCAGATATCAGTCATTTATGTAGTTATTTTGGCAACAGCAGGGTTAGGAGGATGTGAGGTACAGTGTTGCGATGGAATGGTCTTGTAGGCTAAATCTGGTGCTCCTCAAGCAATGAAACCTAAGGGTATGGTAAGGTTATTAAAGAAGAACTAAAGTCAGAAATAACCATAGTCCCTCTTAAATATGCAGCAGCGGGGTAGTGTGACCCGGGCAGGTAAAACAAAGAACCGCCTGTCCAGGTACTCACTGTTTTCTTCTTCTTTGGTTATCGAGGAGCAGTGACAGCCAGCACTGATAGGCTATGCTGCTGGCTGAGCCTATCACGGAAATAGTGGGTACCTGGACTGCCAGGTCTTTGTTTTACTGACGCAATGCACAGCGGGGCAGCCTGCTGAATACTAAGAAGGGACTATGGTCATGTCTGACCACAGTTCCTCTTTAAGTTGGTGGCGTCAGGGTCTACAGGGGCTCAACATTTTGAAGTGCGTGGCCACTTATAGCGGAGCAAAACCCTCCCTGGAGTCAATGAGACTCCAGGGCAGGCTTGCTCCCTCCCCCAGGGCATCCTGAACTGCGATGCCCCACTGTCTGAAACCCTCCAGGACGACCAGTAAACTTACCTTTCCATGCTCAGCCTGCGCCAGCCTTGCCTCCCTTCCCAGCTATGCGCGGCCCCACCCACCGCAACTGAATGGCAATGTAGGGCCGTGTACAGCCGAAGGGAGCTGAGTGATGCCGGGTGCCTCTCATAAATGTGGCTAGCCACAGTGTGGGCTTGAGGGGAGATGAGTGGATTCGGCATTCTGGGGGGTTCATACAGCGGGCCACCCAAAACAATGGGAAGGACCAGAACCCAGGATAGTGAAAATCACAGGTTTTAGTCCACTTTAAGCGATTTGAAAACCGGCTGTGGGCCACAATGAATAGGTTCAAAATGTTTTCATTTGGAATAGCATAATGAAGATTTTTTACAACAAACTGTCTCCACACACTCCATTAGAATGTTTTTTTACATTTGTATATCCCTCCACCACCCCAAAACCCCATTAATATGTAACAATCCTGACATGCTACCAATACACATGCTGACTGCCCCGCCTCTCCAAATATATGGTCCCGTATATTATAGTCCATACCCCCATCAGTCCCAAATCATAATTGGATTGCCAATACTCAACCTATCTAAAAACCTACCAGTGCTAAACATCCCTCCAAGCCACCACTGCCACCTTTATTTGGCAATGCACCCCACCTTTATCACTCTACTGAAAACCTCTTGTCCTTACTGAGCCTCTATTTAACTACCTTTACATGTCAGTATTATTTGTCCCTTGCATTTTCCCCACAGTGGCTCAGGGGCCACACCAGATGGCTCTGAGGGGCCACATCAGATGGCTCTGAGGGGCCACACCAGATGGCTCTGAGGGGCCACATCAGATGGCTCTGAGGGGCCACATCAGATGGCTTTGAGGGGCCACAGGTTGAGCATATGTGGTCCACCATGCTCAAAGCATATAAAAGCAGACAGAAGAGGATATCTACTTGCATTTTGGGGGTTAGCACTGTTATCTGCAACAATGATGCCACAGGTGCAATTTCATAAACAACAGTAGGCAGATTCTTTTGTAAAGTCACAGCCTAAAGGAAAAGTTTCAAGCAGCTTTTTTTCTCAAGGTCTGTAGGTTTGTTAGCACAAACTGAAAATGCAGGGCGTGACCTGATAAAAGACGTTGGAATGACATTTCAATTGCAGTCCTGTGCCAGGGGCAGACTAGCCTTAGGGAGACCTGGGAGGACTCAGAGGGGCAGCACTGGTTTAGGGCGAGCTGAGCTGTTGAGTTTAACACTCCCTAAAATCCCTGCCTTCCTAGTTTCTCCCTGAACCCCACCAGCCAAGAAACCACACCCTCTGTGAAGCCCTCAATGCTATAGGCTCAGCACTATGGCTGCACTGCCCCTACAACACTAAAGTGACCATATCCACCCCTGTCCATGAAATGTCCATGTCCATGGCAAAACTTACTTGCTGCAAGAGTATGTGCGGTAGGCTAACCCAAATCACAGTTCCAAAATGATGGAGTATATCTACATGGGGTCAGCTAGGAGAAGGCTTTGGGTGCCCCAACAAATTGTAGAGTAGCTTTAAGCAAAATTATTATTTGTACTTTCTATGTTTGCCCTGTTTTCCTCCTACAGCACAGCATACTACTGGTAGGCTAACTGCATGAGCACGGTGAAGAAATTAGATTCTAAGTTCCTTTAAAGAGGAACAACACACAGGAATTTCACATTCCCGCATGTCGTTCCTCTGTGCAACGACATCCCGAATTGGGATGCCCCACTTTGTGTACCCCTCCATGTTACCCCATTTCACTCACCTACCTTCCGCTCTCACAGGGCAGACTTGAGCGAGTGCACTGATTGGTTCAGCGCAGGCTTTGGCCGGAACGCCCAGACCTGGCGATGGCTTCGGGAGAAGGTTAGTGAAACTGGCGATCGGGTTGCAGTTCACACACCCCGATTCGGGATGTGTGAACTGCAAAGTTCTGCAGGCTAGGCCAGTGCTATATCAATGTGTAAAAATAAAGAAATGATCGAATTTCACTTTGCCAGCAAACTTCTCGGAAAAAGAGTTAACTTAAAAAAAAATCGGAATGTCAATGATGCGTTTTGCAAGTTGAATCTTATAAGTGGAAAGCCGTAAAACCGGTCCGTTCAGCTGCCGCTGGATGGTGCAGGGAACAAAAGAGTGTTATGTTGCCGGCCAAGCTCGGGCTTCAGAGTTCCTCCAAATGAAATCCCGTTCTGTTGATCTTAATCTCAGGCGCTCTCAGTTTTAAAGAAGAAGCCGAGATGGAACAGATAATCCACCTGCCGGGTCAAATGGAAATTCAGGTTACAGCACTCCTCCAAATGGGATCAAATGCTGCTCGCCTTAACTCTCACATTTCTTTCTTAATTGTATAAATGAATATTTAGAATATGGCCAAGTCTGCACATTACTCTGTGTACAATGAACTCTACATATACGCTACCTTCCCCTGTGTTGCTTCTGCACCAATTACCACGTTACATTGTTATGCTGGAGTGTTTTGGGCCCATCAGTAGAAATGATTCAAGGGGCCCACTTATACTGCTTGCACAAAACAAAGACATGGCTGACAATATTGTCCCCAAACGCTCAATAGACATAGAGGCCGATTCATTAATAGCGGCAGGTAGCGACAGTTGAGCGACTGTAGCAGTATTTTCAGAGCGCCCGCTAGTAGTCGCTGTGCTTGGCCGTTGTTCTGTAGTTGATAGCGACTCAGTCGGTTTGCCGTAATGTTGAATACGGGGTGACGAGTCGCTATTTGACAGGTTCCGCGCTGTATGGGAGCGCATGATAGCGACTGGCCCTAGCGACCCGCTCCCACCATATTCATTAAAAATCACGCTCAAAAAACTCTTGCGCTGTAAAATGCATGTTTAAACCCCAGAGCGCTGGCGGCGATGGGTTAAAAGTAGTTTTTTAACCCCCAAACAACCATATTTTTGGAAACCAAAAAAAAACAAGTTTTTTAAATAATTTGGTAATATGAATACATTAATATCAGACCTGTAATATCAATTCTGTAAAATGGCAGAAGTGGTCACAGAATTTTTCACATTTAAAAAACAAAAAAAACAATTAATAACAATGAATTATGAATATTTAAAGATTGTTCCATTGAAATGCATTGGAGAGCGCCAGGTAGCGAGAGGTCATACCTGTCGCTGTTCAAGGTCGGACGCTGGCGACCTATTCTATTCTATTCTAAACCTGTACCTATTCCTATTCTAAACCTGTACATTTATTTTTTTGTATTATGATTGATCGATTTTATTCAATAAAATAAAGTTATAATCTGTTAGGCTATACAAGTGTATACAGAAAGGGAAGAGCTTATACTGTATTTGGGTATAAGGAGTGGTGCAGCGGATGGATACAGAAGGGAGAAGACCTTACAATCTATTAGGATATACAGGGGGATAAAAAAAGGGAAGAGCTTACAATATATTATGGTATAAGGGAGGATACAGAAGGGGAAGAGCTTACGATCTATTAGGGTATAAGGGAGGATACAGATGGGGAAAAGCTTACAATCTATTTAAGAGGAACATCTGTAACCCTGGAGTCTAAAAGACTCTAGGGTATTCCGAGGTCCACTCCTTGGGGAATCCCAATTCGGGATGCCCCCCTGTGTAAAACCCCTCAGAAGCCCCATTTCACTCACTTTGTCCCAGAGCCCTTGCTGCATCTCTGCGTCACACCCCAACTCACCTCTAGCTGTGCGTGCCCCTGGCCTTTCTGAATGGGTGGCACAGGCATGCAATGGCTAGGAGGTGAGTAGGGGATACGTCCGACCGCACACTCGCGGCTTAGCCGTCAGTGACACAAAGAGAGCCCAGTAAAAGCGCCCACTAATTGGCTGTGCAGGCCACTCAGCCAAACAGCGTGCTCGTTCTCGTCTGAGTCTGTGCCGTGGGAGCAACAGTAAAGTAAGTGAATCGGACGGCTTGCGGGGGATACACACAGAGGGGCTCCCAATGAGAGGAACAACACCCCAAAAACTGAAAATTGGGTATGTTGTTCCTCTTTAAAGTATAAGGGGGGATACAGAAGGAGGAACAGCTTACAATCTAATCAGGTATAAGTGAGGATACAGAAGGGAAAGAGCTTACAATCTATTAGGGTATAAGTGAGGATACAGAAGGAGAAGAGCTTACACTCTATTAGGGTATAAGGGAGGATACAGAAGGAGAAGAGCTTACAATCTATTAGGGTATAAGGGAGTATACAGAAGGAGAAGAGTTTACAATCTATTAGGGTATAAGGGAGGATACAGAAGGAGAAGAGCTTACAATCTATTAGGGTATAAGGGAGGATACAGAAGGAGGAAGAGCTTACAATCTATTAGGGTATAAGGGAGGATACAGAAGGAGAAGAGCTTACAATCTATTAGGGTATAAGGGAGGATACAGAAGGAGAAGAGCTTACAATCTATTAGGGTATAAGGGAGGATACAGAAGGAGAAGAGCTTACAATCTATTAGGGTATAAGGGAGGATACAGAAGGAGAAGAGCTTACAATCTATTAGGGTATAAGGGAGGATACAGAAGGAGAAGAGCTTACAATCTATTAGGGTATAAGGGAGGATACAGAAGGAGAAGAGCTTACAATCTATTAGGGTATAAGGGAGGATACAGAAGGAGAAGAGTTTACAATCTATTAGGGTATAAGGGAGGATACAGAAGGAGAAGAGCTTACAATCTATTAGGGTATAAGGGAGGATACAGAAGGGGAAGAGCTTACAATCTATTAGGGTATAAGGGAGGATACAGAAGGAGAAGAGTTTACAATCTATTAGGGTATAAGGGAGGATACAGAAGGAGAAGAGCTTACAATCTATTAGGGTATAAGGGAGGATACAGAAGGAGGAAGAGCTTACAATCTATTAGGGTATAAGGGAGGATACAGAAGGAGAAGAGCTTACAATCTATTAGGGTATAAGTGAGGATACAGAAGGAGAAGAGCTTACACTCTATTAGGGTATAAGGGAGGATACAGAAGGAGAAGAGCTTACAATCTATTAGGGTATAAGGGAGTATACAGAAGGAGAAGAGTTTACAATCTATTAGGGTATAAGGGAGGATACAGAAGGAGAAGAGCTTACAATCTATTAGGGTATAAGGGAGGATACAGAAGGAGGAAGAGCTTACAATCTATTAGGGTATAAGGGAGGATACAGAAGGAGAAGAGCTTACAATCTATTAGGGTATAAGGGAGGATACAGAAGGAGAAGAGTTTACAATCTATTAGGGTATAAGGGAGGATACAGAAGGAGAAGAGCTTACAATCTATTAGGGTATAAGGGAGGATACAGAAGGGGAAGAGCTTACAATCTATTAGGGTATAAGGGAGGATACAGAAGGAGAAGAGTTTACAATCTATTAGGGTATAAGGGAGGATACAGAAGGAGAAGAGCTTACAATCTATTAGGGTATAAGGGAGGATACAGAAGGAGGAAGAGCTTACAATCTATTAGGGTATAAGGGAGGATACAGAAGGAGAAGAGCTTACAATCTATTAGGGTATAAGGGAGGATACAGAAGGAGAAGAGTTTACAATCTATTAGGGTATAAGGGAGGATACAGAAGGAGAAGAGCTTACAATCTATTAGGGTATAAGGGAGGATACAGAAGGAGGAAGAGCTTACAATCTAATCAGGTATAAGTGAGGATACAGAAGGGAAAGAGCTTACACTCTATTAGGGTATAAGGGAGGATACAGAAGGAGAAGAGCTTACACTCTATTAGGGTATAAGGGAGGATACAGAAGAGGAAGAGCTTACAATCTATTGGGGTATAAGAGAGGATACAGAATGGGAAGAGCTTACAATCTATTAGGGTATAAGGGAGGATACAGAAGAGGAAGAGCTTACAATCTATTAGGGTATAAGGGAGGATACAGAAGGAGAAGAGCTTACAATCTATTGGGGTATAAGAGAGGATACAGAATGGGAAGAGCTTACAATCTATTAGGGTATAAGGGAGGATACAGAAGAGGAAGAGCTTACAATCTATTAGGGTATAAGGGAGGATACAGAAGGAGAAGAGCTTACAACCCATTACGGAATAAGGGAGGGTACAGAAGGGAAAGAGCTTACAATCTATTAGGGTATAAGGAGGTATGCAGAATGTGATAGGGTGATAGGGTCCACAGTACCATGTTTCAGCAACAGAACAGAATATCTTTATTTTCATTGAAGCAGGAGCTGTAGCACACGGGGGTTGATCTGCAGTGCTATAATATATAACTATGGATCTCATTCCACAAGCAAGCGTTGTTTCAGAGCGGCAGAGATAAGTCCCAATTTTACATACGTGGCAAAAAAAAAAAAATTATCAGGACAGGTGATTAACACTGTAGTCTGATCGTATGGTTAGTCGGCTCCAAATTTACCAATAAAACAAAAAAACCCTCAGTGACACAAATGTGAAAAAAACATTAACATTGACTTAAAAATGAAAAACTGCCATGTGTGACCTATAGTGGGTGCTGTGAGTCTATTTTTCATGGGTGTGGCCACAGAGTAGTAAACGGCATATTGGAATACTACCCCCTGGAATGTAACTGGGGCTCTTTCTGATCTCAGAGGGGACAAGCTAAGGAGTCAACATTTAAGCATTTGAGGGGTTTATAGGAAGCCGGGAGATTCCATAAATAGAATCCCGGTGAAATGCGGGAAAGCGCAGTTTTGACAAGTTTCCCATGAAGACAAACATTCTTTCTCTCAGCGGCTGGAAGCTGACAGTAAAGATGTGTAAAATCTGTAAAATATGTTTCCAGGCCCACAGCGATTATGGAAACATGCAGGACTGCACAGCTTATTTACAAAGAAGTCAGAGGAATAAGCGGCAGCATTACCCATAGTAGTCAATAGGATTACAAGTTTCATGCTCTCAGATTGTCATGTTTTATAAAAATCTACCCCTACATCTGTAGTTTAGGCCTAAAGGGTAAAGGACCCACCTCAGGTTTCGAGCTGCCCAGTGCCAATTACTTTTGGTAATGATGATGACAAGAAATGACTGGAGTATCCTATGATACAATTAAATTATTATAGGTGTTCTCATTGCAGCCCCAAATGTATTAAATAGTAAAATTAAAGGGTCCAGGGCAAAAATTATTTCTATAACCAGACAGCCGAATCTGCTCTCTGAGAGGCTGTCGCAGATCTGACATTTCTGAGTGCGATTATTATTTTCACCAATAGGGTCAATAGGGTCAATAAAAGTGAATGAAGGCAGAGTGGGTCTATCCAACAGGTACTCTGGATGGCTAATATTAGGCAAAAAATGACTGAATTCTTACTGTACGTACCCAAGGATGTGCTCAGATAGTTTTGTGTAGCGTAACAGTGCCCACCAAGGTTTTGCACAGGAAGTGGTCTCATTGCAACACACCACCCAGGATCCAATCCACTAGTATACATTTCCATGCTTGTCAGTACTAGCAGCCCAAGGTCCGAATATAGCATGTCTTTGTAGGTCACACACACCATGCACATCCCTACCCCCACTCCCTGTGAACCCCATGTACAATGCTGCATGTCTCCGGTTGAAGGGGTGACTACTGCATAAATGTGCACTGGTTTTCCATCCCAAGTCAGATGAAGCTCCGCTAGAAAAAGGGGAGTATTTGCAGGGCTCACCGATGTCAGGCAGAGTAGGTTAGGTTAGTTGAGTGTCCATCTGGATGAGGACCCAACCTGACGCTTGCTTTTGAGATAAAAGACACAGTACTGTATATGCAAAATAACTATCTTCCTTCTGGTTGTCTGATCAATAACGGGAGAATAGCTGGGATTATTTCTTGTCTCTTCCTGTGTTTGGGTCAGAAAATGTCTGGGCATATCCTATGTATGCTGCCCAAGCAGTAGGAAACTCCATGTCTCTCCATGTCTGTGTGTCTCCTTTCTAACCACATCTCAGTGCTGATAGAAAAATGTGGACATGCATAAATAAAATTCTGCTTAATTCAGCAGAATGAAGCCCCTGCATGGAAAGAAAACAATAATTTGTTTCTTTACAATTAGTCTGAACAATCCCTTTGACCTTTTATTTTTTCTAAATAATCAGGTAGCTGACCAATAAAGAAAGGTGAAACTTGCACACATAAAATGTTTCATGTCAGATGAAAAAAGAGAATTCTGTGAGTACTCACCTGTAGAATTAATTTCTCTTCCATTATTACTTCAGGACATCAGATTTAATTCAGATACGATTGGGTTAACCTCTCCCGAAGGGTGTGGTCTGCAAAAACAAAGGTGTGTCTCCACCTCCCGGGCCTATATCCACCTGGCTGACTTTATGCACTTCAGTTTAATTAAAAAGCAGTAGAACCAGCCGCCCGGGAGGCATACCTATCCTGTTGAAAACAAAAGGCCGGAGACAAAATAGAAGACTCCTCTCTCCGTTTAATTATTTTTTTTTTTTTTATTATGCTGATCATTATTTACAGCAACTATTTACATATTTATCACTCCACTAAACTAGGCATCCAACACATGGACATAGTAACCTAGCAAACAGGGAGGGTCTGATGTCCTGAAGTAATAATGGAAAAGAAATTAATTCTACAGGTGAGTACTCACAGAATTCTCTTTTCTCTTCCATTTTACATCAGGCCATCAGATTTGGGACGATTGGGACGATTGGGACCTCCAAAAACAGTACCCAAATTCGGGTGGGATCCCCAAACCTTATTCCTTTCAGGAACAAGACATCTCAAAAACCCTTATTCCATTCAGGAACAAGACATCTCAAAAACCCTTATTCCATTCAGCAATAAGACATCTCAAAAACCCTTATTCCATTCAGGAATAAGACATTCCAAAAATCCTTATTCCATTCAGGAATAAGGCATTCCAAAAAACCTTATTCCATTCAGGAATAAGACATTACAAAAACCCTTATTCCATTCAGGAATAAGACATTCCAAAACCATCTTATTACCACTGTATGTAATTCATTCCTACCAAAGGCTCTACCTTATAGAATTTGGAAAATGTATGAGCTAAATAACCAAGTAGCGGCTTTGCATACTTGTTCTATTGAAGCTTGATGCTAAAAAAGCCCAAGAAGCTCCAATAGCTCTTGTCAAATGAGTAGTAGTCCTAAAAGAAGAATCCTTCCCCTTAGGGAATGTAGGCTCTTACCACTGCCTGTCTAATCCATTGCTGATGGTAGACTTAGATGGTGGAAGACCTTTCCGTGGACCCTCAGGTATGACAAAATAAGGAGTCCGACCTGCGGAAAGATTGTGTAGCAGTGAGATGGTATCTTAGTGCTTTTCCCTACATCCAGCAATGTAGAATCCTCTCTCTATCGGACACTGGAGTAGGACATAAGGAAGACAATTCACCTCTTCATTAAGATAGAAACCACCTTAGGAAGAACATCCTGTTTAAAGCAGAAGACAACCTTGTCCTTATGTAACACTAAATAAGGAGACTTAAATGATAAGCTGCTAATTCAGAAACCTTCCTTACTGAGGTTATTGCCACTAAAAAAGATAACCTTAAGAGTCAATAAACTTAATGATGCATCTGCCAATAGTTCAAAAGGAGGACGCTGATAAAGAGCTGATAAAACTAAGTTCAGGTCCCAAACCGGCAGAAGTAGCTTACGAGGAGGCCGCACATGAGCGACTCCCTATACAAAAAGTTTTGATACATTAATTCACAGCAATGGGTTTCTGAATAAAAAGATAGATAAAGCAGATATATGTCCCTTTACTCAATTGAAAACCTTCATCAAGACCTTTCTGCCAAAAAATCTAATATTCTGGGCACAGAAAAAAATTCCAAGCGATAATGCTTGCCAGACTCTATAGTAGATCATTGATGAAGTCTTCTTCCTGGCCTGAATCATAGTACGCATGACTATTTTAGAAGAACCCCCTTTCTGCCAAAAAAAAGGATTCAATAGTCAGGCCGTCCAAGCCAGAACATGTGAATTGGGATGCCTTAGAGGCCCCTGTGTGAGAAGATCTGGATAGTCGGGTAACCTCCACGAGTTGCCCTCTGACATCCTTACTATGGATGAGAACCAGCTTCTTCTTGGCCACGAGGAGCCACCAGAATGGTTGGGACTCCCTTGTGAGCTAACCTGTCTTCGTACTTGACCCAGGAGTGGAATCGGAGGGAATGCATAAAGAAGCTTGAACGCTGACCACTGAAGAGTCAGGACATCTGTTGCTATAGTTAGAGGATCCCTGGACCGATGCACAAACTTTGTAACCTTCCGATTGTGCCGTGATGCACAAGAAATCTATGTCCGGAATCGCCCAGCGCATGCATAGGGATTGAAAAAACCCTCTAAGAGACCATTCCCTCTGATGCAGGACCATCCTGCTGAGATGATCGGCCTGCAAGTTGTCCAGTCCAGGTATGCATACAGCCGAAATGCATGAAAACTGTTTCTCGGCCCAAAGTAAAAACCAGCTCACTTCCATGAGGGCTTCACTGCTTCAGGTGCCCTCATGGTGGTTGATATATAGCACCGCCATCCAATTGTCTGTTTGAATCCGAACGGGATGCCCCTTCAGATGGTATGTCCAATGACTGAGATACAATAGGATCACTCTCAGTTCCAGGATATTTATGGAGAGTTTGCTCTCCTTCAGACTTCACTGTCCCTGGAGCGTTGGTGACTCCTCCGCCAACCCGGTAGACTGGCATCCATGGTGATGATCTTCCACTGTACTGGAAGGAAGGATTTGCCAGTCTGAAGAGGCTGAGGACCAGGCTAGAGACTGCCTTGTTGACCGTGTCATGCAAAAAGAGTGATCCAGAGTGTGTGGATCTTGATCACAGATTGTGAGCAATTCCATCTGCAAGGGTCTTGTGTGAACAGTGCAAAAGGTATTGACTCAAAGCAAGATACCATCAGGCCCAACAGACATATTCCTTGATGAATCTTAAGGTGAGGGCAGACAAGAGACCCTGTACCCTGGCCTGGAGTAAGGGTCACTTCTGTGTTGGAAAAAACACTTTTGCCTGAGACGTGTCTAATGACAGTCTCAGAAAGAATAACTCTTGAAGCTATGATATATTTAATTTAAGAATTCGACTGGATAGTCAATTATCCACTGTCGATCAGACAGTCTGTGTATTCTTCTGGGTCCCCTGACAAGATGGGGCCCATATCAACAGATAGTCTAAGAAAGGGATTATATGTATACCCTGACTTCTTAGAGAAAACATGAGACCTGCCAACACCTTGGTAAACACCCTTGGTGCTGAAGATAGACCGAAGGGTAACGCCACAAACTGAAGATGTAGGCCACCTACAACAATGTAGGTATGTATCCTTATATATACACTGCCCGGCTGGAGTAACTTCACTGTGGATCAACAACTCCAATCTCTAAAAACTCAAAATACGGCAGAACTCAATGCTTCTGCTTTCTGCAGAATCTCCAAGGGGGTCTGGCTCCTAATTTGATCTTGTAACCTGAGGATACAACTTCCTGTATCCAAATATCTGTTACATGAAGCCTCCAAATATGAGCCAAATGCAAAAGCGCCCCCCCCCCCCCACACCTACAAGTGCAGGGGCGTCCCTTCATGCCTGAACAGGCTTTGAAGGGGGTCTGGCTTTATTCTGACAGACACCTGTTGCCTTAATTTGGAACTTTGTCTTATTCCAAAAATACCGTTTTGTGATTACTCACCTTTAAAACGGATATTATAAGTGTGACATACACTCCGCTTCAATAAGTCTTGACAGTTGGGTTATTCTCCAGTAGAGGGCGAACTTCTGCAGAGATGAATGCAAAAAAAGAAGCCCCTCCCGGTGCATAACTACCTGGGACCTCCCACCAATTCCCCAGTGTAAGATAGCAGTAAAGGGACCAGGAAGAACCAAATATAACAATACTAACAAAAAACAATGGTTCACCATATAAAGGATCCAGAATACCAAACAGGGTGGGTGAAGCGGAGTGTATGTCACACTTATAATATCTGTTTTAAAGGTGAGTAATCACAAAACGGTATTATTCCAAGTGTGACATACACTCCGCTTCAATAAGTCTTGACAGTTGGGACATCCAATAGCAGTGTCCGTCAAGGGTGGGAACCATAAACAGTAAAGAATGCACCAACTCAAACCACTGCAGCTTGCAGAACCTTGCGGCCAAACACAGCATCCGCTGAAGCCCGCACATAAACCTTGTAAAACTTGGAAAAAGTATGAACAGAAGACCAAGTAGCAGCCTTACAAACTTGTTCAACAGAAGCCTGGTGCTGAAAAGCCCAGGATGCACCCACAGCACGAGTAGAGTGCGCAGTGACCCTAAAAGGGGGAGTCCTCCCCTTAGCAGAATAGGCCCCAACAATGGCCTGACGAATCCATTTGCTAATCGTAGACTTAGCAGGTGCCAAACCTTTCCTGGGCCCGCAGGGCACCACGAAAAAAGCGTCCGTCTTGCGGAAGGAAGAAGTAGTCACCAAATAGTACTTCACACAGCGAACAACATCCAAATTGTGCAGAACCCTCTCCTTGTCATTGTTAGGCTTAGGACACAAGGAAGGGAGAACAATATCCTGATTGAGATAGAAAGCCGACACCACCTTAGGAAGGAAATCCGGTTTAAAACGAAAAACCACCTTATCCTGGTGTCTGTCAAAGTAAGGGGCCTGAATCGACAGAGCCACCAACTCAGAGACACGCCGAGCCGAGGTAATCGCCACCAAGAAGGCAACCTTCTGAGTGAGAACCGAAAGAGCAATATCATGTAGCGGCTCAAAAGGTGGACCCTGCAGAGCCGAAAAAACCAAATTCAAATCCCAAACAGGAACTACAGCTTTTCGAGGGGGCCGCACATGCGCCACCCCTTGGAAAAAAGTCTTAAGCAAAAGACCTCTGGAAGAAAACCGACAGAGCAGAAACCTGTCCTTTCAAAGTACTAAGCTGGAACCCCAGGTCCAGATTATGCTGAAGAAACTCCAAAATCCTGGGTACAGAAAAACCCTGCAAGGCAAGGCCCTAGCCTCACACCAATCAATATAGGACCTCCAAGTCCTATAGTAAATGCCAGAAGAGGACCGCTTCCTAGCCCTAATCAGGGTCTGAACGACCGCCTCAGACAAACCTTCCTCTTTCAAGATGAAGGTTTCAGCAGCCAGGCCGTCAAAGTCAGCGTTTGTAAATTGGGGTAAAGTAGATGACCCTGGGATAGCCGGTCCGGTATCAAGGGAAGCCGGCACTGGTCTACGGCCCTCCTTAAAACGTCTGCGTACCAAACCCTTCTTGGCCACCTTGGAGCCACCAGAATCGCTGGTGCCCCTTCTAGAACCAGCTTGCGAACCACCCTGCCCAGCATGGAGACAGGTGGAAACAGGTACAGAAAACCCAGGTCCTTCCACGCCAGAGACAAGGCATCCACTGCCAAGGCCAGGGGATCCTGAGAAAGAGACACAAATGCCGGAAGTTTGTGATTGTGCCTCGAGGCAAAGAGATCCACCTCCGGAGTCCCCCACTTGCGGCAAAGATCCAGAAAGACCTCGAGGTTGAGAAACCACTCTCCGTGGCGAGAGGACCCCCTGCTCAGGGAGTCCGCCTCTGTATTCTCCACCCCTGGAATGTAGACTGCCGAAAGGCAAGGAACATTGCTCTCCGCCCATCGCAGGATCAGAGAGACTTCCCTGAGGGCACTCCTGCTGCGAGTCCCTCCTTGGTGATTTATGTAGGCCACTGCTGTTTGGTTGTCCGAACGCACCTGAACCGGAAGACCCCGTAACTGTGGGGTTAACCGAGCCAGAACCAGACGAATGGCTCGGAGCTCCAATACATTGATGGGGGTGTGAGCCTCCTGGGGACCCCACACCCCGCTGAACTGATGACTCTTCCAATAACCTCCCCAGCCCGACAGGCTGGCATCCGTGGTAACCGTCTCCCAACAAGTGACCAGAAAGGATGAGACATCCTGAAAGGTTGATCCAAAGGCTGTGGGCTCCTGTCCCAATACGTCAATAGGAGAAGTTGAAGAGATCTCATGTGAAATTGTGCAAACGGCACCGCCTCGAAGGAGGACACCATCAGTCCCACCAGTTTCATCCCCTGTCGGATAGAGGGACAAGGGCTGGCCAGAAGAAGACGGATAAGGTCCTGAATCCCCTGCACCCTGGTCTGGGGCAGAAACACTCTGGCCCGACTGGTATCCAGATTCATGCCCGGAAATGAAATCACTCGAGACGGGGAGAGATAAGACTTGGTGCGGTTGATCACCCACCCGAATCTCTCCAGTGTCGACACCACTTGGAGGGTGTCCAGTTCTGCCTGCTGAAGGGAAGAAGCAGAAATCAACAGATCGTCCAGATAAGGCACAATGCGAATGCCCTGAGATCTGAGTAGAGCCATTACGCCCGCCAAAACCTTGGTGAAGACCCTCGGTGCCGAGGTCAGACCGAAGGGAAGAGCTACGAATTGATAATGTTGATCCCCCACCGCAAACCGGAGGAATCTCTGATGTGCCTGAAAAATTGGAACATGCAGATACGCATCCTTGATGTCTATGGATGTCATAAAATCCCCTTGGCGAAGGGAATTGATAGCCGAGCGCAGAGTCTCCATGCGGAACTTTTTGGCTCTGATAAACCTGTTGAGAACCTTGAGGTCTAGAATGGGTCTCACCGAACCCTCCTTTTTGGGGACCGTGAAAAGGTTGGAGTAGTAACCCTTGCCTCTTTCCAATGGAGGCACCGGGCATATAACCCCCATATCCAGAAGGCTTTTCACTGCCAACAGGAGCCCCTACGCAGCCTGAGGGTCCGAGGGCACCCGAGACCTTAAGAATCTTGGGGGCGGCCAGTACTCGAACTTCAGCTTGTACCCGGAGGAGACCACTTCCAAGATCCAATTGTCTGTGACCTCCCAGGCCCATACCCGGAAGAAGAGTCGCAGCCGTCCCCCCACCCTTACGGGTGAGGGTGCCCCTTCATTGCTGAGCTGGTTTAACGGCAGGCTTGGGCTTGGAAGCCTGTTCCAGGACGAGCCCCTGACCCCCGAGAAGGCCAGACCCCTAGACGCTCTGGCCCCTCGAAAGGAAGGAGTGAACGAGCCCGCCCCCCGAAAGGGACGGCGCTGCCTCCTCCGCTGAGGTAACTTACCTCCTTTAGCAACAGCATCCAATTTATCTCCAAACAGCCGCGCCCCCAAGAAGGGGAGAGCTGTGAGTGACTTCTTGGCTCCAACGTCCGCTGTCCACTGACGGAGCCAGACCAGTCTGCGCATGGCCACCAGCAAGGCTGACGTCCTACTACACACGACAATGGAGTCTTCCATCGCAGCCATGACAAAATCCATGAACAATTCGCACTTATTGAGTACAGCGAACTCAGCGATAGCTGGATCCAGCTGAGCGTTATTCAGCCAGTCCCTGATAAGAGACCTGGTAGCAAGCGACACCATGGCAGATGCACTAACCGGTCACAGGGCCGAGCCCACATTGGCAAATGCGTGGCACGCCATCTGATCAAGGTGCTTGTCCTCGCCATCCTTAAGGGAAGAGGCATCAGGGGTGTTCAGTACAGAAGAGTTGGTCAACCCTAACACAGGTGCGTCGACCTCGGGAGGAGAAGACCAGCGCTTGAGCGCCTCCACCGGAAAGGGATACTTCCTATCCCATCCCTGAGGCACACCAGGGAGCCGACAGGGCCTCTCCCATTCCCTAAGTATCAGCGCATCAAAGTGACCCTGGGTAGGGAATTCCAGACGGGGCTTGTAGGCCCCAAAAAATTCCCCCTTCTTAAGAGGGGGCGCCTCAGGTGGATCAATATCCAACACCTCCAATAAATGTGAAAAACAGTGGCCGTATCAACGGCATCCCCCAGCGCCTGCACGGCATTGGAATTCCCAGGCTGACCATAGTCAGCGTCTGAATCCTGATACAATTCCCCCTCCTCAAGCGGGGAATAATTGGACAATTCAGCGGATTCATCGTCAGTGTCCCACAAGGGCTGGGCCGACGACAACTGTCTCTTTTTAGCCTGGGGCTTCTTGCCCACCGTGCTAGCAATCATTTTCTCTATGCTGGCCAACTTAGCCCAAACATGAGAAAGCAACTCCCCACTAGTACCAATGTCACTTTGGGTACGGATCAGGTGGGGAGGGGAAGGCGATGAGGCAGGAGGAGCCGACCCAGAAGGCTGGGTACCGGACTGCCGTGTTATGGCCTTTTGTGCGCATAGTATACAGATCAGCACATTCTCCCCCGCAAGGGATACCCCACAGCCCACACATGGCTTGGATTGTCCCGAAGGGATCCCGGGCCTGGTATCCTGCGGAGCCTCCATATGGTGAATTTTTGTGGTCAGTAGCAAGACCGTAGGGAATTACGCATAAGCAACCCGGGATGCCACTTAAAAGTCCCGGTGGGAGGATTTTTGGGGGTGGACAATATTTATAGCTAGGGACCCCAAGACCAGGAGAGACCCCTTAAAATGCACTTATACGGGGACACCTGTAACACACAAAAAAGTTCACATAAGAGCAGAGCATAATAAGGGATGCCCTAGCATAGATAATACAGTTACACAGCCGAAATATTCATATACAGGTATATGACTGCGTATATATAGATATATCGCCAAGCAGCCATACAGAGCAATTAAAAGGGCATATTGGCACACACACTTATGCATATATATATATATATCCATATATACCGAACTATGAATATCTCCATATATATACATATACCCCCGATGGATGTAGCCCACGGGCACAATAACGCCCGGCGACATGTCTGCAAAGAGAGCATAAGCATAGGATCTCTGATGAGCCTGTTTTCCAGCTAAGGAGCCCGTATGGGGCACTCACGTATAAGATGGCGTCCAGACGAGGAGAGGGAGAAGGGGGGCAGGCCGGCGCGGAGCGCGCCCGCACATGGCCCCGCCCCCCTCCGATGCGGGATTCCCCCCCCCCCCCCAGCCGCGCTTCCAGCCAATAGGGCTGGGGCCGGCCGACGACGCCTATGCGCTCCGCCGATGCGGGAGAGCGCCAGGCCCCGCCCCCCCTCACTGATGAAGGCAGAAGGTTGCGCTCCCACGGCCAATATGGCCACTGAGCCGACCATGATATAAGAGAGCGTGTGCGCGGGCCGATGTAAACACACACACACATACATACACGTAAATAAAAGTGAACAAACACACTGCAAATAGCGGACAGGGAGTCAACCCCCCCCCCCCCCGGAGGAGAGTAAGGGAAGAGGGGGTGGGAACCCTGCCATTATAAGGCCATAGTCATGTAGGGACGGGGCATCCCACACCAGGATCACCAAAACCTGGATCACCGCCTACCACGCGGTGGGGTCTCACGGTGGAGCAGCGCTCCTACAGCACTCCGAGGGTGCTCCCACCTTTACCAAGGACCCACAGCCGAAGCTGGGAGGCTCAATACAGGGACAATTTAGGAGGGTCCTGGTAGCAATAGGGACAAAAAAAGGGGACCGGGTGCGAGCCCGGCTTACCTGCAAGTAAGAGAAGCTTCATCTTCTGTCTTGCTCGCTCCCTGCAGAGAAGACAACTGGGGAATTGGTGGGAGGTCCCAAGTAGTTATGGATCGGGAGGGGCTTCTTTTTTTGCATTCATCTCTGCAGAAGTTCGCCCTCTACTGGAAAATAACTCAACTGTCAAAACTTATTGAAGCGGAGTGTATGTCACACTTGGAATAATCTCTTCAGTATCCCGAAGAGGCCGAACCTCTAACCGGAACCCCGGAGTATTAGAGGCCCTGCGGAAACAGTATTAGACTTCGGCTTCTGTGGCAGATTAGATGATTTACCACTAGCAGCATGCTTTACCATGTCAACCAAGCACTCCCCAAACAGACACTCCACCTTAAGGGGAGTCCTGTCAATCTTTTTTGGAGGCTATGTCAGCTGACAATTGCTTAAGCCATAAAGCACGCCTTAAGGCTAACACCAGAGCTAGGCCTCTGGCACTTAACCTGCTCAATCCTCCATAGCCCGTATCATATACCTGTTGTAGCCAAACTGGTCTTGATCACCTGGGAGCTTGACTTCCATCAATGACCCCCTACGAGTCTTCAAGTCCAGTTGTTTTAACAACCTCCTGCTCCCCAAAAATGCTATGGATGTAGCCCAGGCCGGCCGCAAGTTCGACCCCATAATAGAATAAGCAGGACATGCCACCTGATCCACACGCTTATTCGCTGGATCCTTTGGAGAAGCACTATACGAGGATGGCATAACCAAAATCTTAAAAAGACCTGGCCCCAGAGTATCCACCACAGGAGGGTGAGCCATAATTCAATCTTGATCTGGAGGAAAGGGATACATAGTATCTAGTACTTTAGGAATGGGCAGAAGACAACCTGAATTCTGCCATTCCCTATTGATCAGATTAGAATAAAGCATATGTTCTGCAACATCCTCCAGAATCAAGCAAATCAAAACCATCCATCCATCTTAACTGAGCACCCCCTTGTGTAGAGGACTTCTGAATACGAGTCCCTACTGGATAAATCCTTCCGACGGATAACTTCCTGGGAGACTATGGCAGCTACAATATCCTATCTTTTCTTTAAAAACCTTTTTAGTGGCCAATCCGTCTGAATGACTCTCTAAAGGTTTAGGACCACTTGAGGGCTGCCAACAGAGTTTAAAGACTCAGAAGGAGGCTATGGCAGCCACAATATCCTCTTCAAAACTCAGAGGAATTTTTTTTTTTTCAAAACCTTCTTAGTAGCTCATATGACTTAAAGGTTTTAGGTCCGCTTGAATGCTGTCAGGGGGGGGTTTTAAGCTCAGAGGGCACCGGCAACAAGGATCAGAGCCCTTGCAGGGAGGAGACAATTGTCTTCCATATCCACTACTACAGTAGCATAACCCTGTATACCGTGCTATCCTCGTCCAGTGTCTGTTTGCATACTGGACATGGGGTGAGTCTAACTGCTAAAGGACCAGATCCGAGTACCCCAGATGCCTTCGTCATGGTGATTAATACTAGATTACCTCCCAGGGGGTCTAAAACCTAGTATGTGAACAGTTCCCGATAGTCGCAAGACTATTCTGAGAGCTCAGAGGGTGAACCACATCAATATATTGCCAGTCTTATCCCACAACCATATATTTCTTTAAAAAAAAAAAAAAAAAAAACAAGAACAATTAAAACATTAATATGTATATATGAATAAATATCATATTAATACACATAATAATTAAAAAATGACCTACCTAAAGATTTAGGTCCGCTTGAGGGTGGCTGTGCAGAAAATCTTCCAGTGAAGGCGGCCAAAGAAGAACCGCGATCTCAGCGGTACTCGGCGCTTCGCCAGGCCAAAAATCTTCCACTAAAGTCGGTCGGAGTAGAAACGCGATGTTAGGGGTACTTGCCGCTAGGTCCCGGACGAAAATGTTGCAGTGAAAGCGGCCGGAGAACCGCGATGTTAGCGGTACTTGCCGCTTAGTCCCGGCCAAAAATGTTGCAGTGCGAGCGGCCGGAGGAGAACCGCGATGTTAGCGGTACTTGCTGCTTAGCCCCGGCCGAAAATGTTGCAGTACGAGCGGCCGGAGCTTGCCGTTGCCGTTTCACCCGGCCGAAAATCTTCCAGCGCGAGCGGGGTAAGAAAAGAGCCGCACACCGGTGCTCGCTGCTATGCTAAGCTGAAAATGTTTTCATAGAGGCGGGCGCAAATTTTGAATTTTTCAACCAATAAAAACACATGGGAAGAGCAATAAAGAGAAAATTAATTCCCCTGGTTCCCCTCAATCAGGCTCACCAGACAAAAGCCTTATGACTGCTTTTTCCTGTGGCGGAATTCTCAGCCATGAGTGTCACTCTTTTTTAAAAAACAAAAAGGTGACACCCCACAGCGCCCCAAGACCCTGGCGCTTACCTTACCATCCTGATACGAATGCAGCTTAGCTGCGGAGGCAAAGTGGGTCCATTCAGATCCAAGGAGTATAAGGGCCAAGGAACAGTCAGGTTTCCATTACCCCTGCTTCCACGGCATAATTCCTTTACAACAAAAGTAAATAGGAGAGGAGTTCAGATAAGTCCTTGCAGTGACCACTGCAAGAAAGAAAACTGAAGTGCATCAGGTCAGCCAGGTGGATATAGGCCCGGGAGCTGGAGACACACCTTTGTTCTTGCAGACCACACCCTTCAGGAGAGGTTAACCCAATTGTCTCTGAATTAAATCTGATGGCCTGAAGTAAAATGGAAGAGAAATATGAGGGAGAGCCAGGTCGCAGCTAGCAATGGCACCTGCTGTGTTTCTCCTTCGGCAGGTTCCCTATTATTTCTATCTCTATTTCCAGTATTGTATTAGTCAATCGTTCATGATATCATGTTAGTAAAACACAAACAAAAAAGTGAAAGTCCACTCACCATTTTCTGGCTGCTCCTTTATGTCGGCATCACTGGGCTGGCTGGGACTCTCGGATTGACTTGAATCTGTTAAATTAAGACACTCCGTATTAGAAGGAATGACAAATCCCACAGACAGTTCAATGGATATATCAGAGGTCTGGAGTGTGAGGTTAAAGTGATATTTCAAGCAAAGGCAAAGTCACATTGTGTCAGGCTACATTTGTCACTATCCTCAATTGTTTCCATTTTAAATTGAAGAAGAAATAGTGGAGATATCAAGGGTTACGGATTCACCTTATGATTTCTCCTCTGAAGCAAAGGGGTGTGGCCCTTGAAGCTGTGAAGCATATAATTTAGGAGGAGACTGGCAGGGGGAAGGGAGGGGTTAGCTAGGCTTGAATGGCAGCTCTGAGAGCGCCATTCAAGCCGTTTATACAGAGGGGGGCGTGGTGTGGTAGTACTAGATCCTCGGGCTAGTACTGGTGGGCCATTTCGGCTCGGTGGCGCTGGAGGGGCAGATGCATTTCCTCATTCATAGCGCCAAACTGAAAGAAGGCACAGTGCTGGAGGAACACTTGGCAAGGTTAGCTGCTGTTTATTGTTTTTAACCTTTTTCATAAAAAATCCTTTTAAAGCCCAACTTCCTCGAACATAAAGGAGCAAATGTATTAGGACTGCAAATAATACTGTTTTGTGAGTACTTACCTTTAAAACGTATATTATAAGTGTGACATACACTCCGCTTCAACTCTTCATGACATTTGGGTTATTCTCCAGTAGAGGGCAAACTTCTGCAGAGATGAATGCAAAAAAGGAGCTCCTCCCAGTCCATAAATACCTGGGAGATCCCACCAATTCCCCAGTGTAAGAAAGCAGTAAGGGGACCAGGAAGAACAAATATAACAATACTAACAACCAACAGACAATGGTTCACCATATAAAGGATCCGGAATACCAAAAAAGGGTGGGTGAAGCGGAGTGTATGCCACACTTATAATATCCGTTTTAAAGGTGAGTACTCACAAAACGGTATTATTCCAAATGTGACATACACTCCGCTTCAACTCTTCATGACATTTGGGACATCCAATAGCAGTGTCCATCATAGGTGGGAACCATAAACAGTAAAGAATGCACCAACTGCAGCTTGCAGAACCTTGCGGCCAAAAACGGCATCCGCTGAAGCCCGCACATCAACCTTGTAAAACTTGGAAAAAGTATGAACGAGACCAAGTAGCAGCCTTACAAACTTGTTCAACAGAAGCCTGGTGCTGAAAAGCCCAGGACGCAACAACAGCACAAGCAGAATGCGCAGTGACCCTAAAAGGGGGAGTCCTCCCCTTAGCAGAATAGGCCCCAACAATGAATCCATTTGGACGAATCCATTTGCTAATGGAAAACTTGGCAGGCGCCAAACCTTTCCTGGGCCCGCAGGGCACCACGAAAAAGGCATCTGTCTTGCGGAAAGAAGAAGTAGTCACCAAATAGTACTTAACACAGCGAACCACATCCAAATTGTGCGAAACCCTCTCCTTGTCATTGCTAGGCTTAGGACACAAGGAAGGGAGAACAATATCCTGATTGAGATGGAAAGCAAAAACCACCTTAGGAAGGAAATCTGGTTTAAAGCGAAAGACCACCTTGTCCTGGTGTCTTTCAAAGTAAGGGGCCTGAATCGACAGAGCCGCCAACTCAGAGACACGCCGAACAGAGGTAATAGCCACCAAGAAGGCAACCTTTTGAGTGAAAACAGAAAGAGCAATATCCTGTAACGGCTCAAAAGGAGGACCCTGGAGAGCCGAAGGAACCAAATTCAAATCCCAAACAGGAACCATAGCCTTCCAAGGGGGTCGAACATGAGTGACCCCCTGGAAAAAGTCTTAACCAGCGGGTGTAAGGCAAAAGATCTTTGGAAGAAAACAGACAGAGCAGAGACCTGCCCTTTCAAGGTACTAAGCTGGATCCAGACCGTGCTGAAGAAACTCCAAAATCCTAGGGATCGAAAACACCCTGCATGCCTCACACCAGTCAATATAGGACCCCCAAGTCCTATAGTAAACGACAGAAGAGGACTGCTTCCTAGCTCTAATCAAGGTCTGAACAACAGCCTCAGACAAACCTTCCTCCTTCAGAATGAAGGTTTCAGCAGCCAAGCCGTCAAAGCCAGCGTTGGTAAATTGGGATAAAGTAGTTGACCCTGAAATAACAGATCCGGAAACATGTGAAGCCGGTACTGATCTACCGCCAGCCTTACAACGTCTGCGTACCAAACCCTTCTTGGCCACCTTGGAGCCACCAGAATTGCTGGTGCCCCTTCCAGAGCCAGTTTGCAAACTACCTTGCCCAGCACGGAGAAGGGAGGAAACAGGTACAGAAACCCCAGATCCTTCCAAGCAAGGGACAAGGCATCCACTGCCAGAGCTAGAGGATCCTGAGATAGAGACACAAAGGACGGGAGTTTGTGATTGTGCCGTGAGGCAAAGAGATCCACCTCCGGAGTCCCCCACTTGCGACAAAGATACCGAAAAACCCCGGGGTTCAGAGACCACTCTCCTTGGCGAGAGGACCCCCTGCTCAGGGAGTCCGCCTCCGTGTTCTCCACTCCCGGAATTTAGATTGCCGAAATGCAAGGAACATTGCTCTCCGCCCAATGCAGGATCAGAGAGACTTCCCTGAGGGCACTCCTGCTGCGAGTCCCTCCTTGGTGATTGATGTAGGCTACCACCGTCCGATTGTCTGAAAGAATCTGAACCGGAAGACCCTGTAAGTGCGACGTCAGCCGTGACAGGACAAGCCAGATGGCTCTGAGCTCTAAGACATTGATGGGTTTGTGAGCCTCCTGAGGACCCCACACCCCACTGAACTGATGACTTTTCCAGAAACCTCCCCAGCCCGACAGGCTGGCATCCGTGGTAACCATCTCCCAGCGAGGAACCAGAAAGGATCTGCCCCTCAACAGGTTGCTGGAGACATGGGAGACATCCGGAACGGTTGATCCAATGACAGCGGACACCTGTCCCAATGCGTCAATAGATGAAGTTGAAGAGATCTCATGTGAAACTGCGCAAACGGGACAACTCGAAGGAGGCCACCATCAATCCCATCAGTTTCATCCCCTGCCGGATAGAGGGGCAAGGATTGCCCTGAAGAAGGCGAATCAGATCCTGAATCCCCTGCACCTTGGTCTGGGGTCGAAACACTCTGGCCTGAATGGTATCCAGATTCATGCCCAGGAATGAAATCACCCGTGATGGCGAGAGAGAGGACTTGGGGCGGTTGATCACCCACCCGAGCCTCTCCAGGGTCGACACCACCTGGTGGGTGTCCAGCTCCGCCTGACGGAGGGAATAAGCTGAAATCAATAGGTCGTCTAGATACGGCACAATGCGAATTCCCTGAGCTCTGAATAGGGCCATTATGCCCGCCAGAACCTTGGTGAAGACCCTCGGTGCCGAGGTCAACCCGAAGGGAAGGGCTACAAACTGAAAATGTTGATTGTCCACCGCGAACCTGAGGAATCTCTGATGCGCTGGAAAAATTGGAACATGCAAATACGCATCCTTGATGTCTATGGATGTCATGAAATCCCCTTGACGAAGGGAATTGATGGCCGAGCGCAGAGTCTCCATGCGGAACTTCTTGGTTCTGATGAATCTGTTGAGGACCTTGAGGTCCAGAATGGGTCTTACAGAACCTTCTTTCTTGGGGACCGTGAAAAGATTGAAGTAGAAACCCCTGCCTCTCTCCGACCTAGGCACCGGGCATACAACTCCCATGTCCAGAAGGTTTTTTTACTGCTAACAGGAGCCCCTGTGCAGCCTGAGGGTCCAAGGGCACCCGAGACCTTAAAAATCTTGGAGGAGGCCAGTACTCGAACTCCAGTTTGTACCCGGAGGAGACCACGTCCAAGATCCAATTGTCTGTGACCTCCCGGGCCCAGACCTGGAAGAAGAGCCGCAGCCGTCCCCCACCCGTACGGGTGAGGGCGCCCCTTCATTGCTGAGCTGGTTTACCCGCAGGTCTGGGCTTGGAACCCCGGGCGAAGCGGGACGGGCCCGACCTCTGCCCCTGTTCCAGGAAGAGCCTCTGACACCCGAGAAGGCCAAACCTCTGCCAGCTCGAAAGGAAGGATTGAAAGAGCCTGCCCCCGAAAGGGACGGCGCAGTTTCTTCCGCTGAGGTAACTTACCTCCCTTTGCGACAGCATCCAACTTATCTCCAAACAGCCGCGTACCCAAGAAGGGAAGAGCTGTGAGCGATTTCTTGGCCGCAAAGTCCGCCGTCCACTGACGGAGCCATACCGATCAGCGCATGGCCACCAATAAGGATGAAGTCCTACTACACATAACAATAGTGTCTTCCATAGCAGCCAAGACAAAATCCATGAACAATTCAAATCTTTTAAGCGTAGTGAACTTAGCGCTGGCCGGATCAAGGTGAGCGTCATTTAACCAGTCCCTAATCAGAGACCTAGCAGCCACCAACACCAGCGCAGATGCACAAACAGGCCGCAAGGCCGAGCCAACACTGGCAAAGGCATGGCATGCCATCTGATCAAGGCGCCTATCCTCACCATCCTTTAGGGAAGTGGCGTCTGGGGTGTGAAGCACGGAGGAGTTGGTCAACCCCAAAACTGGAGCATCGACCTCGGGAGGAGAAGCCCAGCGCTTAACCGCTTCCACCAAAAAAGGATACTTCTTATCCCATCCCTGAGGAACACCCGGAAGCCGACTAGGTTTCTCCCATTCCCTAAGGATCAGTGCATCAAAATGACCCTGGGTAGGGAACTCCAAACAAGGCTTGTGGGCCCCAAAAAATTCCCCCTTCTTGAGAGGGGGCGCCTCAGACGGCGCAATATCCAAAACCTCCAAGAGATGTGACAAAACCGTGGCCGTGTCAACAGCATCCCCCAGCGCCTGCCCAACATCAGCCTCGCCAAACCGTACATCGTCAGCCTCTGACTCCTCATACAATTCCCCCTCCTCTAACGGGGAATAATTCGACATATCAAATGAATCATCATCAATATCCCAAGTCGCCTGGACTGACGACAAATGTCTCTTTTTAGCCTGGGCCTTCTTGCCCACCGCGCTAACCATAAATTTCTCGATGCTGGCCAACCTAGCACAAACATCGGAATGCGACTCCCCGCTGGCACCAATGTCACTTGGGGTACGGATAAGACGGGGAGGGGAAGGCGATGAAGCGGGGGGCGCCGATCCAGAAGGCCGGGCACCCGACTGCCGCGATATGGCCTTTTGTGCACATGGTATACAAATAAGCACATTCTCACCCGTAAGGGATGCCCCACAACCCACACATGGCCGGGATTGTCCCAGAGGGAGCCCGAGCCCGGTATCCTGCGGAGCCTCCATATGGTGATACTTGTGGTCAGTCGCAAGACCGCAGGGAATTTAAGCAATAAGCAACCAGGGATGCCCCTTAAAAAGTTAAAAGGATTTGTGGTGATCTATTTTAAGACTAGGGACCCCAGGACCAGGAGGATCCCCTTATCATGCACATACACAATGCAATCTGTAACACACAATGAAGTCATCATAAGTCACAATCGCCTCAAAATATATAAATATATATTACACATATCACCATATAATACCTATATACACACATGCGAGAAAAAAAGGAGGCCCCCCTGCTAGAGAGGCCCCCGCATAATCTAAGGAAGTGGCCAACAGGCCCTTACCGGCAGGGGCACGCTGGATCAGCCACTGCAGCACCAAGATGGCCCCCGGAGAAGAGCCTCATGAGAAGAGGAGGAAGAGAAGGGGGGCGGGCCAGCGCAGAACATGCGCTCGCCAGGCCACGCCCCCTCCCAGCAATGCGGATCCCAGCCCTGGGCTGGCCCGCAGCATCGCGCCAAATGAGGCCCCGAACAAGGCCTCAGGGGGAGAAGCTCCCCAGGCTGAATAAAGGAGGCCAGTACAGATACGGCTCCATGTACAAGGCAAACACCTGTCAGCACCACACAAGTGAAAACACTCACACACACACTGTCACACACACATAAGACCGAGTATAAAGGCCAGCCAGCCAGCCCCCCCCCCCCCCCCCCCCCAGAGGGAGGTAAGGGACCCGGAAGGGGGGAATCCCAGCCAGAATCTGGCCATAGGAATGAAAGGGACAGGGCATCCCACACCGGGATCACCAAACCTGGCCAACCGCCTACCCCTTGTAATGGGGTCTCACGGTGGAGCACAGCTCCTTGCACACCCATAAGGTGCTACCTACCCTCACCAGGACCCGCAGCCAAAGCTGCAAGGCTCAAATAGGGATAAATTAGGAAAGGTCCCGGCAGCAATAGGGACAAAAAATGTCCGGCTTACCTGCAAGTAAGAGAAGTCCTCATCTTCTGTCTTGCTCGCCTTCCTGCAGAGAAGAAAACTGGGAATTGGTGGGAGGTCCCAGGTATTTATGGACTGGGAGGAAATCCTTTTTTGCATTCATCTCTGCAGAAGTGCGCCCTCTACTGGAGAATAACCCAAATATCATGAAGAGTTGAAGCGGAGTGTATGTCACACTTGGAATATAAAAACTGCGCAGTACAACCATTAAGATTATTTACCTTATTAAAAGCAAACCTGTAATGATGACAGTCATGGTTTTAAACTTTAGATATATACACTGTAACCTGCTTGGATTCTTTTGGATTTATTCACAACCAAAATAATACCTGCAGACCTAGACCGAAACACCTGGTTATACCCTAAACCCGCATGTATTTTTACTGGGCACTCGCACCATTCTTGTGGGAATATTCTGGTACAGTGGGACTTATTTGCTACAGTGGTGATCTAATACATAGAACTGGCTGGTCGTGTCTACCGCCCCTTCTCCTCTCTGGCCAAGCTGCAACATGGACTCACCATATCAGAGGATTACAAAAGACACCACATGTTCACAGAAATGTTATAAAGGCCCATCAAATGCCACATATTATTTATATTTAGGTTTCCCACAAGTACCAGCCACTTTCTAGAGTGTCCTCTTAAGCTGACTTCAAAGGGGATTTCCAGCAATGCAGGACAGAGGGGAGAATTATTGTGGACACCAAAACCCTTTCATGCAACTTGTGTTCTGGTTCAAAGGTGCTTAACTTACCTCACCCACCAATTTATACAATCAGTGAGTCCGGCATTAGAGAAATATTCACCTTTTCCTAGCAAAGCTCCATAAGATGGGTCGGGGGCAGGAAAGATCTAAATTCAGGGATCACAGTTTGTAGGAATAGGTGGGTTAGGGTCCATGTGGACCTTGACCCTTACCAGAGAGGTTTAAAGAAAAAGTCCACCTTGGTCCCCAAAGACCCCAGAGAAGAAGGGTCTCCTGCTTACCTGCAGCCTTTCCTGTGGCATCTATCAAGCTCCTAAGGGGCACAGCATTTTGGTGACCTGCAAGCCAAGTCTTGCAGTTCCAGCTTCTGCCTTAATGGCAGTTGGTGTGTGTGTGGGTATAACAGAAACCCAGATCAAGGCACCCATTTTTCTCTATAGGCGCCTCAGCCTGGTTCATTACTCTGCCATACACATCCAAGGAGAAGGAGGGATGTGCCAGCCACAAGATGAAGACACGGGCTGCACAGGAGTGCGATAGACACCACAAGTGGCTGTAGATAAGAAGGAGAGCCTCATGCTTCTATTCCCAGATGCCAGCTTGGCAACCTATTAGAGTCACGGTGTCGTTTTGAAAGCGTGAAACATATAATTTTGTGTATCCCAGCGGTTTACCTAAGTGCATGTTCATGGTTTTATTTATTAAATGCACGTCCAATTAAATATCGTGATCATTTCCTCTTTAATTAAACAAACCTTGGCCGTCGTCTGAAGTAAAATATATTGTCTCCTGCAAGGACGCCTCAGTACCGCACCGGAGAGATGAAGCGAGATGATAAATCAGTCGCCTAAATTTCATGATCCCACTGTGCGCTAATGTGTAAAGCGGCGAGAGCTGTCAATCAGCTGCTGAGGGGGGCGATGGGCAATCAGGTGGGCAGATTAATATTTGCCCATACATAATTAATGGCACCGACTGATCCGTATTGGAAGCATTTCCATTAAATCAATAGAATTACTTAGCGCAGTGGACTTTGCATATCCTATTGACATTGTGTAGCGAGCATTAACTCATTGCAATTTCCCAAGAGCCACTGGGCCATGCGGCTGCCCTGCTCGGCCACGGATATCTGGCTGATTAGCAAAATTGCATTTATTCCCTATTTCATGAAGTGAACAATGCATTAAATGTGTCATCCTGATATGCATTTCTTTTAACTGGGGACAAATGCATCTGATTTCTTTCAGGAGGAAGCGACGATGGTGCCTACTACAGGCAGAGCAGCACTCATAAGATCATGAGGTATGCATCCCTCCATTTTATTATTCGGTCAGCTACCAAGACCTGGTAAAGAATTGTAAACCTTTGATGACCGTTATTTAAACCCCACACCTCTGACAGTAAATCTCTCTCGGTATTTCGCTTTGACTTGCTGGAGTTTTTGGCAGGTAGGAAGGCCGTGGCTGCCGGCCATTATTGTTACACGCTATACATGCAAAATCTATCGCTCAGAAACTCGGCTCCAGATGGCCAAAGGCCCAGCAGACGGCTGGATTTCTGACAGAAGATTGCATTCCCTTTACACAATGATATTTAAAGGGACAGTTTGGGCTAAAAATAAAAAAACAACTTTTCCCTGCACAGCCTTTCTGTCCTAGTCCAGTTGATAAAACTTACCATGTCTGGAGATCGAGGCTCACAGGCGAGCGAATGGCTGCTGCTGCTTCGTCAGTCACAGTGACCGGCCAAGGCTCACTCCATTCATTGCACTGAATGGAGTGGCCATGGTCCATCACTGTGACTGACACAGAGAGCTGAACAGAATTGCATCCTGCATGACACACGACTTGATCTCATTACCCAGTAAGTTTTACTTGACTATACTACGAGGAAAAGGATGTGGGGAAAGAAAAGATGAGTATTGTTTTTAATTCTGATTGGACTGGCCCTTTAATCTGAGGTACATTAAAGTGCAGTCCCGATGTAGGATGCCCCCTGTGTGAAACCCCCAAGATTGCCCACTTTCACTCACCTTTCCCCATTTCCACGGCGCATGCAATCAGCGCTTTATACTATGCATACTAATGCACAGCATAAGGTGGAAAGGTGAGTTTTTATGGGCGAATTGGGGGGGGTTTCACACAAAACCTTGCAATCCTGGCCACAAAGTCTGAAACATCCTAGAGTCTGGGGGTTGCCGCCTGGTGCTGCAGCAATGATGTGCAAACTTAAATTAAATTCACTCCACCTCTCTCTCCCACCGCTCTGCCAAATTAAGATGCCGGATTTTACCTTGTACAGCGCTTCGGAAGAAGATGGTGCTTTTTAAACAATAATAATTATTATTTTAGCCACATTGAACAGGATTATTTTGAGCAGCCATTCTTTCCAAATACATTTGGCTTTGGTGAAACATCCTAACCAGCCTCTGTTTGAATTCAGATGCCAATGTCAAACAGGCATTCACCAAATCAAGTGTATATTGGCGGCCAATACGCCTAGTGTAGCTTGCACAGTGCTCAGTGCTCATGTAGGATATACCGGGTGTTATTTTTCAATCTGCTTTTTTTTTATATAATCAAACTATTGGCAACATGATGTTTGACACATATGCAACATTTTTTATTTTGTCCTGAAATAATGTAAATAATACATTTTCCCCCATATTTATATGAAAACAGATTTACCTACACCATTTGTATGAGTAGTAGCAAATCTGTAATGGCAATTTTTTTTTTTAATTACATTTTTTTTTACTTTGGTTCAAGCAGTCGAGTTTACGGAATGCCGATTTAGCTCCTCACATTTAAATAAAGGTGCAAACAGACAGAAGGTGGAGATCAATTCTCCCCAAAAATAAGGAAAACAAAAAGCGCTGTTGAATTGGGAGCTGGGAAAATATGGAGACCTCTTTGTTTTCTTTTTTTTTTTTTTTTATATAGTCTGTGTAGGGGGGGGGGGGGGGGGGGTAAATCCCCAAAGGGAAAAATCTAATTGCTTCAGGCTTTTCATTCGGGACAACAAAATAAACACTTTGGCTGCCCTTGTTTGTATGCTCCTCAGTGGCGCTCCATGCACCAGCAGCTAAAAACAAAGAAAGTTCTAGATTCTCAGACTAAATTCAGAATCTCCCCAAACAACGAGGAGGGGGCAGGAGAAGCAGGAGGGGGCTTCCTTGGAGCCTGACAGTACATTCAATACGGAAGTGATGGCCATGCTGGATCAAAAGTCCCATCGCTAATTAAATATGCATTGGCAGAGTTTTTGATCGATGTGTGCCATGGATCCAATGACACACCTGCGAAAATCTTGTGTACGGAGCTCCAAAAAAAGGGGGAGAGGTGATGCGGGGAGATACAGACGGTCCTCCTAGCTTTCTTTTCAAAGGCTCTCCTTTTCTTTGCTTTGATATCTAATTTAATTCTCTCACCCCTCTGCAAACTGGATTAGAAAAAAGTCAATACAGCCTTTGTGCATCAGGCAGAACGCACTGCTTTGCTTTTATCCAATTTAGGTTTGACCTTCCAACCAAGTTAATGATGGCTGTCTGCTGAGGCAGGTAAGGCTAGCGCACAGCATAGATTACCCAGTGCAGATCAACCTGGATCCTACAGGGCAAACCTGGGGAATCATTGGGAGGTCCTTTTTCATTGTTCAGCTTCTAAAGCAAAACACTGCAGTGACTTCATTATCTCCTATAGGCCAAACTCACACCAGATCTATCTCAGTCAAGCAGTGGTCGTCACTGGGTGTAGGGCGGCTTTAACATTAACATATTGGTATTGGGTAGTAAAGTTTACAGAGACATTATAAAGGTCAGGACAAGCTTACAGAGGGGGCAGAAGGTGGGGAAGCAAAAAAATTGGTCCCACTTCAGAAACGCTGTCATGGCTTCTAGGTTATATTTTGTTTTCTTTGTTGTTGTTTTTTGTTATGTTTTCAAACCAAAACAGAACAAATCAGTAGTTAGAAATAAGAAAGGGAAAAAAAGCCGGGTTCAAAAGTGCAACGCTCGGCTCTTAGTTACACGATAGAAACCAGGGGCATATCAGTTACTATGCCTAGCTTTAGCTCTACAGAATCAAGTGTCTCACCAGAAGCCATACTGAAAAATAAATAAATATCATTTCTACGTTTCTTTATTGTGTATGGTTGTCTGCAATAGAGTGGTCTTTTGAGGGAGACTTTTCTTTCAGTTCCATTTTTTTCTATGTTGTATGTATGTAAGTTTACCATGCGATTTTCACTCAATCAGACCAACAGCTGGGCTTCAAATCCGCTGACTGTGCCATTATTAAGACTTGTTGACAGATCTACCACGATTTACCAATGGGGAAAGAGTATGGTAAATAGGCAGTTGGGAGGATCTGGGGTACTGATATGACCGGAAACTGCAACATAGAGCAAGTTCACAGTCTGGTAGCTGACTTTACCCATTGAAAGTTACCTTTGTGCTTTATTGTAGCACTTAGATTAAAGTGTAATGATTTTCAGTTCAAGCATGTGGAGCTCTCTTTCAAGTCAGCTGGACTTTAAAGATGTTTTGCTAGTCATCTGACTGGCTTGCTCATTTAAGAATGGGCATACAATATAATCCTCCACAATACTTATTGCTGAGTGTACCTCCAATCCACATTTTCTGTTACCATTGGATTGGAGCTGCACCAGCAACATTTATTCCCAGAGTTTCTCAATTTTGAAATTCAATTGGAAAAAAGGCCCAGTTCTTTTCATTTTTAGCTACAGACAGGGGTTTACCTAACCGCTCTGCCGTCTGAGGTGAACTATGGTATGCCCCCCCCCACCACATGCTCATCTTATCAAATTGTAAAATACCAGCATATCAATCATATCACACTAGCAATTTTTTTTATTTAAATGTTTTTAATTACATTTTAAAACAACTCCCCCTGATATGCAGACTTTTGTCTACTTCCCAGATATGAAGTTTTGGTCCACTTTAACATCCCCCCCCCCATTTGCATTTTTGGTCCACTTAAACACCCCCCCCCCACACACGTCTCCCCTGTATAAATAGCAAGACTTACCCAAACCACAGTAAATGGCTGGATGGACACTTAGACTCCACAGCTTCACCTGCACAATGTTCTTTAATGCTGCCCTGGCTCCTGACTGACACTGCTGAGGCCGGAACCCGGAAGACGAACATGCGCTCTTCACACTGTGTGAGTGTGAGGAGCCGACAGGGCCGGCGTTAACACCCGGCAAACCCGGTCAGCTGCCGAGGGCCCCCATCCCCGGGGGGCCCACTGGCAACTGGCACAAATCTGTAGGGAAAAAAAACCTGCAGCCACGATGCCTTGTATTTCGCCCTCTTCTCACCACGGAGGAGCCCGGGGGGGCGATCGGAGGCCCCGCCAGTGAAGAGGACACCCGGCGGGGCCTCCGATCGCCCCCCCCCCCCCCCGCTCTTTCGTGGTGAGGAGAAGGCGAAATACCTCCTGTCCAGCGCTCCTGCAATTGCCAGGCCACTAGCCCCGCCTTTTGTGGGCGGGACGGAAGACATATTCTATTACGTCATTTCGCACCCGCCCCCAAGAGGCACAGTAGCGCCAGACAAGCGGAGGTGAGAGGATCGGTGACGGCTGCCGAGTGATTGGTGGAGGGGGGGGCAAGAGATCACAGCCCCTCGCCCCCCCTCAGTTGTCATCAGAGTGTCACGGGACCGGATCGCCGGGGGACAGCGGAGGATCGGAGGTGAGTAAAAAAAACACAAATAAATGTCTTTTTTTTTCTCTGTGTCAGTGTGTTTTCTTTTTTACTGTTAACCCATTGTGAACTGGTAAGGGATCATTTAGATCCCTATAGCATTTCACAAGGCTGGGGGCTGGCAACCTGCAGCTAGCGGGTGACTTGCCATTAACCCCCGGCCCCCCCAATTATCTGCCTCCCCAGAGGAGGAGCCCAGGCCAACGGAGGCCATGTGGGTTTGTAGCCAGCAGGGTGGGGGGGGGGCACCAACGCTGGCCCCTGCGCCCTGTTCTACAAGCCCCCATAGCTGGTCCCGGGCTGGTTATGCTGGGTAGGGGGGACCCCAGTCATTTTTTTTCTGGAATTTTAAGGGTTTTTAAAATTCCCCCCAAAAATGGGGTGCTGCCCCCCCCCCCCCCCCAAGGAGGGGGGCCCTATGTCATTTTTTTTTAATTAACACCTTATGTTCTGTCAGCCAGAAGGTGGAAATGGCTTCCACCAGCAGCAGGAGTGCAGAAGCCAAAGTGATTGGCGCGGTACAGAGTGCAAGATGGATGGGAGTTAAGTATTAAAGTGGACCAAAACCCAGGATTTTGATTATCCTGGGTTTTGGTCCACTCCCCGGGGCATCCCGTTCGGGGTGCCCCGCTATCCATGGCCCTGGTGGCTATTATCTATTGGCTGGTGTTCCTCTGTTTTTCATCCAACCCTCTATCAGCAGCTACTTGTCTGTAACGTGACCATTAGATATACAGTACCAGTCTTTGGAAAGGTCAGTGTCTGTCAGGATTGAAATAACATTTTTTTTTGTTCTGTGATTCTCTGGGGCAAGATCTTGTTCCAATCAGGCTGTGAGGGAGGGGAAGGAGGGTCTCTGCTTGTCTGTGTAGTTTGTCTCTTTCTCAGGTAGTTCAAGCCACCTCTTTGCCTCGCTCCAACCACCTCCAACAACCTTTTTGACTTGTTTCCAGTGTAACAAAAGGTGGTTTTGCAAATAAGTGAAAAAGTGTTTCATGCAGCCGCACAGCAGGGTGAATCCACTGCATAGGAGGTAAGGGATTACTAATTCTGTAGCTGATTTTATACTTGCCTGGGCCATCAGATGACATGTTTCAGTTGAAGGAAAGAAAATCACTCTCTCTTGCTTTTTAAAAATGTATATTTTGAGTGATGTCTAAATTGGATTCATCACTAAAGAGATCTAAACAGCCTATAGCCTGCACCCATCTCCCCCTTTCTCCTACCCAAAAAACAGTGCACAGAATTGCTTGGTATTTATAAAGGATCTTTTACAAATTCCGCATTAGTAGAAGCATCCTCAATTAGTCACGGCCATAGTAAACCCCAAAGATGCCCAACACAACAACATAAAACCAAACAACAATATTTTCTTGTTCCCGGTTTGTGTACTGTAGTGTGTGTGTACACACAGCAGTATTTACAGTACAGGCCGCTCTTGGCTGTTGTGCTGAAAAAAGAGTTGAGAAAAGTTATTTCAAGCTATATGGAATGAGGACACTCACAATAAATCTGAGCTGCTGAGGCCCAGTAAACACAGGAGTCAAATATGAATATGTGATACCCCAGGCTTAACAAGAGAACTGCACTGGCTTCTGCCAGGTAACCTTATTGACTAGACGGTCTCTCGGGCTCCTTCAGCATTTAATGGCGATATGCTTGATAAACTGCCCTTCATTAGTTGCCTCTACTGTGGTTCTGAGAAATGTAAAGAGATGTTTGGATGTGGAATACACAGGATAGATGTAAAGAACTGCAGTTCCAATATGCTTGTGCTAAATTCTGAATAATTACGGTAAAAGAAGGCCATACAACTACTATGAACACTTTGGACAGTAAAGCTATTTCTGTAAGGGAGCTACAATGTGTCATTTATTTAACTTCCTTTTCTATAAAGTGGACCGAAACCCAGGATTTTGGGAGCACCTAGTTGGCCGGCCCTGGAGTCTTTTAGACCCCAGGACCGGTATCTGGGGTGATTGGTCCACTTGAAAGTGATGTGCTCATACCCTTATCCAATCACATCCTGATTTAAGGACTGGACCCCGAACCCTCAATGTGTAGAAAGTCTTTCAAACCCATTATCTTTGGGTCAGAGGCACATGATATCATAGAATATTATATTATTATTATATTATAATATTATTATATTATATGATATTATAGCACATGATATTATAGGCTGTGTGGATAGGGGGAGTCTGATGGTCATGGGTGGGTCCCTAAGAATGACTTTCTCTGGTGGGCCCAAGATACACCAGGATTGGGGTCCTGTGGTTTACCATATATACTTTATGCATAACACTTTTCCAAATCCAACCCTAACACATTTTCAGTGTTTCAGTGGTTAAGGATCATTGTAGGTAATTAACAGTCCAACTAAAATAGAAATGTTGCATAAGCCTCCATTAGCAAGGGCAGGCCCAGAGACATATTGCAGAGTGTTGGGTCCTGACATACAGGGTAGGAAGCAATAAAGGTCAGCAGGGTGGTGTACAATAATGGTCAGCAGTCTGCTCATGCAAAACTGTTGGGGGATTAACATCTGCATGAATGTTTAGCCCTCTCCTTGAATAATCACTGTTTCCTGGTCAAAAAGTTATTTCTTTTCTTTATATCTACCCCAGTCTCTCCTTCTCACAGGCACATATTTCAGCCCTGGATGAAGTATAGCAGTCAAGTCCCCACCCCTCTTTTATGCTCTTACCCCTGTTCACATAGAGGGCAGTTGTAAAAGTAGATGTTGCATCCCCGGCAGGTCCTGGTCTCCTGGTTGGGTGCACCACAATCCCCATCATAGACTCAATGCTGATGTCTCTTTTGGCCATACTCATACTCCCGCCTTGATCGCTAAACATGCCTGTCTCCAAAGAATTCTCCACTGTAAATGGGTAGAAAGAGAGCATGTTCTCCAGGTCCCAAGGGAAGCAGGATCTGAAGTGGCATTGGCATTTAATTTACATGAGTTCTAGCCTGTTGCTCACCCACCCTCGCTGCCGCCCTAGCAAAGATTGAGCAGATTTACTAACTGGGTCCATGCCCTTGTCCTAGTCTTGTGCCCCACATCATTGTTAATAGTTTACTGGCTATCATATGAGGCACTACCAGTCAGTCGTAGCTATTTCTGACAGATGTCAAGCTTAGTTTCACTGTTAGGATTCTCCTGGGTAGGCAGACTTAAGGTCCTACACAGGACCTTTTCTTCTCTCAAAAATGTCTTCTCTAACGCCTTCACATTCTGCAAGCTTGGACTGAGCCGCAGGGGAACAGGGAAATCCCCAGGTGGGCCCCTAAACTCGGAAGACCCCATCACTACTGGGGCCTCCTGCCCTGGGCACTTTGCCCACTCCTTGTTTTTTGAGGGCTGTGCAACAACATAGTCAGCCATTTATGTGTACAGCTCAACTGATACTACACACAGGTGCACTATTGGCCTGATTCATAGCCTCTCACATTCACATTCCTGCATGCGGGAATACTTAAAAATCTCAGCTATGGCCTTTTTCCCGGCTTGTGCTATTCAGTGTAGTGGCTTTTGGACCAAGTTTGCTGTTTTCCGGGACTTTTCGGTTTGTGCATGTGAAAACAACTATTCAACGTATTAGACCAGAACACCACCCCATAGAAGTCTATGGGACGTTGTGTTGGCACTAATTTAGACTCCAGGGCTGGCCACACCCCGCCCACCTGCATTTGGCATCAGGATACACAGTGAAGGCTGACGGCTTCCTCGTGACTGCGGCAGCCAATCACGGGGCTCGAGTTCACCAGGGGATCGATCTGAAAGGTACATTTCTTTAATTTTAAATGGTTTATTTGCTGCCAAGTGCGGGTGGGCGGGCAGGCAGGCAGGGGGAGGGGCACTTAGGATCGCATACGCCTGGCCGAGAAAATCTCAGGACATGGCTGAGACTAATACAAGTTTTTGCAACTTCCCAGTTTCCGAGTTGGCTTCCGCAGAAAAATGGGCAATCATGGTGAGGCTTAGAATCAGGCTTCATGTGATAGAAATTATTACGCTGCCCTCTTATTCACCAAAACATAGTATATTTTAGCATTATGCCTGTGGGCATATGCCCTAAAAATGAACAGGTAATATTTGCATTCAGCTATAAGATAGGCCCCCAGAGTGTGTTCTACTGGTGGCCCCAGGTCACCCCCACATAATCTGCTTAAGGTTGGCGCGAGGCCCGCAAGCCCATGACAGGCCATTGATGCCAGCTAAGCACAAAGGCCTGAGGTGAAATTTAGCTACCTGTTGGTGTTGTTGGATGTTGGAAATAATAAGCAGCGACAGTGCTGAAAGTTGCGACGTATCAATCTGTTTTTATTGTCCTTTCACATCTTCTCCAGAGGCAAAAAAAAAGCTGTGTGATTTATATGGCGCCCCTCCGTCCTTACACTTTACTAAGTGATTTAAATTCATTGTACATTTTCAATTTCCAAGAGACGGGAGCGGAACTCTCGGACATATGCATTGACGCCTTATTTCAAATTAATTAAAGGGAAGTATAATTGTAAATTGCTTCCCACACTACTACTTAAAGCACCCTCCCCGCTTTTCACCAATTTAGTAACCAACATTTAGGAATTTGTATAATTTCCGAGACAACCGTCAAGATATACTCGGAAAAATGATAATATTTTAATGCTCTCTCAGCTATCCGAGAGAATCAAGGGAGATGGACCGTAGTAATCATATCATAAAATTTAAGTGTCCTCTCATGTAGAAAACTAAGTAAAAATATTTCAATTGAAGTGAAATTGGTTTTTAAAGTGGACTTACATCTACAAGGAAAAGTTTCTTCCTGTAAAACAGGCTTCCCCTTAGCACATCACTTCATCCAAGCCCCAGCCCCCGATTTGGCATTCTCACATGGTTCTCAGTCACGCTGGTCATAGAGAATATTTAGTAAGGGGTCAGGGCAATATCATTTCTCTTTTATTATCCTTTTTTTGCCAGATCTGGCTACAGCAGTGCTGCTCCAGGGACTGGGTTAATGATCGCACTTAAGGTCCCAGCTCACAGGTTTTACATAGAGCGCCTACTCTCCGCCTGGAACAATAAAGGATTGCGGTGATCAGGTGTATGGTTTTTTATATGTTTCTGGAATCAAGCTTAGCACAAACTTACAGCCGAAGTGTAAGACTGGACAAATGGCAAGCGTTTACTGAGCCATTCATAAAAATGAGAACTGATCAACTCTCACTGTCTATCCCCTGAGCAGCAATAATCTATCTAATATCCACCAGAAACAATAGAAACAGGTTCATTTTCCAGCACAGGATAGCTCGGGGACAGGCAGTTAGTTGTGTGATAGTGCTCCTTTAAGCAGGCCACCAGCCAGCAAATGCTTACTGGCTTGGCCTCTTAGGCCCTTATTTAACAAGGGATAGCACCAGGTAGCGACTGGTGAGCGAACGGTAATGACGGTCACCGCCACGAGAACGCCGGCTCCCCACCACAATCACACATTTATCAAGCCGATCCTGCTTAGCGACTGAGATAGCGCCATATAGCGACTCATTCATCATTATTCCAGCCTCTCTCCAATGCATTTCAATGGAACAATCTTTAAATATTAATAATTAATTGTTAATAATTTTTTTTTTTTTTTTTTAATGTGAAAATTTCTGTTACCACTTCTGCCATGTTTTTTAAGGTAAGAAAAAAAAAAAAAAAAAAATTTGTACAGAATTGATATTACAGGTCTGATATTAATGTATTCATATTCCAAAATGTTTTTATAAACTTGTTTTTTTTGGTTTCCCAAAATATGGTGGTTTGGGGGTTAAAAAACTACTTTTAACCCATCGCCGCCAGCGCTCTGGGGTTTGAACATGCATTTCACAGCGCAAGAATTTTTGGAGCGTGATTTGTTAATGAATATGGTGGGAGCCGGTCGCTATGGCAATTCGCTATCATGCGCTCCCATACAGCGCGGAACCTGTCAAATAGCGACTCATCACCTTGTATTCAACATTATGGCAAACCGACTGAGTCGCTATCAACAACCGAACAACGGCCAAGCACAGCGACTACTAGTGGGCGCTGTGAAAATACCGCTACAGTCGCTCAACTGTCGCTACCTGGCGCTATTAATAAATCAGCCTCCCCGTTTCATTTGTGTCTCTGTGGATATGGACCCTCCCTGGCACTGAGTTGTAAAGAAGGGTTAAAGACAGCTTTAAGATACTTCAATCAGCATCATGCTTTCTGTATTTATTTTCTTTTTTTTCCCTGAGATTTAGAAGCCCCTGTTAACACCTGCAGGGATTTCTGGGAAATATCAGAAAATATCCTGCGTGACCAATCAATGATCATTTCCTATGAAGATCGCACATGTGCAGCATCTGTTCAAGAGGCAAATCGCCTGCGGTCCCAGAAGACCTGTAAGTGAAAGGAAAGCTCCTGCCATAGCCAGAAATCCACCGGTCCACAGTCACCCCACACCAGCACAAGAAGGATCCTGCCGCCGGGAAACGGTCAAACAACTGAGGATGCTGCAGTAAAATCTTGGACACATCTGTTCGTTCTTTATTTTAGTCCAACGTAATAACTACAGTAAATAATTAAGGAAGATTATTACACGTTTGCCTAAGGGGGCATTTCAGTGCAGCTCCAGCCTCCGTGCCAAAGAACAAACTCCTGCGCAATAAAGCAAACTTGCCAGGCGGCTCCGGGACGAGAACTCCGGCGCTGTGATGGATGAAGGGAAATGCACAAAAATTACACTGAAGCCTTTATTAAAGGACAAATATCATCAAACTGTTATATGTTAGGCTACAGTAAGAGAACCTGACAAAAAGTGGGGGGTTTGAACGGACTGACAATGGGCAGCATGTGTCTGCTCACAAATCACAAGCCCTTACCCATAAGAAGCTTTAATGCGCTGCCTGTCACCACCATATTTGTGCGTCAGGAAATGACAGGCACACAACGGAAACATATGATGGGACAGGGCTTCTGATCTGTGTGCATTTATGACAGCATTGTGCTTAAAACCTGTCAGGCTCCTCAGCCCTGTCACTTTCTGCTCATTGCACTGCAAGTGGAAACAAAGATTTTTTTGTATATTGGTAAAATCTTTTTTTCTGTAGCTTATATGAGTATATAATAGCATTTCATTTTCACAGGTGTTTAAAGTGGACCAACACCCAGGGGTGATCGGCCCGGGAATCTATAAGATTCCTGGGCCGATCACCTCACTCACCGCGGGACACCCGAGATCGGGATGTCCCGCGGGATGAAACCCCCCCAAAAAAACCCAAACTCCTTACCTGATCCGCCGCCGCTTCCGCCGAGAGTGAGAGGGAGGCGGTGGCGGATGCGCTGTCTTGGACGCCGCTGTCACCCGCTTGGACGTCGGCGGGGATTGGACGGCGCGGTCACGTGGGAGCGGGGAGAGGTGAGTTTTTTGGGGTTTCGGGGGGGTTTTACACAGCGGGGCACCCCGATCGGGGGTGCCCCGCCGAAGTGGACCAAAACCCAAGATAGTCAAAATCCTGGGTGTTGGTCCACTTTAATGATAGTTGATCTTTACATAAAGTGGAAAGCATTGTGCAATAACCATGGGAACCAAAACTCCTCTGTCATGGCATGATGTAAGAAGACTATCCGCCTGCAGTGAACATTATCGTTTCCAGCAAGATCCCGTCATAATTCTCTAACAGTGGGTGACATGCTATTGGGCAGGTTGATTGAACCAACTGTTATTTATCTCTGCCAATAAAGCAGAGACGAATGGCGGTGACTCAAGCCTGCCAATCATGGTGGAAACAACGGTCCTGGCCAGCATTCTCTAAATTAGTAGCATCCAAATAATAAAAAGACTCCAAGTCACTTATACAAAATCCACAATTACAATCCTTTAGTATACACATTTGTTACCTAATATGGAAACAGCGCAAAAACAAATGCAAAACGGAAAAACAACTAAATCGGATCTCATTGGGATGGAAGCCTGGGCTCTATATCCACAAGGGCAATAACAAGATCCACTATTGCGGACAAAAAGGCTGATTCATTACTAGCGGCAGGTGAGGACAGATGAGCGTCTGTAGAGCGGATTTCAGAGTGCCCGCTAGTAGTCGCTGTGCTTGGCTGTGGGTCGCTAGTACAGAGCGTCTCAGTCGCTGTGCGGCATTGATGAATACCTTGTGGGGAGTCGCTATATGAGCAGTACGTATGGGAGCAAATGGGATCGACTGATCAATGCGAACGACTCACACCATATTCATCAAAAAAACAGCCTCACACACCTCCGGCGCTCAAAAATGCTTCGATAAAGCCCAGAGCGCCGGAGGCTGTGTGATTACAGGTAACAAAGTGAAAACATATGAAATTACATTGTAATAACATTGTGACATGAACACATTAATGCCAGACCTGTCATGTCAATTCTGCATTAATGTATTTAAAAAAAAGTTGCAAAAAAATGGCTTTTTTCAAGGCCAGGAGAGATCACAACATTATTTGAGAATAAAAAATAATAATAATAATAAAACCCCCCTGTTTAAAGAGAAGTCAAAGAACGTCCATTGAAATGTATGGGAGTGCGACAGGTAGTGAGAGGTAATACGTGTCGCTCTGCAAGGCTGAACGCTGGCGCTGTATGCTGAGGCTGGGATAATGATGAATCAGACGCTACATGGCGTTGTTCCAGTCGCTCACCAGAATCCGCTTGATAAATTTGCAATTGCGTGCCGTGTCCGGCGTTCACCTGCCGCTACCTGTCATTTACAAGGCACTACCTGACGCTATCCCTTCATGAATAAGGCCCTATGTATGATCAATCCAAACCATAAATTGCCATAGTGCAGCTGATTATCTGAGGGAAAAATATACACACATATATACATACAGATAGGCTGGTGGCGGGAGTGTGTGTACTGCTGGGGATGTGACCATTCTGACTACACTTCTGATTGCCAAGCTCTGCATATAAACAGAGCCATTGGCAGAACATTACATATTTACAGCAAACCGCTCTGATTGGACGAGAGCCTGCACATGTGCCATAGGACCAAGAGGTGTGTTTTACTGGGCAATATGGGGGGCTTTATACACTTTAGTGAACAAAATCTGGGAAAGTAAAAATCCCTGGTTTTGTTCCACTTTAAGGCAATGCCTGTTGGCAGCCCTGGTGGGAACCAGGGGGAGATGTGCATTTTCATAGCTATCAGATAAGTTGGAGTGTCCCTTTAAGAGCTTGCACACAGCCTGTAAGTGGCAAGTTTTTACGAGGAGCTTGCCGGGCAATTTATGGATCTCTCTGGCGGGTACGGAAGGTGGCGGGTGATTCAGTCACTCCGCAGCAGTGCTGAGTGTCATCTTTGGTTTTGCAGAGTCAACTATTCACAGACATCATTGCAACCTTATTTTTTTTTTTTGTCTTCAGCGCTTCCTCTGGATTTATGTGAATGTGAAGCCTTTTTACCGACAATAATAATCACTACAAGAGAAATGGAAGATCCCGTAGACAGAATGACAGCGGTTACCGGATGATTTACTAGGATGAGGGGAGCTGATGCTGCACAGCGTGACTGGGGGCTCCTGAATGGGATGAAGGAACAAATGCTAGCTTCCATACTGCCCATTATGTGCCACAATGTAATATCTGAGCTGTGTGCTGTGTCTTATCAGGTGAAGCAGACCTACATTCAGACACACTGTACCTGCCCTCAAGACACTCAATAATGCCCATGGAGTCTGGAACCAGTCCATCTTAACGTGGACCAAAACCCACGGCCACTAGATTTCCTCCCCCTGGGACATCCAGAATTAGGATGCCCCCCTGTATGAAGCCCTCCAGGTCTCTCAGAAACTCACCCTCATCCCCAGTCCAACAGTGCATGCAGGAGCTGCAGCCACATCCCCGCTATCCCTTTAGCAGGGCACGTGCCTACGCCAGGCACTTATGAATGGCCGACACGGGCACACTCCCTGTTAGAGGGTAGCGGGGAATGCGGCCGCCAGTGCACTCGGACCCGCACACATTAGACGAAGCAGGGGCTCAAGCAGTTCTGAGCATGCTGATTGGATGAGCGGCCGCGTATGCGTCGTAGGACTGGAAAAAGGTGAGTTTGTTCAGGTGATCTTGGGGGTTTCACACAACGGGGGCAAGGACCAAAACCTAGGATAGTCAAAATCATGGGTTTTGGTTAACCCATTGTCTTGAATAACATATGCCCTTATTCATCAAGCGATAGCGCCAGGTAGTGTCTGACGAGCGCCAGGTAGCGGCAGCTAACGGCGACTACCGACTCAAGTACGCCCGGCGGCGGTCACAATGACGCATTTATCAAGCAAAATGAGGCTAGCGCGGCATTCATCATGAAGCCGCCTGGACCGAACAGCGCCGCTGCAAATTCCCTCACAGCGCCAGGTATGAGCTGTCGCTCCCTGGCGATGTCCAATGCATTTCAATGGAGCAATCTATAAATAATCATAATTAATTGGTATTATTTTTTTATTTTATTTTTTTAATGTCAAAAATTCGGAGACCACTTCTGCAATGTTAGGATTTATTTTTAAGTAAAAAAAATTGTTAAAAAAAATTTGTGCAGAATTGATCTAACAGGTCTGAGATTAATGTATTCATATTACAAAATGAATCAAAAAACATGTATAATGTTACATTCAAAAAATATGGTTGTTTAGGGGTTAAAAACCAGTTAATACCCATCGCCGCCAGCGCTCTGGGGTTTAAACAAGCAATGGACAGCGACAGCACATTCGGAGCGTGATTTGTTAATGAATATGAAGCTAGCCGTTCGCTCTGGCCATTCGTTGTCAGGCGCTCACATACAACGCTGAACCTGTGAAACAGCGACCCCCCCAGCCCGTATTCAACATTACCGCACACCGACTGAGTCGCTGTCATCAAGCTAACGCCGGCCAAGCACAGCGAATACTGGCTGGCGCTGAAAAAATCACGCTACAGTCGCTCATCTGTCGCTACCTGGCGCTATTAATGAATCGGCCTCCCCGTATAAAGGCACAGAGCTTGTTACAAATTTAGTCCTTAAGCACAACTTGAATATAAGAAAGGGTGTTTTGTGAACAATTTCAAACGTCTGAATAAAACCCGCCAGGTGAAGATATCCACATATGTGTTTCAAACTGATAGAGTGATCCACCACCATCTGAATAAAACTCTTACCAGAGCATAAGAATTAACTCCTTATGGCTCCTTATAGCTCTACTCTGAAGTTGCTCTGGTAAGAGTTTTATTCAGATGGTGGTGGATCACTCTATCAGTTTGAAACACATATGTGGATATCTTCACCTGGCGGGTTTTATTCAGACGTTTGAAATTGTTCACAAAACACCCTTTCTTATATTCAAGTTGTGCTTAAACCGGACCTTCAGCGTGATTTAATGAAAAGCCCAAACTCTTAAAAAACGGTTCCCCAGCATCTAAAATTAATATATTTTACGTTTTTAGTCACTAACTTATTATTCTTTCCCCCACTGGGCTGCAACTCTGTTCACGAATTTAGGATACGGGCGCCGCCATCTTGACTCAGAAGCATCACACTTACTGAGGAGAGGGGAGTGGGATAAGGTACAGGGGGGCGGGTTATAGCTGTGCTTTGCTCAGACAGAGCAGAGCTGGGGTCAGGTAAAGGTCAGCAGTCCCAGAATGCAGAGCAGCACAGTCAGGAGGCACTTCCTGTTTGCAGGCTGCCTGATAAAATGGCAGCTTCCATAAGCCGCCATCTTGGATGTTTAAAGGCTCATAACATGCATTATATGCAGGTAGGATGATTTTTAACGTGGACAATCTGTATGTACATGGTGTGGGAAACATATAAGATAGACTCTTATTCAGAGTGAAGGTCCACTTTAAGGACTTTATATTAAGGACTTTATACTATGTTTTTTGAGTTGTGTTAAAAGATTGGGACTTTTTTTTGCACGTTGAGCTCACTGTTTGAGGCAGCGCGGTATTTATTTCTTAATCTCTTTTTCATTGTCTTGAATGGTGGTAGGTTTTTTAAATCAACACGCTGGGCCAACTTTTTCCACAAAATGTATGCAAATGTAATATGGGAGGAGGCTCATTTAAATAAAGACAGAAATCTTCGATTCATATATGTGCCATTTTAACAGAGGGTATCATCTGATCCTTCACAACGATACATGAAGGTCCAAGGTCTCTCTTATTTCTAGAAAATCCTCAGTTGCTCATGGTAATTGTTCAGGCAGCGGGAGCTGGCCCAGCTTGTGTCATGGCAGGAGACTGGAGGCCGCTGCGCAGACATCCCAGTCACATCTCACAATTAGCCAAAGTCAGTCTCCGTTATTTACACAGCCGCCATTGTCTCCAGGATGCCACTCTGCTCTCTTCCACTCTACCAACCCAAGCACTTTTCTTCATTGAAAAAAAAGTCTGTAAGCCCTCCATGCTCCAGAAAGGCCGGCAAGGCACATAAAAGCCCCATTCAGCCAGCTCAGTCTACCCCCTCCCGCCTCACCAAGGACATTTAATTGGATAATTGCTCCATAAAATCTTCCCAAGTGCATAACTGATAAAGAAATTAGCTTTGAGTGAAGAAAGGGAAAAAAAACTTGCTGCTCACAAGAGCTTGAGGTTGGTTCATTAAAATGTTTGTTCAATCCATATTTCATTTGCACACATGGTCTGAGTTATGGGGCATTCCAGTGTGCACGGAGGATGGGATGCAGTTGTGGTTTCAATAGGCGTTTGACTTGTGGTGAGAGGGATATTGGGCCTGATTTATCAAGCACTTCTGCCAGACCATGCCACATCGGTGCAAAATATTATTTATAACTTTTTTTTAACTGGCGCATGTGGCTTCACTGCAAAAAAACACATTTACTAAAACATTAGCAGTTCTGAAAATATTGTAAATTATATTTTGCACTGCTCTAATTTGTACTGATATGACATTGTCTGGCAGAAGTGCTTGATATATCAGGACCATTCACATGCAGCTTTAACCAGCCGTTCAACCTTACACAGAGCAGCGTGCAAAGTGCAGGAGCTCAAACTGACCAATCAGGACTCACCTCTTCAGGCTTCTGGAGAACCAAAACTGATGAAAGACTTGGGCTAGCTAAAAAGGCAATGAGTGCTAGCCAGACAGGCAAGGCAAGCAAAATATCAATAATGTTTTTACAAATTCTTTATGGAAAGGTGATTTCTGTAACTAGAAATTTCAACAAACAACATTCATTATGGCCTGAATCACCTGAATGGGTGAGCAATCTTGCGCAGAACCCTGCCCGGCAGGGGAATTGGAGGAAGACATACAGGAACTGAAAGTCCTGCCATGACATTGCTAGAGCATCTGAGGTCAAGGCCAGAGGATCCTGGGACAGAGAGACAAAAACTGGAAGCTTGTGATTGTGGCGGGACGTAAACAGACCCACATCTGGTTGGCCCCAAAGGTGACACAGGGATTGAAACACCCTGCTGCATAGGGACCATTCTCCCTGGCGAGAGGTCCTCCTGCTCAGAGAGTCCGCCAGGTGATTTTCCGCCCCCGGGATGTACACAGCTGATATGCAGGGGACATTGGCCTCCACCCAAGTCAGGATCAGAGATGCTTCCTGGAGGGCCCCCTTGCTCGGGGTCCCTCCCTGATGATCAATGTAGGCAACTGCCATCTGGCTGTCCGAGCGCACCTGAACAGGCAGGCCCCGAAGGTGAGTAGTCAAGTGAGCCAGAACTAACCTGATCGCCCGTAGTTCCAAGACATTGATAGGTGTGTGGGCCTCCTGAGGACCCCACCTCTCCTGGAACCGCAGGGACTTCCAGAAACCCCCCCAACCTGACAGATTGGCATCCGTAGTGACCGTCTCCCAGGGAGGGGTAAGAAAAGATCTGCCCCCCCAACAGGTTCCTTGAGTCCATCCACCACAAGAGGGACCTCCTGACCCGAGGGGAGAGCACACAGACCCCATCCAGGGACGCTGGGTCCTTGTCCAATACTGACAATAGGTGAAGTTGCAGAGGCCTCAAGTGGAACTGAGCATAAGGGACCGCTTCGAAGCACGCCACCATCAGGCCCACTAGCTGCATCCCCTGCCTGATGGAGGGATGAGGACAAGCTAGGAGGGAACTGTGCCTGTGCAATCAGACTGTCCAGAGAGAATGTCGTCCAGATAGGGAAGCACGCGGACGCCCTGACATCTGAGCAGAGACATAACGCCAGCCAGCACCTTGGTGAACACCCTGGGAGCTGAAGTGAGGCCAAAGGGCAAGGCCACAAACTGGTAGTGTTGATCCATCAGAGCGAACCTGAGGAACCTTTGATGACCTGGGAACACAGGAATATGAAGATAAGCATCTTTGATGTCCACAGAAGTCATGAAATCCCCTTGGCGCAGGGAACTGATGGCAGAGCGCAGAGTTTCCATGCGAAAGCGCCTGCCCCTGACAAATTTGTTGAGGATCTTCAAGTCCAGGATGGGCCTGACTGAACCATCTTTTTTGGGTACTGTGAATAGGTTGGAATAAAAGCCCTTGCCTTTTTCTCTTAAGGGGACCTGGCAGATGACCCCCAGCTCCAGGAGGCCTTGCACTGCTTGCACTAGCTCCTGAGCTGACACAGGGTCCTGAGGAATCCGGGATCTGATGAAGCTTGGAGGGGGACAGGCAGCAAACTCTATCTTGTAACCGGAGGACACTACCTCCTGAATCCACCGGTCTGAGACATGAAGCCTCCAGACGTGAGCGAAGTGCTGCAGCCGTCCCCCCACCTGGATGGGTGAGGGCGCCCCATCATGCCTGAGGGGGCTTGGGGGATGATTTTGCTTTGGGACCCCAGGAGGGGCCAGGACGTCCATGTCCTCTGCCCCTGCCCCAGAAATCTCCCCGGGACCCAGGAAAGGAAACCCCCCTCCCCTGTCTGGCACTACGGTAAGGGGAGGAGAAGGAACCCTGACCCCGAAAGGGCCGAGATTGCCGCCTGCGCTGGGGTAACCTGCCTCCCTTAGCAAAAAGGTCCAGGCGGTCTCCAAACAGGCGCAGTCCTTTAAAGGGGAAAATAGTGAGGGCCTTCTTGGCAGCGTTGTCAGCAGCCCACTGGCGCAGCCAAACCGAGCGGCGTATAGCCACCACAAGGGCAGAAGTTCTGGCACACATTGTGATGGTGTCATCCATGGCTGAGAAGACAAAATTTACAAAAACATCACAACTGGAGAGTGCATTGAACACCTCACAAGGCAAATCATCAGGGGCACTATCAAGTATATTTCTGATAAGGGTTCTAGTGGCCACAGCAGTAATGGCAGAGGCACAGCCTGGGCGCAGCGTCGTCCCCGCACATGCAAAGGCGTGGGATGCCAGCTGGTCAATGCGCCGGTCCTCAGCATCCCGCAGGGTAGTGGAGTCAGGGGAATGCATGACAGAGGTGTTAGATAGCCCTAGGATCGGGGCATCCACCTCGGGGGGAGGGGGGGGGGATGACCAACACTTTATCATCTCAGCAGGAAAAGGATACTTCCTATCCCAACTTTCTGGAACCCCGGGAAGTTTACTGGGGCGCTCCCATTCCTTGAGCACAAGGTTATGGAAATATGCCTGCTCGGGAAATTCCAAACGTGATTTTGTGATTTTGTTGTATGGAAAAGCTCCCCTCTTTGCCTGGGAGCCACAACAGGAAGAGAGATGGACAGAACCTCAAAAATCTGGGTCAATAATCTGTCAGTGTCATCCGGGGCCCAGGGGTCAGAGCCAGAATCGTCATGACCCCTTGGTCTCTCATCAGATGAGCCTGAGTCAGAAAACAACTCCCCTTCATCAGACGGGGCATAGCCACAAAGATTCCAAAACTCCTCAGTTTCCATAGGAAAAATAGTGACATTAGGCGTCAAGTGGCGCTTCTTAGCAGGGGCCTTACGTGCCAAGGTATTAGCAATTAACTTCTCAACAGTAGCCAGTCTAGAAGACACATCAGGCTGAGAATCCCCACTTGTATGCAACTCAGCAGGAGTGAGATTTAAGCTTGGGGGAGTAGGTGAAGTGAAACGAGGTGCAGCCACTGGCAGGCCAGATTGCAATGCAAGCACCTGCTCAGCACAGGGTACACAGACCCGCGCCTTGTCAGCGTCAGCATGAGGCTGCCCACACGCTACACACAGCCGGTCTTGTCCCGAAGGGACCCCGGTCACATTATCCTGGGATGCCTCCATATGGTGATTATAGCGGCGCTATACGCCGATAGAGATTAACGCTATACAGCAACTCTGGATGCCCCAATAACCCGCTAGGGAAGTGGGAGTATTAACAAGGCCTACTAGTTATATAATTAATAAAGGGCCGGGAGAAGCCAAAAAAAGGGTTCGCCCCGCCTGAAAGACAAAAGAAGACAAGACCGTAAGCACACAGTAATAAAAGGAAAATATAAAGCCGCCCACGAGGGCACTTACGGACCGCGGTAGGTAGAGGTCCGTCGCGCATGGGCCAACCATGCAGGTTAAACATGGCGTTGGTATACCTCGAGGAGCGGGCCGGTATCAGCGATGACGCGGAGCTCGCCATAGACGGGCCCCGCCCCCCCCGAAGAGCGCGAAGCCAGTACATGACAAGCAGCCAATGACGGCGCAGCAGCGACTGAGGTAATGCCGCCGCCAAGCGCGGAACAAGGTATTGACAAAAAAGAGCGCGCAGCGGCAGCAATTTTAAAAGGCAGTAAAAGGAGGCCAGCGCGGCGGCTGACACAAGACAGACAGAATAAATATAAAGTGTAAAACACAGAATGCATAGCATACACATTTACACCCCCCTACAAGGAGAATGAGGGAGGACAGCGGCCACTTAAACAGGGCCCACCGATGGGCAGGGGCAAGAGGCACTAGTGCGGGAGGGGCATCCCATAGAGGCTCACCATATGCCAATACCGCCTACCCTTTGGTGGGGGATTGCGGTGGAGCAGCACTCCTAAGCACCTAACAGCGGTGCTGCCTACCTTCACCCGACCATCGCAGCCAAGGCTGGGAGGCATATTACTAGTGGAACGGGTGGGAATAGTTCTACAGGGCCACAGGCTAATAGCTCCGCTCACCTGCGAGTAGAGAGCCATTTCTGGTCCTTTGCAGCCAGACTGCAGAGAAATTCTGGGGATTTGTGGGAGGTCCCGGGTATTTGAGGGGCCGGGAGGAGCCTATTTTCGATGTCCCTGCAGTCCAGCGCCATCTGGCGGAGTATATCCCAACTGTAAGTATTAGATTTGGAGCAGGACGTACTGTATACTAAGAATATTAATCATTTATTGATACAGATCTGCATGTTACACCTCAAATGGAGACAAAGCAGAACAACAAGGGACATGGACTCAAAAGAGGGACCATCCCTCCAAATCAGGGACACTTGGGAGGTATGGGATCACGGCATGAGGGGGTAGGTGAGTAAAGTTTAGTGTCCGTATGAAAGAGGACTCAGGCCTCGAACAGAGTGGCCACCGGTCTGCTTAAACTGCTTTTATATGATACTGGAACTCCTCAGAGCCTTACAAGGCCCTTGAAGGCTTGCAGATCCCACATCTACCTATCCCTCTGAGCTCCGAGGCGGAGTGACAGCAGAAAAGCAATAATACAAATGTAACGTGTGCTCTGAATAGATCTGAGGAGAGCTTTCATAAATAGCCAATATACAATGAATAATGGGACTTAACTTTATTAGCTAGGTTAAGTAAAATGCACAGTAATTCTCCCGCCCTCGCTATCTCCTGGTTAATGAAATCTGTCAAGGGTCCCTGCTTTTCTTTCACATTAATTAAAAGAGCTTTTTCCTATATTACAGGAAATTGTGCAAATGAACATACTGTGGAATGAGGCAATAAGGATTATTATATACTTCCAGTGATTGGAACCATTACTAACAGAGTCACTGGCGATTATGGAGCCTCTGTAGCAATCACAGCCTCTCTGTCTCTTCAGTATGGTTTAAATGAAAAAAAGAATTCACATTGCTTCTATTGAGCACCTACATGGCACAAAGGTAGTTATGTGAAAATGGCCAACATTAAGCTTTCAGCAACGCCCTTTGGGGTGTGCGAGCTATGCAATTGCACACCGCCCCATCTCAATCTCTCTCTAAGGGGGCACCAAGGGAGATAAAGCTCTCAGCTGGCTCGTTGAGTCTTTTATTTTCACATGTCTCTGTTTTTTTTCTTTTGCACATAGCCTTTCTCATTTGTTCTCTCTCCTGTTAGCATTTTCTTGTAACTTTCTTCCCTATTAGTTTGCATGTTTTTGCTATTAACTGTGTCCCTATTTCTCCATTTTGTCACCTCTCCATTTTATTCTCTTACATATTTCTTAAAAATTATATCTTACCTTTATCTCTTATTTCCAAATTCTCTCCACCTCCTTTTTTTTTTTTTACTTTTTTGCATCTTCCTTTCGTTTCGCCTTCCCTTATTCACTCTCTCTTCTCCTAGTCTCTCTCTTTTTTGCACAGCTGCTTGCTGGCGCATTGGGGAGCTAGACATGAAGATGGGTCACCTGCGAGGTGCCCTCCTCCACATACATTTCTGGCATTTCCTCACAGCATTGTTACTCATAGCAACCAACCAGCAAGTTGCTGTCATGTACCCTGCAGAAAAAGAATAACCCAACTGATTGCTACAGGCAACAACTCCACCCATAATGTTGAATGATAATTGTGCAGCGAAGCCATGCTTCCTGAATCCTGAAGGAGAGAGCTGGATACTGAACCTCTCTGTGTTGCTGGGCCCCGACCAAAGTGTTCCCAGGCCCCGCATTCCCGAAAGGAGGGGGGTTGCAAGTGAAAGAAAGCCTAGCACTAATCATCCACAGGGCCATAAATCTGACATTTCCCACAGTTTCTTTCAGGCCCAAATGTTGCTGTGTCAGCGCTCTGTCCGGGATCTTGCACTGCTCGCATTGTCTGAGTGCGGCAGAGCACAGGCAGCCACATTTTCAGGGGAGACCGCCTTCTCTATTTGATTATCATAATTTTTTTGAGACACAAAAGAAACTCAAGACTATTAGCTGAGCTGACAATAACTAAAACAATAGCATGATCTGGCCAGAAAACTGCACCGATGGGACCTGCATAGCTGCAGAAGGGTGTGAGTATTTAGCTAAAGGGTTATGTAAAACTGCATTTACACCAAAGCACACCTCCCAATTTTCCAAAACAGGAAAGAAAGACAACTCAGTAGACTGAACCACTGAATCATTCAACATCAGCTACTCTATATGAAAATTTTTGTGTCATAAATACAATAAATACATGCATGAAATAGGGACAACATACATTAAAGAGGGAAAAAAGAAGACGAGGAACATGGGTCAAACACAGTTGTGGAGATGTGGTCTAGATACAGTGAGAACAGAAGACTGTGGAGATCTTGGTCAGTTCTCAAGTGGAAACTACACCTACTCTGGGACAGAATTCCTAAGGGAATTCCTAAGGGCAGTTGTATCCTCCACCCTGTCCTCAGTTAAAGCAGACCTAAACTTTCCCTGGCATCTTTGTGCCAAGAAGGGTCCACGTCTGTGGCATAATAATCCACCTCATAAACCTCGCTCGTCCAATCAGCGCGCTGGGAGCCACTAATATCACACCATTTAAGTTGGCGTTCAAGGCCAGCGGCTCCGAGCGTGCTGCCGGCCACATCCCCCACTTCCCATTCACAAATGGTTGGTGCGGGCACGCTCCCTGCTAAAGGGATAGCGGGGATGCGGACATGGCTCACGCATGTGTTAATGGATGGGGAAACAAGGTAAGTGGACAGGAAAACCGAGCGGGAAACAAGGTAAGTGTATGGGGCGACCTGGGGGGTTTCACACAGTGGGGCATCCTGATTTTGGAAGAGGGGAGGGAATCGATCGACCCGGAATTCCTATAGATTCCCGGGCCGATCGAGCTGGGTTTTGGTCCATTTTAAGGAGGAACATCGGAGTCTAAAAGACTCCAGGGCTATCCGAGTTCCACTCCTTGGGGCCTCCTGAATTAGGAGGCCCTGCTGTGTAAACCTCCGAGAAGCCCCAGGCAGGGAAAAGACAGATGTAAAGCAAGAAGCCACTGATCAAGCAAGAAGTGGCACTGGATTTTCGTTTCAGGTTTCATGACAGTAAAAGGTGCTTTTTACTCTTCCATATTATTAATACAAAATGTTGACCTAGAATTGATGTAAGCTTTATGTTCCCCAGATGTATTATCCTTTTCTCTTGATCAAGCGTTTTATTTTTTAATCGTACTAAAGAAACAGACACAGACCTTTTTGTCACTGCAAGTTATTTTCCCCTAAAATGAGAACCTGAGGTTCCTTTAAATGTAAATGTAAAGCAAGTAATGAAATAAAAGCGGATGATGTCAGGTTGCTCCCCGCAGATAAGCGGCACAGTGTTGATATTTATCCGAACATCAAACAAGTCATTATGAGGAGCGTAATAACAGCTGAGACTCTGGACAGGATACAGCTGGACAGGAATACCGAGCGGGAACAAAGCGTGCCCAGACAGACACAGGAAAGCTGCACAATGCACACTGATAATCATACACAAACAACTCTACAAAAGGATCCTTTTAATAACTTAAAGGAGGCTCCAGTTTTAGGGGACATCAACCCCTCTACCTTGTATTAGCTTTGGATAAAATCTTTCTCTGGCTGGTTGAGGTAATCCTAGGGAAGCTTCCGGCTCATCTGCAGTGTGTGTATGTTCTAGCAAAGGCTCTCCCCAACCCATACTCATCTGTAAGCAGGGCTCTCGGGATTAATCCAAGATGGCCGCTCCCATGTAATTCTAGAAGCTCAGCTACTCCATAACATTAGCATGGGGTTAAGCTTACTGATCGTCAAAGGGGGGCTTTAAGGGAGCAAATGACTAAACTTTATTTTCCTGACTGGAGGTCCATTTTAAATTATGCATAGAGTGATGTAGTGGTCAAACCATTGGCACTAAATGGCACAGACACTTCTTAAAAAGGAAGAACACCCAAGAATTTGACTTTCATGGTTCTTGTTCATGTCTGGTGGGACATCCTGATTTGGGACACCCTCCTGTAATGTCACCTTCTCCTCGTTTCCACATTGTATACACAGGCAGCTAGATCAATTCAGATTTCCTTTGCGGCTCTGAGCTCAGATCAGCAAAGATAAAAAAATATAAATGGAGCGAGGGGCACTGGGTGCATTCCTGCTCACGTCTAGCTGTGGGTATGGCCATATCTGCAATTCAGAAAGGCTTGGTGGGAGCAGAGCTAATGCCTATCTAGAGGTATGCGGTAAGAGAGATACGGCAGGAGCTCAGGGAAGAGTCAGACGACCCGGGGTTTTACACGGCAGGGCATCACAATTCCGGATGCCCCATATGGAGGGTATTGTTCCTCTTTAAATTAAGTCCTTAGTTTAATAGACTATGCTGAAATCATTCAATATACACTCTCTTTTCTTCTAAAAAAAATCATTTCAGTATTCATTGTGAAAGTTTAGAAGCCACAGTTACAGAAAAATAGAAAAGACTTGGGGAGGTTAATTTCTTGATTCAAATCTATAGCTCAACCCTGAAAGCAGGACAAATAGGGACTATGATGGACAGAGGAGCACGAATTTCAAAAGAGATACCCCCTGCAAATACATTGGGATTGGGATTTTCATATTATACAAGAACAATAGTGATACATTAGAGTGTTTGGTAAATGTTGTGTAGGATAAAGCTGAAACAAGAAAACGCCAAACAATCCACCCAAAGAAGCAGTTGGAGCACTGTGGATATGTGTTTGGTTGTTCGCAGTTCCGGCACTAAGCCTGGATGACTGCTTCTATTTATTACTGTGCGTTATTTTGCAGGCCCATTCTTTATATTCTGTGTGTTTATTGCATAAAGAGAGATTCCTCTTCTTGATTGTGTACTATTAGGCAATTATCTGTTTATACGTTTATTTTATTTTCAAGGCAACTGGACATGCTGCATTTGTCTTGAAGGCATATTGCTTGTCATCTGACTCTCAACAGAAATAAATAGTGCTTTTGGTATATGAGCAAAAGTCTCGAAAAATAAGGTGGAAGAGTAACAAGGATGGGGCTCCCTGACTCAGTGCTACCCCTGGCCCCCCACCTGTAGTAACACCCCTGTAATTTGAAATATCAAAACAGAGAATCAGTTAAACTTACTAAAGCAAAGATTTCAAATGCAGCTTGGCTGCTCCTCGGTAAGCGGCTTGAAAACAGAATGTACCGTCCGCCTCTCCATCTTGGCTCCAAGTTGGGCCAGTTGAGCGGCAGCCACCTTCCTTCACCTATGCTGGCAGAAGGCGTGGGGCTGGCTGTGAAGGAAGCCACAATGTGGGGAGGAAAGCCCGCTCAAGAATGAAAATAGAAAGTGTCGAGGACTTTGGCAGAAGGACACCAAGTAAAACAGAGCGAGAGAGTGACTCATTTTGGCAGAGAATCCACCTCAACCCCTTCAAAGACTTTGGCAAGTGGCCTCCGAGGACACCCCTCGCCTCTGCCAAGCCACCAAATACCACAATTATTATCGCAGCAATCGTCAGCAAAACACATTTAGTAAACTGACTTGTTGGCAGGAGGATAAAAGATGCTGGAAAAAAATTGCAGCTGTTTAGAGTGTCCGATATTGTGACTAATGCGGGTGTGTGGTACTTTGTCGAGTGTCTCATTTATATATGGAACAGAAAGAATCATTCACAGGACCAGAGGGATATCTCAGGAACGTCCGAGGACTTAAAGGACAAGTTTAGGTAAAAAAAAATACAATTCTGTGATTACACACCTTGTAGAATTGGTATTATAAGTATGCAGCACGTCCTGCTCCAGATAATGATTCATAACATCTGGGATATAGTCCACAAGAGGGCGCTTTACTGCAGAGATGGCAAAAAAGAGGCCCCTCCCGGTCCATATATACCCGGGAACTCCCACTAATTCCCCAGTATAACAAAGCAGTAAGGGAACCAGGAGAAGCCAATAACAAATTTAACCATGTTAACAAGTAACAAATCACCATAAGGAGTATCCAAGAATAAAGTAATCAGGGTAATACCAATTCTACAAGGTGAGCAATCACAGAATTGTATTATTCTAAGTATGCAGCACGTCCTGCTGCAGATAATGATTCATAACATCTGGGACATCCAATAGCAGTGTCCACAAAAAAAGGGTGGGGATCCCCAAAAAAAGGCAACAACACGCAGATTAAACCACTGCCGCCTGCAGAACCTTACGGCCAAAAACAGCATCCGCTGAGGCCCGAACATCAACCTTGTAAAACTTGGAAAAAGTATGAACAGAAGACCACGTAGCAGCCTTACAAACTTGTTCAACAGAAGCCTGGTGCTGGAAGGTCCAGGAAGCCCCAACAGCACGGGTAGAATGAGCAGTAACACGGAAAGGAGGATCCTTCCCCCTAGTAGAATAGGCCCTAACAATGGCCTGACGGATCCATTTGCTAATAGTAGACTTAGCAGGAGCCAACTCCTTCTTGGGAACCGATGAAACCACAAACAAGGCGTCCGTCTTTCTGAAAGGAGCAGTAGCCACCAGGTAGTATTTCAAATTCCTGACAACATCCAGAGAGTGCAAGGCCCTCTCCTTGGGATTACCAGGATTAGGGCACAAGGAAGGAAGCACAATATCCTGATTGAGATGGAAGGTAGAGACAACCTTAGGTAAGAAGTCTGGTTTAAAACGGAAAACCACCTTGTCCTGGTGTCTCTCAAAGTAGGGGGCCTGAATCGACAGAGCCGCCAACTCAGAAACACGCCGGACAGAGGTGATAGCCACCAAAAAGGCAACCTTCAGGGTAAGGAGAGACAAGGCAGCCTCATGCACAGGTTCAAAAGGAGGACCCTGAGGGGCGGACAAAACCAAATTCAAACCCCAGACCAGTACCATGGGTTTGCGGAGGGGGGGGCGGCGTACATGAGTGACCCCCTGGAAGAAGGTCTTGACCAGAGGATGTAGAGCGAAGGACCTCTGGAAGAAAACAGCCAAGGCGGACACATGATCCTTCAAGGTGCTGAGCTGAAAGCCCATATCCAAACCATGTTGCAGGAAATCCAGGATCCTAGGAATGGAGAACACACGACAGGGAAAGGCCCTAGACTCACACCAGTCAATGTAGGTCCGCCAGGTCCTATAGTAAATAGTGGAGGAGGACTTCTTCCTAGCGCTGACAAGAGTACGAACCACCAAATCAGACAGACCTTCCTCCTTCAAGATGGCGGTTTCAGCAGCCAGGCCGTCAAAGCCAGCGTTTGTAAATTGGGATAACAGAGCCGTCCTTGAGTGAGAAGGTCCGGAATCAAGGGTAGAGCGTACTGATCCTCTGCCAGCCACAGGACGTCGGCGAGGTGAGGAGTCAACTGTGCCAGTACCAACCGAACCGCCCTCAGCTCCAGGACGTTGATCGGAGCGTGAGCCTCCTGAGGGCCCCACAGCCCCTGGAATTGGAGGGCTCTCCAGTAGCCCCCCCAACCTGACAGACTGGCATCCGTAGTGACCGTCTCCCAACATCGAGTCAGAAAGGATCTGCCCCCCAGAAGATTCCTCGAGTCCAGCCACCACAGGAGGGACCGCCGGACCAGAGGAGAGAGAACAAAGGCCTGATCCAAAGACAGGGGGCTCTTGTCCCAGACTGAAAGGAGATGGAGCTGAAGGGGTCTCATGTGAAATTGAGCGTAAGGAACTGCTTCGAAGCAGGCACCCATCTGTCCCACCAATTGCATCCCTTGCCTGATGGAAGGGCGAGGGCTGGACATGGAATGAGCCAGAGCTTGAAGAGAATCCACCTTCTGCTGAGGAAGAAAAATCCTGGCCTGAATGGTATCCAGATTCATGCCCAGGAAGGGGGTCACCCGGGACGGGGAGAGGGAGGACTTGGGATAATTGATCACCCATCTGAATGTTTCCAGGGCCGTTACCACCATCTGGGTATCCAACTCTGCCTGCTGGAGAGAATGAGATGTAATGAGAATGTCGTCCAGATAAGGGAGAATGCGAATGCCCCCGGCTCTGAGGATGGCCATCACTCCTGCCAGTACCTTGGTAAACACTCTGGGGGCTGAGGTGAGACCAAAGGGAAGTGCCACAAATTGGTAGTGCCGGTCCTCCAGGGCGAACCTGAGGAACCGCTGATGCCCTGGGAAGACTGGCACATGAAGGTAAGCATCCTTGATGTCTATGGAGGTCTGGTTCTGATGAACCTGTTGAGAAGTTTTAAGTCCAGGATGGGCCTGACAGAGCCATCTCTTTTGGGTACTGTGAAAAGATTGGAATAAAAACCTTGATCTCTCTCCCCCAGAGGGACCGTGCCGCAAACTCTAGCTTGTAGCCGGAGGACACAACCTCCAGAATCCACCTGTCTGAGACCTGTTGTCCCCAGACATGAGTGAAGAGCCGCAGCCGTCCCCCCACCCGTAAGGGTGAGGGCGCCCCTTCATGGCTGAGCGGCCTTAAAGTGGACCAACACCTAGGATTTTCACTATCCTGGGTGTTGGTCCACTTTTGCGGGGCACCCCGATCGGGGGTGAAACCCCCCAGAAAGCCCAAAAAAACTTACCTCACCGCCGATGGACAAGCGACGGACAAGCTGAGGCCGCCGCCGCCTCTCGCGCGTCCCTCTTACAGTGAATGTTAATGGCCGGCGCGGGTGCGCGCCCTGCTAGAGGGACACGCGAGCAGTGGCGGCCCGCGCATGCGCCGTTGGAATGGGAGAAGGTAAGGTTTGTGGGCGTCCGGGGGGGTTTCACACAGCGATTTCGGATGCCCCGCGGGGAGGGAGCTGATCGGCCCGGGAATCTTATAGATTCCCGGGTCGATCAGTGGTGGGTGTTGGTCAACTTTAATGACAGATTTGGGCTTAGATCCCCAGGAGGATCCGGGACGGGCAAGGCCTCTACCCTTGCCCCAGAAATCACCCCTGTGCCCCGCAAAGGGTACCCCCCTCCCTGACCTGGATCCACGAAAGGAGGGGGTAAAGGACACTGAACCCCTAAAGGGCCGCAGTTGTCTTTTGCGTTGGGGCAACCTACCTCCTTTTGCAAAAAGGTCCAACCGGTTACCAAAAAGGTGCAGCCCCTTAAAGGGTAGCCCTGTGAGAGCCTTCTTAGCAGCATTGTCAGCTGCCCACTGGTGCAGCCAGACCGAGCGGCGAATAGAAACAACCAGAGCCGAGGTCCTGCTGCACATCCTAATGGTGTCATCTAAGGCAGAAAGAATATAAGCAATAAACAGCTCACATTGTGATAAGGCTTTAAATTCGGCACTGGAAGAATCATCAGGATAGCCTTCTAACAGGCCCTTCACCAAAGTCCTAATGGCCACAGCAGTAACAGCAGAAGCACGGACCGGGCGCAGGGCCGATCCCACACAGGCAAAGGCATGGGAAGCCAGCTGGTCAATACGTCGGTCCTCACTATCCTTCAAGGTAGTGGAATCAGGGGAATGCACCACAGAAGTATTAGACAACCCCAAAACCGGAGCATCCACCTCTGGTGGAGTTGACCAACATTTAACCACATCCGGGGGAAAAGGGTACCTTTTATCCCATCCCTTAGGGATACCAGGGAGCCGGCTAGTCCTTGTGAACCAGATTATGGAAATGAGCCTGTTCTGGAAATTCCAAATGTGGCTTTGCAGTACCAAACAATTCCCCCTGTTGCCTGGGTGCCGCAGCAGGGAGAGAAATGGAAAGTACTTCAAAGATTTGAGTCAAAAGTCTATGGGTGTCATCAGCATTCCAATGCTCTGAGCCGGCATCAGCGCCAGGGAAATGCTGATCATCAGAAAATTCCGAATCTGAGAATAACTCCCCCTCCTCAAGCGGGGTACAGTCAGACAAATCAAGGAATTCTTCCGTCTCCATAGGGAAGGCAGACGCAGCAGGCGCCAAGTGCCGTCTTTTAGCTGGGGCCTTACGGGCCACAGAGCTAGCAATCAACCTCTCAATGTTGGCCAGCCTGGAAGACACATCAGGCTGAGACTCCCCACTAGTATTAATCTCACTGGGGGTCACGATCAACCGAGGGGGCCTGGGAGAAGACATGGTGGGCGCAGGCCCAGACAAGTGCAGCCCAGAGTGCCGCGCAGGGTACACAGACCCGCACATCATCGCTTACAGGGGATGCCCCACACACCACGCACAGCCGGGCTTGCCCAGATGGGACCCCGAGCACAATATCCTGAGAAGCCTCCATATGGTGATTTTTGGTGTCACAATGACCAATGGGAATTATGCTGTGCAGCTACCCGGGATGCCCCTTAACTGTCCGCTAGGATAGTGGGAGGATTTTATTGTTTTTTAGGCCTCTAATATAGTAACTAGACTAATAGAAGGCACAGGACCGGGAGAAACCTCTAATTAGTTTTCCCGCCTGAAAGACATAAGAAGACAATACCCGCATTAATTAAACAGGAGTGAAAGGCAATCAAAATATATGAGGGGGCACTCACAGACCGCCAAAGAGCTTGCAATCGATCCGGCAGGAGAGACAAGATGGCGCTGCAGGGCTCTTAAGGGGCTGGCCGCATGAGGAAGCACCGCGGAGTGCGCCCAGCGTTAAGCCACACCCCCTCCAGGAAGCTCGGGGTTACAGGCTGAAGACAGCCACCCCGCAGCCAATCAGCAGCAGTCAGGTCCCTGAGTGACGTCGCCGCTGACCGCTTACGCCGCAGGACGCGAGAATCAGCGGTGGGCAATTCAAAAAACTGAAGGGGAGAGGAGCAGCGCCGAGGAGAGTGCCAGCAAAAACATGAAAAAGGCATCATAACACATAACAGTAATGTCAAACAGGCAAAACACATCTACACTAATCAGGCAGTCACCCCCCCCCCCTCCCGATGAGCAGTATAATGGGAGAAGGGGGAAGTAGAAAGCCCATTAAAACATTAATAAATGTAAGGCAGGGCAATAGCGGACGGGGCATCCCAAGTCAGGATCACCAGTAACCTGACAACCGCCTACCCTTTGGTGGGGGATTTGCGGTGGAGCAAGCTCCAATGAAGCACCTCTAATAGGTGCTGCCTACCATCACCCGACCACGCAGCCAAGGCTGGGAGGCATAATAAAAGTGGAACGGGTGGGAATGGGACACAGGGCCCAGGGCTGTGAAGCCCAGCTCACCTGCGAGAAGAGAAGCCATCATCTTGTCCTTCGCAGCCCACTGCAGAGAAGAAACTGGGGAATTAGTGGGAGGTCCCGGGTATATAAGGACCGGGAGCGGCCTCTTTATTGCCATCTCTGCAGTAAAGCGCCCTCTTGTGGACTATATCCCAAATGTTATGAATCATTATCTGGAGCAGGACGTGCTGCATACTTAGAATAAATGATTCCTTAGCTAATAAGCCCATTTAAACTTTCTAATGCACTGTGCAAGTTAGGAAATGTCATTTTGTTTCCATAGCTTTTCTTCCCCAATAATCTTAGCTAGTGCTCACTCTATTAGCAGAAATTAGGCCACAGATTTAGAGCTGCCTGCTGCAGTGGGGCCTGGATTTGTCCCCCAATGGTTTAGAAGGCTTGTTCTACACCATGCATTTACTTCATCTAATTACTCGAAGATTATTATTATAATAAACATTTCCTACATCAGCACTTTCGTTTAAAGTGGTCCCAATGGGTGTGGGGGATCATTGTGACAGGCTTAGTGGAGCCCCCTTGTGTATAGATGCCTGCAACTCCCTGCAACCCTTAACTGCACCTCGATCCCCCAGTGAAATGCATCCCCAGCGATTGGCCACAGTCAGTCACATGGTCTCGGTCGCTTTCTCTTTCCCGGCCACCAGTCAGGTTTGGACCAACGTGACCACCAGCGGTCATTTGCAGGGCTGCATTTCGCTAGCTGATTGAGGTTCAAGTAAGGACTGCAGGGTCTATGCCAAGAGGGTGTTCCAGCAATCTGGAAAATGGGTATGGGACCATTTTAACTCCACAAGGGGGAGGCTAGGGATATTAGCTATAACAATGAGGCTTCCAACTGCCTTTAAAGTGGACCGTCACCCATGGGTGATCGGCCCGGGAATCTATAAGATTCCCGGGCCGATCACCCCCCTCACCGCGGGACATCCGAGATCGGGATGTCCCGCGGTGAGGGACCCCCCCCAAAACCCCAAAAGAACTCACCTGATCGGTGGCGGGCCTCCCGCGCACTCCTCTAGCCGTGCGCGCGCCCGCGCCCGCGCCGGCCGTTTTTGAATGGCCGGCGCGGGCGCGCGCACTGTCAGAGGGGCGCGCGGGAGGCGGCGGCGGACGCGCTGCCTTGTCCGCCGCTTGTCCGTGGGAGCGTGGTGAGGTGAGTTTGGGGGTTTCTGGGGGGTTTTACATAGCGGGGCACCCCTAATCGGGGTGCCCCCCTGAAGTGGACCAAAACCCAGGATAGTCAAAATCCTGGGTGTTGGTCCACTTTAAAGGCCATCCACTCAAAATGCTAAAACCAGAAAAACAGCCATTTTTTATGCTATTTGGTAGAAACTACAGTACCCCAGGCTGGAGTTTTCCTTTAACCATCTGCTTTCCACACGATCACACTCTTAAAACCAGTTTTGAGGGGAATGGCAATATCGCTTATATAACTGGCACAAGCCCATCTGTTCATGTGACCTCTAAATGCCCTATCCATGACAGAGCAGAATGGGATTTGGAGAAAACCAATTGTGTATGAAGCCGGACTCCACCGTTGCAGCGTTTCACCTTTTCGCAGCTTAAATCATGAACATACATACAAAACAAATAAAGAAGCAAAAATATTTCTAGCTGAGCCATTTCAATAAGAAACATTGTTTAACCTACAGTGAATATAACACAAGGAGAGACAAGTTAATATTTATTTGCATTTTGAGTTATTCACCCACAGTGGATTTCATTTTAAAATCTCCTTGTTCCAATACTTTTATTACAACACAAAACCATGTAAAGCAGAACAGAACTGGGGATTTGGAATTTCCTGGGTTTTGGGGATGCCCTGCTGTGTGAAACCCCCCAGTTCGCCCAGTTAAACTCACATCTCCTTGGTCCAACAACGTATGCGCAGGTGCTCAGCCATTGCTATGGTTACCACTTTTGGCAATCGCCTCTCATTGACTATAATGGGGATTCCTGTGGGCATAGGCTAGGACAGGACTGCGCACATGTCCCGGGATGCAGGGGATGTGGCAGTGTGCACTCCTCATTAACGGCAATAAATTGCGTCAGTTCAGCGGGCGGTTCTCATTGGACGGGAGCCTGTGCATGCGCCTTTCGACCGGGGAGAGGTGAGTGTGTTTCACACAGCAGGGCATCCTGATTCAGGCCGGCCACTGGTGGGTTTTGTTCCGCTTTAAATAGCGATCCTGGGGATGAGGTCAGCGGGCTTGTCACCTCCCCCTGCAAAACTCAGATCAGCCAGCGAATGAGTGTGGCTACTTATCTTTAAACCAAGTCACCGTTGTGCTAGGCGCATTGCTCCTGTGTGTGATAAAAATATCTCCAGTCACAGAAGAGGAGGCAAATGATACTTGTCCTTTAAGCCTAACATGGGTCTAACTCTAAGCTGGTTTTCTAATATGTTACAGCACTCCCAAGCTTCACCCTGTACACAGCCATTAAGGGGCATCCTGATTCGGGATGACCCACTGTGTGAAACCCCCCAGATCGCCCGCAAAACCCTTACCTTTACACCATCCCAAACCGGATGTCCCTAGGGAAAGAACCAATCACTAGGATATCCAAAGTCCTGGTGATTGGACCACTTTACCTTTCAGTCCCAAAGCCCGAAATGCATCCACTAATGGGAGACTAAAGCTGTGTTAAATTGAAAAGCCATATTTGAGGATAGAATGCTCAAGCAGATCTGATCACTTGAAACAGCAGAGAGAGACATAAAGAGAAGATGTATCCACCTACTTGCTAACAGTGGGAAATGCATTCTTTTTGGTCTGTATGAGACATGAAAATATATTCTGTTTTAAGGAAGTGCCCTTTCCTTGTACCCTGGAATAGGGGCTTTTCTGTCTCTTGCTATTCAGACATGGGTCTCCCCTAAAATGATAAGCTACCCTGGTCTCAGCACTCCCAGAGCTTGCTGTGTAATGTAGTTCTGTCCCTGGCAGCTTCGGTTTGGTGTTTCTGGTGGGCTTGTGCACCTTTCTTTGTAGTGTCCCTCATTACCCTTCTGGCAAAAAAAAACAAGCAAAGTGACAAGAGAAAGCGCTCGGCATCTCTGGATTGCAGGGTAAGCGCCCGTGCCAAGTCCTCCGTCGGTGCCAAGCCCTGCATCTTCCTCATTCGCAATAATTGACAAGCAAACTCTCCGCACAAGTCGGTCACCATTTTGGACGTGTCTCTCCGCGTACAGCCCTTGGCAGCCATCTTACAGCTTGGCAACCATTTTGAGCGTGCATCTGGCAGGCGCGCAAAATACTTGCTCCTACAAACAGCGTCATGGTTAAATATAGAGTGAACTCCAAGCGAAAAAAAAACCTTGCAGGTAGTCCTGTCGGTGACAGATGCCGGCACCAGATTCTGACGGATATTTTTGTATCCCGTGTTTGTTTCGTAACAACTGGGTTTCCTAAACTTTGGCTCATGCAGGAAATGTGGGAGGACGGCATTGTTAATGCTTTAGGAAGAGTGTCTGTAGCCTGAGTAGCAGGCATTTAAAGGGAACCCTCATCATCAGTCCACACTTCAGAGCTGCAACTTTGATTCCAAAACTTTTATTACCCTGTTGCTCTGAAACTTCTCTGACAATTCTCTACATCATCTCGTGATCCTCAGTAATGTGGGTTAACCCAGCTTGTCATGTAAAGGAGCCCAAGTACTCACATCCAGTTAGCAGCCAGAAACACATCGTATAATCTGTAAATCTGAAAATTCATGTGACGCTACACCCAGAAACCTATGGCAACCCCTTTCCATCCCATGGTGAATGCTTGGACCTCTGGCAGCTTCTAAGCAAATATTCTAAGGGGGAATCACATAGTACACATCAATATAAGCTAGAGATGCAGAGGAAAACTTTAAAGTAGATCAAATGCCAGGATCTTCACTATGCCAGGTTTTGGTCCGTCTCCCTGGGGCACCCCGGTTTGGGGTGACCTGCTGTGTGAAACCCCGCCATATCTACTCACTTCTCATCAGTCCAAATGGAGCATGCAAGGCCGCTCGTCCAATCAGCTTCTCTGGATTCGCATATTAATGTGCAGCTGGAAAAGCTAAATGGAATCCACAGCCACACACATAGGCGACATCACCTGCATCCTTCGGCTGTGCTCGGACACGCACAGCCATTCAGGGATGAGAGCAATGCTGGCTGCGCATGCACCACAGGCTTGGTAGAGAGGTAAGAATTGCAGGTGAACCAGGGGATTTGATACAGTAGGGAAACCAAGTTCCAGGTTGCTCCAGGCTGGTTTTGGTCCACTTTAAATGAGAGCTTTCATTTTAATACACAAGCAGCCACTAGGGGGAGCCCAAGTCGAAACTGTGAAATGAAATGAATAGGGAAGAAACTGAAAATACATCTTATTATTGCACTATAAGGGAAAGTTATAGGGGGGCGGGGTCCAGAATTTTCATGATGTTTTGGTGATTAAAAAATACAATTCTGTGAGTACTCACCTGTAGAATTGATTTTGTAGAATACAGCACGTCCTGTTTCAGTAATATTCTTTACGCTTGGGATATCCCACCACAAGGTGGCGCAGTGGACTGCAGAAAGTCCTGTAGCACCTCCCGGCCCTATAAAAGGACAGGAACCTCCCACAAATTCCCAGTGTTACAAAGTAGTTAGACAAGAAGCCGGGAGAACAAAAATGAAGGAACCCCAACCAAAAATTTGAACAAATCACCAGACAGAGGTAACCAGGAAAATGATAACAAGGGAGGGGTGAAACAGGACGTGCTGTAAACTACAAAACCAATTCTACAGGTGAGTACTCACAGAATTGTATTTTTCCAAGTATACAGCACGTCCTGTTTCACTAATGTTCTTTACGCTTGGGACATCCAAAAGCAGTGTCCGTAAAATAGGGTGGGATCCCCAAGAACAACAGCGGGCAGTTTAAACCACTGCCGCCAGAAGAACTTTGCGGCCAAAAGCAGCATCAGCTGAGACCCTAACATCAACCTTGTAAAACTTAGAAAACGTATGAACAGAAGACCAAGTTGCGGCCTTACAAACTTGTTCAACAGAAGCCTGGTGCTGAAAGGCCCAGGAGGCACCAATAGCACGAGTGGAATGAGCAGTAAGGCGGAAGGGAGGCTCCTTCCCCTTAGCAGAATAGGCTTGCACCACCGCCTGACGGATCCACTTGCTGATAGTGGACTTAGTCGGAGGCAAACCCTTCCTAGGTCCAGAAGGAAGAACAAAAGAGGATCAGTCTTCCTGAAATATTCAGTAGCGACCAAGTAAAACTTCAGAACCCTGACCACATCTAAAGAATGCAGAGCCTTCTCCTTGGAATTAGCAGGATTAGGACACAAGGAAGGCAAGACAATGTCCTGATTGAGATGAAAAGCAGACACAACCTTAGGCAAGAAATCAGGCTTAAACCGAAACACCACCTTGTCCTGGTGTCGCTCAAAATAAGGAGGTTTGATGGAAAGCGCCGCCAACTGAAGTGATAGCCACCAAAAAGGCTACCTTAAGAGTCAAAATGGGCAAAGCGGCCTCACGGAGAGGCTCAAAAGGACGACCCTGCAAAGCAGATAACACCAGATTCAAATCCCAAACTGGTAACATAGGCTTATGTGGTGGACGCACGTGAGGAACCAAACGGTGACTGGCAAAAGATTTTTGGAAAAAAATTGCCAGAGCTGAAACATGACCCTTGAGGGTACTAAGCTGAAGGCCCAAATCCAAACCATGTTGCAAGAACTCCAGAATCCTGGGAATAGAAAACACCCGACAGGGAAGAGATCTGGACTCACACCAGGCAATGTAAGCATGCCAGACCCTGTAGTGGATATAGGACGAGGACTTCTTCCTAGCCCTAATCATGGTATCAACAACAGAGGCAGACAACCCCTTTTCCATCAAGATGGAGGTTTCAGCAGCCAAGCCGTCAAAGCCAGCGTTTGTAAATTGGGATGGCACAGCTGCCCCTGAGTGAGCAGGTCTGGATCCTTGGGCAGGACGTAATGATCTACTGCCAGCTGCACGATGTCTGCGAACCATACCCTTCTTGGCCAACAGGGGGCCACCAGAATGCCTGGCACCCTTTCCTGGGCTAACTTACGCAGCACTCTGCCCAGCAGAGGAAACGGAGGGAACACATAGAGCAGCCGAAACCCCTTCCAAGGCATTGCCAGCGCATCCGTGGCAAAGGCCAGAGGATCCTGAGACAGAGATAAAGAATGGAAGTTTGTGATTGTGACATGAAGCAAACAGGTCCACATCCGACAGACCCCAGCGGTGGCACAGAGAGTGAAACACCCTGTCGCCGAGGGACCACTCCCCCAGTCGAGACATCCCCCTGCTCAGTCCAGGGACTGGACAGCCTGACTGGCCAAGGAGGTCCAGTCCCTGGGGTTGCTCCCAGGATGTAAACTGCCGATATGCAGGGAACATTCTCCTCCGCCCAGGACAGTATCAGAGACACTTTCTTGAGGGCTCGCTTGCTCTGAGTCCCTCCCTGGTGATTGATGTATGCAACCGCCGTCTGGTTGTCCGAGCGGATCTGAACAGCCCGACCCCGAAGGTGCGGAATCAACTGGAAAAGAACCAACCTTATCGCCCACAGTTCCAGAATGTTGATGGGAGCATGGGCCTCCTGAGGGCCCCACTGACCCTGGAACTTCAGAGACTTCCAAAAACCCCCCAACCTGTCAGACTGGCATCTGTGATGACAGTTTCCCAGCATGGGGGCAGAAAGGTCCTGCCCAGTAGGAGATTCCTTGAGTCCAGCCACCATGAGAGGGACTGACTGACCAGAGGGGACAGAACAAATATCTGATCCAGGGACCCGGTCCCGATCCCAAACTGACAAGAGGTGCAACTGAAGAGTTCTCATGTCAAACTGAACATAGGGAACCGCCTCGAAGCATGACACCATCAGGCCCACCAGCTGCATCCCCTGCCGAATGGAGGGGTGAGGGCAAGAAAGTAGAGACCGTGCCAGCGTCTGCAGGCTCTCCATCTTCTGCTGAGGCAGAAAAACCTTGCCCTGAGATGTATCCAGAGTCATGCCCAGAAGGGACCACACCAAGGACGGAGACAGAGAAGACTTGGGATAGTTGATCACCCAACCGAAGCACTCGAGTGTGGAGACCACCATCTGGGTATCCAGCTCGGCTTGATGGAAGGACTGAGACGCAATCAGAATGTCATCAAGATAAGGAAGGATGCGAATACCCTGAGATCTCAACAGAGCCATCACCCCCGCCAGCACCTTGGTGAAGACCCGAGGAGCCGAGGTAATACCGAATGGTAGGGCCACAAATTGGTACTGCTGATCCTCCAGAGCGAACCAGAGAAATCTCTGATGACCTGGAAAGATTGGAACATGAAGGTAAGCATCTTTGATGTCCACAGAAGTCATGAAATCGCCCGGGCGCAAGATACTGACCGCCGAGCGAGTCTCCATACGAAAATGCTTGAACCTGACAAATTTGTTGAGGCGCTTCAAATCCAGGATGGGCCTCAGGGACCCATCCTTTTTGGGAACAGTGAACAGATTGGAATAGAAACCTCTGCCCCTTTCTGGAAGGGCACCAGGCAAATGACCCCCAAATCCAAAAGGCTTTGGACCGCAAGCCGCAAGCCCTGAGCTGACAAGGGATTTTGAACCATCCGGGATCTGATGAATCTTGGGGGCGGCCAGGCTGCAAACTCTATCTTGTACCCGGAGGACACCACCTCCTGAATCCACCGGTCTGAGATGCACAGTCTCCAAACGTGAGCAAAGAGCCGCAATCGTCCCCCCACCCGGATGGGTGAGGGCGCCTCCTCATGCCTGAGGGGGCTTGGGGGAAGATTTGGACTTGGGACCCCATGAGAAACTGGGGCGACCACGGCCTCTACCCCGGCCCCAAGGGTCTCTATGTGCCCCCGCAAATGGTGCACCCCGACCGGACCTGGGAGCACGGAAGGAGGGGAGGGAAGAACTGCGTTGAGGCAGCCTACCATCCTTGGCAAACAGATCCAGATGCTCCCCAAAGAGCCGTAGCCCAGTAAAGGGGAAGCCAGTGAGAGCCTTCTTAGCAGCATTATCAGCCGCCCACTAACGCAGCCAAACAGAGCGGCGTATAGCCACCAAAAGGGCAGAACTCTTACCACACATCCTGACCGCATCATCCATAGCAGAAAGAATAAATGCCACAAATTCATAGCAAAGCAGGAGGGATCTATACTCCTCCCCCCTACTGGCATCCGAGGCATTATCCAGAAGGCACTTGAGTAGCCCTTTAATAGCAAGAGCCGTGATGGCAGAAGCGCACACAGAGTGCAGCGCAGTCCCTGCAAAAGCAAATGCGTGACAGGCCAACACGCTGGTCCTCACCATCCCTCAGAGTAGAAGTGTCAGGGGAATGCATGACCGAGGTATTGGACAACCCAAGCACGTGAGCATCCACCTCGGGGGGACACGACCAGCGCCTAACCACATCAGCAGGAAATGGATACCTCCTGTCCCAACTCTTAGGCACCGCGGGCAATCTGCTAGGACGTTCCCACTCTTTGAACACCAAATTATTGAAGTGGACCTGCTCAGGGAACTCCAAGCTTGTTTAACAGTGTGAAAAAGCTCACCCTGCTGCCTTGTAGCCGGTACAGGAGGTGTAATACACAGTACTTCAAAAATGTGAGCCAACAGCCTGTCAGTATCCTCAGGAGACTATGGGTCTTCCCCAAAAGGAGACCCAGTACCACCATAAACCTCCTACTGCTCCTCAGAGGAATCAGAGAAAAGTTCCCCCTCTTCTAGGGGGTACAGGCCAGGGAAAGAAAACTGTCCCTCATCCTCCTCAGGAAAAAGGGAAACAGTGGGAGTTAAATGCTGCTTCTTGCCAGAAGCCTTACGAGGGACAGGCCCAGCCATATGCCTTTCCAGGTTGGCCACCCGCAAGGCCAAGTCATAATGTGATTCCCCACTAGCATGTCCCTCACTAGGGGTCAAATGCAGGCGCGGTGGGGTAGGTGATGTAGAAGGGGGCGCAGAGCTGTGCAGCGTAGCAGGCAACCCAGACTGCAGCGCAAGAACCTTCTGGGCACAGGGCACACATACCCTGACACCATCACTCACAGGGGATACCCCACACACGGCACACAGCTGGGCTTGTCCCGAAGGAACCCCAAGCACATTATCCCTGGAAGCCTCCATATGGTGATTAGAGTGGGCACACAGGCCAGTATAGGGTTAAGGCTAACAAGAGCCACCCGGGATGCCCCAAAACCCTGCTAGGGAAGGTGGGAGAAGGAAGGGAAGAGGGCCGGCAGAAACCACAGTCACGTTTTTCCCGCCTGAAAGACTCAAGAAAACCACACATAACATTCCCATAATGTGGTGACAAGAGCACAATACAACCCTGAAGGGGACTCACGGACCAAGAAGCCGATCGCACATCCAGGCAGGCCAGCAGCGCGCCGCAGTACCGCAGGTCTGGAGAAGACAAACTCCAACCAAAATGGCGCCCGCAAGGACCTTGAGGGGCGGGCCGCGGAGGTATGATGCAAAAAGCGTCATCCGCGGGAACCGCCCCCCCCCCCCGAATTGCACGAATCACACTCCACGTGACCCCCCAGCGCCAATGACAGTAAAACATGAGGAGAATGTCGCCGCCAGCCTCGGAGCGCCGTACAAAACGGCGCGGCGAGCGCGGACAATACAAGTAAAAGGCAGATAAAATTCAATGTGAAACAACACCGCCTACCAGCCCCCCCCACCCCGGAGAGCTCCCCAGGGAGAGAGCGAGGCGGGGTAGGCACACCCAGGGCATGCTTAGCTAGGGAGGAGGGGGGGCAAGGGAAGGCCCACAATAAGGCAGGAAGGGGCATCCCACAAGGCTCACCATAAGCCTGAACCGCCTACCCTTGTAGGTACAGGGACTGCGGTTGGAGCAGCGCTCCTCCATCACCTGACCCTGGCGCTGTCCTAAATTCACCCGAACCAGGCAGCCGAGGCTGGGAGGCAGTGGGTCCAGAACGGGTGGAAATAGACCTGCAGGGCCGCAGGCTGGTAAGCCCGGCTCACCTGTGCAATATAGAGAGCCATCTTCTTTATCTTCGCAGTCCTGACTGCAGAAGGAAACTGGGAATTTGTGGGAGGTTCCTGTCCTTTCATAGGGCCGGGAGATGCCATAAGTCTTTTCTGCAGTCCACTGCGCCACCTTGTGGCGGATATCCCAAGCGTAAAGAATATTAGTGAAACAGGACGTGCTGTATACTTGGAAAATACTGAGAGAAGGAAGCGACTAGATTGCTGGAATATCAGAAGCACACAAGTTAGGCACCCACATTAGGGTTGATTTTTTTTCTCACTTTTACTGTGAGTAAACATATTTTTTTCCTTGGTGCAATTCAGCACTGTATTTAGCTACGCAGTTTAAAAACATTGTGAGAAAAAAACGCTTTCTCTTAAAAAAACGTGAGTAAAAAGAATGACTTGCGTTGCTGAATCAACCCTATTGTGAGAACATCTCCCTGTAACCTGAAGGGGCTGCCAGTGTGGCATGCATACCAGAGGAAATAAAATACGATGGAGATGAAGTTGGCAGGGACACAATGTTCAGTAAACAATGTTCAGTTTAGGTAGGGGCGCTTATGACAAACACAAACAATTGATTCAGGCTTACAAAATGCATAGAGAACGCATTGTTCATGTTTAACGAGGCTGCTGAAAAAAATGTACAGGAGGAATCCATAAATATATGTTCATAGCCAGGCTTAGACAACTGTGGTCACCCTGCAGACCATGCTAAAGGGGGCTCCTACAGCCAGATTGCACTTATTTTACAGAATAATACAAGTAATATCACTATGGAAAGCAATTTTTAAATAATTTATGCAAATAGTAAAACAACACCATCACTCCATAGCACACGTGACACAGACTGATAACTCTTTTTTTAAATGTATACCATTTAGCTACGCCCAGATGTTGTCATTACGCAAAAACTTCAGTGACGCCACAAATCTCTTAGAATCATAGAAACACTCCTGAAACAAGGAGCCTGTTACCTTGTAACAGACATAAACTAATTGTGTACAAACAGTCCAATAATAAAAATACGTAAATACGTATAAAAGCAGGAGTTGTGAATATACCCTGCATCATAAAATTCCAGCCAAGCCTAAGAATAATCAAGTTTGACTTGTTTGCAAATGTACCAGTCTGCTTTTACATGGGAGGACTGCTTAAAGAGGACCTTCAGGCAAAACTGAAGGCCCTCTCTATCTAATTGCATGGGGGTATCCCCATTCAGGATGCCCAGCTGCTTATCACTCATACACTCCATGTTGTACTACAAGGCAGCTGGATGTGCATAACCACAAAGTGAACCTGATGGGCTGTTTGTGGTCACGTGGTTGGCAAGAAATGAGGAACAGGTAAGTGCTGGTTATGGAGAATTGGGCTGTGGGGCGGCGATAAGCAGGATGCCCTCATGCTAGTAGGGTGAGAGGCTCTCCAGTCAGTTTTCACTGGAGGTCCTCCTTAAGAGCCTGTCCCCTGAGCTAGGTGGCATCAGGAGCACGCTTGGACATCCGTGGACCCAAACTCAGAAACTGCTATGTCCCCGAGAGTCTGACTGGGAGGGTGCTACTGCAGGAGAGAAACAGTGAGTTTTATCTTAAATTACTTTACAGTCTCTTTAATGCAAAAGTGAAATGGTACACTGATAATGCTGATTTTTCTTTCTATCGCTAGAAGACAATCACAAGCTTCATGCTACTTTTTCATCTGGGGTTGTATAAGTAGTTCCTCCTCCCACTTTCTAGCATTTTTATATGGGGATATTTTTTATTAAAACATTTACCAAGGGAGCTCCTTTAGTTTGAAACTCATTATATAAATTATATAACTATACAGGATACAAAGCAAAGTAATGCTAAAACAATCCTCAGCAGTTCGTTAGTACATATCAACATAAATGTCTAAACTTTCTAGAAGCAAAGAGGGGATGCTGCAGTTGTATGACGTAAACTCCGCTAGTACACGGTACACCGCCCTGATGGATAGCTTTATCGATCCCCTTCAGATTCACTTACCATAATTATAGGCTGTAATGGATGACACCAGTGATATATTCTTACTTTAGAGAAAAGCCAAGAGGTTTTTTTTTTTCTTGTTGTTTTATGAGATTAGGCCTAATCCTTTCAATTAATACAGGCTGATTGATATCTAAGAGCGCCCAGGCACGGAGGAGAAGCTTTGAGCTCCCCCACCTTAAATATTACGCTTCGGCTATTGATCTGCCATCAGGAGGATGGCTTTCAGGACAGCCAACCAGGGCTGCAGTCCCGAGGATGTAAAAGATTGATGAGCTCCGACAATTTTCCCAAATGATGAAAATTAGCTTTTTGCTTTCATCCTAATAAATGGAAGGTTTTATTATGATGATCATTGAATGGCTGTAGATCTGATTGTCACTCTGGCAAATTGTTTTATTTGATTAACCCCATGAATTAAATTCCTCATCATCAACTCTACGTATTGCGCCTCACTAAAGCTACATGAATGTAGAAAAGCATATATTAAAGTTGTCTTATTTCTGGGGGGGGTCAGACAGTTTATAAAGAATAGCAACTGCTACACCATACATCTCTAACCTCTCAGTTTTGACCCCTATGTTGCGCGCCAAAAATGCTTCTTGTCAGTGTTGGGCTGGGATGTCTACGGCCCAACAGTAAAACGGTTTCTGGGGGCTCATGCACGAAAATATTATGCTAAACTGTATTGCCTGTGAGTGTGCACTTCGAAAACCACAAATTAGCTATACACAGTTCAGGTTTTGGGGATGAAAACCCTCAAAGGCTTTCTGTTTGTTTCTGAGCCTTATTTATGAAGTGTCAGCCACTATTTTGGTCTCAAGAAAAAATGGCAGCGCAGATTAAGTCGCCAGCTAGCGTCTTATTTAACACTAGCGCCCAAAAGGTTGCAGTGCCAGGCACTCTAATTGAAGCAGCGCCAGTTGAAGGTCCAGATCCCATAGAGCAAAATGGGCAGAACTGGATTGAAGTAATAAATGCTTATAATGTTGGACAGTCCAAGTCTGCTTTCTGTTTGTTTCTGAGCCTTATTTATGTAGCGTCAGCGCCATACAGCGCCACTATTTTGGCAGCGCCAGTTGAAACCTGGTGCTGTAGGTCCAGATCCCATAAAGCACAATGGGCTGAACTGGATTAAAGTGTTTTATGCTTATAATTAATATTACGCACATTTATTTGTACAGAAGTTGCACTTGGACTTGTCAATAATGGAAACACAGGGCCTAGATGGGCCAAATGTCATTTTTTTGGGGGGTTATTAAAACTGATTGTAATGGCTTCTTTTGCTTACCAATGTGTAATTTGGACAACAACAACTAAAATGCAGCCTAACACACTGTAATGATGCCCCCCAGCAGTGATTTCTTGTAACTGTAATGTAAAGAAAAGCTGACCAGCGTCGGAAAGATACAGCGCCAAACTTTTCATGGAGTAAAAAATAAATCAGATTATATAGCATCAGATGCTGCGACTTCTAGCACAATTGTAGTCCACAGTGCTGTGCCAGAATGAACGAAAATGCTGTTCACAACTGGTTCTATAGCCACCAGAAAGAGGTTAAACGACACACATCATAAATAAGGCCCTTTGTCTCTCTATGCTAAAACCTAATAAAAGATTATGTCATGTCTTTATCCCAGGTCCATGCAGGTGCTTAAGCAAAAGGTCGTTTGTTATCAGTTGTAAGTGACAGGGACTTTACTGTTTATCCAGTTTGACTATTTGACTTATTATTGATTTAAAATTCACCAATTTTGATATGCCCTAAAAAACATTAAAGCAGATTAGGTCTGCTTTAATCATTGCCAATGAGTGTTTAGTTACACAAGGACCCACCTTTTCATGCTGCCTGAGAGTCTCCTGAGATACTAACCTATACCAAATAGAGGTGTATGATAGAGGCAACAGGAAAAAATACAATTTTGTGATTACTCACCTGTAAAATGGGTATTATAAGTATGTCACACACCCCCCTTCCAATATCCATGACATGTGGGTTATGACCTGTAGAGGGCGAACTTCTGCAGAGAAAGAAGCCCCTCCCGGTCCATAAATACCTGGGACCTCCCACACATTCCCCAGTATAGGACAGCAGTAAGGGGACCAGGAAGAGTCAATTTTAACAATCTTAACAATAAAAGGTTCACCATATAAAGGATCCAAAATACCAATAAGGGCGGGATGAAGCGGGGTGTGTGATATACTTATAATACCCATTTTACAGGTGAGTAATCACAAAATGGTATTATTCCAAGTATGTCACACACCCCACTTCCAATATTCATGACATATGGGACATCCAATAGCAGTGTCCATCATGGGTGGGGATCCCAATACGGCAAAAAATGCACAAATTTTAAACCACTGCAGCTTGCAGAACCTTGCGGCCAAAAACAGCATCCGCTGAGGCCCGCACATCAACCTTATAAAACTTGGAAAAAGTATAAACGGAAGACCTAGTAGCAGCCTTACAAACTTGTTCAACAGAAGCCTGGTGCTGAAAAGCCCAAGAAGCCCCAACAGCACGAGTAGAATGAGCAGTGATCTGAAAAGGGGGAACCTTCCCCTTGGCAGTATAGGCCCCAACAATGGCCTGGCGTATCCATTTACTAATGGTAGACTTGGCGGGCGCCAAACCTTTCCTGGGCCCGGAGGGCAACACGAACAAGGCTTCCGTCTTACGAAAAGGAGAAGTAGCCACCAAATAATACTTCACACAACAAACCATATCCAAAGAATGCAAAACCCTCTCCTTGTCATTGCTAGGCTTAGGACACAAGGAAGGGAGAACCACATCCTGATTGAGGTGGAAGGCAGAAACCACCATAGGAAGGAAATCTGGCTTAAAGCGAGAAACCACCTTGTCCTGGTGTCTCTCAAAGTAAGGGGCCTGAATAGACAGAGCCGCCAACTCAGAGACACGCCGAACAGAGGTAATAGCCACCAAAAAGGCAACCTTTTGAGTGAGCATAGAAAGTGTAACATCCTGCACCGGCTCAAAAGGAGGCCCCTGGAGGGCCGAAAGAACCAAATTCAAATCCCAAAGGCTTTCTAGGGGGCCGCACATGAGTGACCCCCTGGAAAAAGGTCTTAACCAGAGGATGCAGAGCAAAAGACCTTTGAAAGAAGACCGCCAGGGCAGAGACCTGCCCTTTCAAGGTACTAAGCTGGAACCCCAGGTCCAGACCGTATTGAAGAAACTCCAAGATCCTAGGAATCGAAAACACCCTGCAAGGCAAAGCCCTAGCCTCACACCAGTCAATATAGGACCTCCAAGTCCTGTAGTATATGTTAGAGGAAGATCTCTTCCTAGCTCTAACAAGAGTCTGAATCACAGCCTCAGACAAACCTTCCTCCCTTAAGATGGAGGTTTCAGCAGCCACGCCGTCAAAGCCAGTGTTTGTAAATTGAGGTAACGTAGCTGACCTTGAGTGATCATATCTGGAAACAGGGGCAGCCTGAACTGATCTACCGCCAGCCTTACGACGTCTGCGAACCAAACCTGTCTTGGCCACCTTGGAGCCAAAAGAATTGCTGGCGCACCCTCTAGAGCCAGCTTGCGCACCACCATGCCTACCATGGAGAAGGGTGGAAAACAGGTACAGGAACCCCAGATCCCTCCAGGCAAGAGACATGGAGCCCACTGCCAGGGCCAGAGGATCCTGAGACAGAGACACAAATGTTGGGAGCTTGTGATTGTGACGTTAAGCAAAGAGATGCACCTCCGGAATCCCCCACTTGTGACAGTGGGACCGGAATACCTTGTGGTTGAGAGACCATTCCCCTCGGCGAGAGGATCCCCTGCTCAGGGAGTCCGCCTCCGTGGTTTCCACTCCCGGAATGTACACTGCTGAGATGCATGGAACATTGCTCTCCGCCCATGCAAGAATCAGAGAAACTTCCCTGAGGGCACTCCTGCTGCGAGTCCCTCCTTGGTGATTGCTGTAAGCGACCGCAGTTCGATTGTCTGATCGAACCTGAACCGGTAAGCCGCGTAGGTGATGCGTCAAGCATGACAGAACCATCCGAATAGCTCTCAGCTCCAAGACATTGATGGGGGTGTGAGCCTCCTGAGGACCCCACAGCCCCTTGAACTGATGTTTCTTCCAAAAACCTCCCCAGCCCGACAGGCTGGCGTCCGTGGTAACCGTCTCCCAACAAGGGGTCAGAAAGAGCTGCCCCTCATCAGATTGCTTGGTTCAAGCCACCACTGAAGGGACTGCCAAACCCGGGGAGACATCAGGAATGACTGATCCACTGACTGCGGACATCTGTCCCAGGCCAACAATAGATGGAGCTGGATCGACCTCATGTGGAACTGAGCAAAGGGAACTGCCTCGAAGGAATCCACCATCAATCCCTCCAGTCTCATCCCTAGCCGGATAGAAGGACGAGGTTTGGACAGGAGAAAACGTATCAGATCCTGAACCATCTGCACCTTGGACTGAGGTAGGAACACCCTGGTCTGAATGGTATCCAGATTCATGCCCAGAAACGAGATCTCCCTTGAGGGGGAGAGAGAAGACTTGGGATGGTTGATCACCCAGCCGAACCTCTCCAGCGACGCCACCACCAACCTGGTGTCTAGCTCCGCCTGACTGAGAGAGGATGCCGTAATGAGGAGGTCGTCCAGATACGGCACAATGCGAAAGCCCTGGGCTCTGAGAAGGGCCGTTATGCCCACCAGCACCTTGGTGAACACCCTTGGCACCGAAGTCAACCCGAAAGGGAGGGCCACAAACTGAAAGTGCTGATCTCCCACCACAAACCTGAGAAATCTCTGGTGCGCTGGGAAGATTGGTACATGAAGGTAAACATCCTTGAAGTCTATGGACGTCATGAAATCCCCCTGACGAAGGGAATTGATGGCTGAGCGCAAAGTCTCTGCGGAATTTCTTGGTTCTGATGAACCTGTTGAGAAGCTGCAAATCCAGAATGGGTCTTATGGATCCATCCTTTTTGGGGACCGTGAAGAGGTTGGAATAATAGCCCCGGCCTCTCTCTGAGAAAGGCACCGGGCATATGACTTCCATGTCCAGAAGATTCTTTACAGCCAACAGGAGCCCCTGCGCAGCCCGGGGATCCGAGAGCACCCGAGACCTAAGGAATCTGGGAGGAGGCCGGTACTCGAACTCCAGTTTGTACCCGGAAGAGACCACTTCCAAGATCAATTTGTCCGTGACCTCCTGGGCCCAGACCTGGAAGAAGCGCCACAGCCGACCCCCCACCCGCAAGGGTGAGGGCGTCCCCTCATTGCTGAGCTGGCTTGGCAGCGGGCTTGGGCTTGGAACCCCAGTTAGGGCCTGGACGTGCGCGTCCTCTGCCTCTGTTCCAGGAATCACCTCTGAAATTAGCGTAGGCAAAACCTCTGCCTGCTCTGGCACCGCGAAGGAAAGGTTTGAAGGAGCCTGCCCCCCCCGAAAAGGGCGACGCTGCTTCTTACGCTGAGGTAACTTTCCACCTTTCGCCACTGAATCCAATTTATCCCCGAACAGCCGCGTACCCAGGAAGGGTAGCGCTATGAGTGATTTCTTAGCCGCAATGTCAGCCACCCACTGGCGTAACCAGACCAATCGGCGAATAGCCACCAGCAATGCCGAGGTTCTACTACACATAATAATTGTGTCATCCATAGCAGATAAAACAAAGGTCATAAATAATTCACACCGCTTAAGGGCTGTGAATTCATCACTGGCCGGGTTAAGCTGGGAACCACTCAACAGGTCCCTAACCACAGACCTGGTAGCCACAGCCGCGAGCGCCGAGGCACAAACAGGCCGCAAGGGTGAACCAACACTGGCAAAGGCATGGCATGCCACCTGATCAATGCGCTTGCCCTCACCATCTTTAAGGGTGGTGACGTCTGGATAATGTACAACGGAGGTGTTGGCCAATCTCAGAACGGGAGCATCGACCTCGGGAGGAGACGACCAGCACTTCACCGCGTCCACCGGAAAGGGATACTTCCTATCCCATCCCTGAGGAACACCGGGAAGCCGGCTAGGCTTCTCCCATTCCTTAGGAACCATGCTATCAAAATGATTCTGATTTGGGAACTCCAAGCGGGTCTTAGAAGTCCCAAAGAATTCCCCCTTCTGCGGAGGGGCCTCCGCTGGCGGAGAAATAGCCAGTACCTCAAATAGATGGGCCAGGAATTCGGGGGTATCCACGGCATCCCCCAGCGCCTGCCCGGCATCAGTATCAAAAAACTGCTGATCCTCAGCATCAGATTCCTCAAACAATTCCCCCTCCTCAAGCGGGGAATAATCAGACCAGTCAAGGGAATCATAGTCATCAAAATCTAGTACCGTCGCGGCTGGAGACAGATGCCTTCTCTTAGCTGGGGCCTTTCTGGCCGCAGAGCTAGAAATCAATCTATCGATGTTGGCCAGCCTAGCACATACATCAGATTGCGACTCCCCACTAATGACAGCATCACTTGGGGTATGGATAAGCTCTCCCCACCGCATGCGGAGCCAGCCCGTACGGCCAGCTCCCAGCGCGGCGCAGCCAAACAGTGACAAGCAACAACCAAAAAACACACACACTCATTCCATGTAAGGGAAGATAAGGAAGAAAATAAAAAGGGGAGAAAGCACAGCCCCCCCCCCATTGCAGGACAAGGGAGTAATGTAAGGGGGGATCCCCAACTACAGTAGTAGAAACGGGGGAAAACGGACAGTGCATCCCAAACCAGGGTCACCAACCTAGTAGCCGCCTACCCATTTTAATGGGGTCTCACGGAGGAGCGTGGCTCCTATCAATACACCTGCTAAGGTGAACCTTACCCTCACCCGGACCTACAGCCAAGGCTGGGAGGCATTAGGGGACTAAAATATAACTAGGTCCCGGCAGAAATAGGGACAAAAATGTGTGAGAGGTCCCAGGTATTTATGGACCGGGAGGGGCTTCTTTTTTACTGTCATCTCTGCAGAAGTTCGCCCTCTACAGGTAATAACCCACATGTCATGAATATTGGAAGCGGGGTGTGTGACATACTTGGAATATCATCATGACTCCTTTACGAAGTGCTGTGGCTTCTGAATGTGTACAACTGTTTCCTGCCCCATCAGACAGAGCTCTGCTAGTACAAGGTGAGTGCACTGATCAACTGAACATTGGACATGGATAGTTCAGTGTCTATGAACAGGACTCATCTTGGCACAGAATGGCCATGGGGGATTGGGTCTGACTTAACTGTAACTCTGTTCTCATAATGAATAAACTCCTATTTGTTAATGGACTACAGATTTGCCCAGTATTTCTCTACCTCCCATGATTATTACCTAAAAGGAACTTAACTATGGCCTATGGGTTATCTGGCCATCTCCACCATCTGATATATATATATATATATATATATATATATATATATATATATATATATAAATATATAAATAAATATATATATATATATATATATTGTTCAGCAAGTTGGAGCAGTATTTTTCAACCATTATCATATAGCCTACCAGCAGAGCACGACAGTAACGACTTATTTATCTGACAGCTACATTATGCTTTAATTCACCACCCCACCCGAGATAAGCAATTCTATATACTTTTAAAAGCCACACCTACAGGGCTGCTATCTAAAATGTTTAGGAAACTAAAATATATTCAGACTTATTAATTCATTTTAGAGATCTGTTTATTAAGATAGAAGTGTCTAATGCAAAATGCATTATAACCTGCTTACTTTTCTGCTGCACCAAAGAGACTGCACAACTCCAGCTAATGTCCACTATGATCATTGTTCTTCACTGAGTGCATAAAAGAAGATTAGAAAGCAGACTCTGCTTTATTTGTACCGTGGCAAGGAGCTCGTCTCCACTGCCCTATCTAAGAAAACTGCAACTAGATGTTCAGCAAGCACAAATGCTAAACAAATGCCAGATACAAGTAATACAATGGCTGGAAATATGGTTGTTCCTCATGTTAACACACTGGACTTGGGGCAGTGTTAAGATATCTAGTATAAGAAACAGGAAAGAAATCATTATCTATCACCCTTCTGCTACTGCTTACCACTTATTTTTATAAATAAGGGCCTGAGGGTTATTGATGTAATATAAAATACATCTATAAACGTATTCATTGCTATGAAAGTTACATTAATTATACAATACTCCTAAGAGTTTTTCTTTTTTTATGCTGAAGTCGGTACATATTTAAGGTCGCTGACTCCAGCCAAAACTAGCTCTGATTCCGTAGCCCTGGTTCTGGGTGTAGTTGCTCTTTAAAGACCAGGCGAAGGCATGATAAGGCAGGGTGTAAAAGGCCTACATGTTTTACCCTTCCAGAGGATTGCTGGTGATTTCTCATTTCCTGTACTACAGACATGCCTGCATGGATTTCACTGGACAAGCGTGCACTCACTTCACATAATGATTCATGGTTATTTACTAAGCAGTCAGTTCTTACTTTCTTAGAGCGCTTCAGGTCCCTATATACATGGCCTGGATCTGCTTAATGCTATTGCAGACGGGAGCCTATGTATTTGTAGCTTTATAAGGTGTTTCTCCTTTGCTTTTCAGAAACATGTCCCCCTGCAGGGCTTCCATCTTAGTCTGGTCATTTAAAACCCACCAAGTCAAAAGGTGTTTGCACTCTCACCAGTGGCCTCTGGGATGAACGTGCTTAAAGTGCAAATTCAGTTAAAATTGAACCTTCCCTGGCGCTGAGGCTGGACGGGGGGGAGAAAAAAACCCTTACCTTAGCCAGGCGCCTGCACTGTCCTCCAGTCTCCCACGGTCGCCGCAGGAAGTGAAGCAAAGCCGCATCCACCAGCTCCGCGTGCGCTCCCGGAGCCCATTCACATGAATGGGCGTTGTGCAAGATGACGGCGCACAGGATCCGGAGCACTGGAGTTCCGTGGGCACCTGGCTAAGGTAAGGGTTTTTTTCTTTGATGGCAGGGGGGGTCAAACTGAAGTTCAGCTTTAAGTCGCCATGACTGAAGAGGAGGGCATTCTGCACAGGGGCTGAAGGCGAGTGCTAGTTGGACATGGACACCGTGGGATGTGCTCTCAGGGCGCCCTAAGCTATGTCTGAACTATCCCTTTAATTTTCAGGCCAAACGAATCTGTGTTCCTCCCCTAAAATATCAGTTTATATTCCCAGGAACCTGATGGGATTGAAAGAAAAAAGGACACCTCCTGGTTATCTACGTTTCATCTCTTGAAATGTTAGTGGCTTGTCAATTTACAGCACAGCAAGCTGGGAGATATTTTTGCTGATTCAACAAATATAAGGCTCTTTAAAATGGTCACTTTCAAGCACGATTATAATCTCCAAACGCTACCATTCTCAAACAAAGGAGTCAGGAGGTGTACAGTAATTACTAGAGATGGGGCCTTGAGATGTTCTCCACAACACTACAACTTGTTCCTTCAAAATAAATCTGTTTACGCTTTCTGCCATTTAGCAGCCGGGTATTTTCTTGTTACACAGGAAAACGTTAAAAACGTGCAGGGAACGACTTAAAACCGTATATCGATCCCTATATTGATTGTACAGCTTGAAGAGTCTCAAGTAGAAAAGTAATGGTGAAAGATAGAATTTCCCTGATTTTTTTTTCTCTCTCTCCTCCTTACTCCTGACTTATTGGCTGTCAAACATTGGCCTTCTCAGGCTCAGGCCATCAGAGGCTTGTGTTGCAAACGGGCCAGGATGTCTGCCTGAGATAATCCACACTGAATGCAGACAATCTGCTCTGGGAGCTGATTAAGTCTTTGACTTCCAACATGACCTGTCTCAGGCCCACAAGCAGCTTCTCGTCGGCCAGATAGGCCATGTGTAAGAGAACGCTGCTCACACAAGTGTTTAAAGACATCTGAATTTCATCACCCAATGACAAGGGCTATTCTTAAACTATTTCTAGACACATTCTTATTGTATAAACAGAAATAATTAAACTAAAAGAACATCTGCATCCAATACTTTTTACAGCTTGGTAACTGCAAGATACTGAATGGCTAATTGCAATGGGAATGTTATATTAGTTCTACATCCACAGCCCAAAGATCCACATCGTACAAAGAAGAAATTGCAGACAAGGTAAACAAATACGATACATCTAATACACAGAGTGTTATGGGTTGGATTTGGTAGGGATTCAACAAATGTACAACAGAAGTGTGGGCATTTGATATTGAAGTGGGTCTTGAAGATGAGAATTGGAGGAGGTCGTCAGGACTGAAGGCAGGGAGGATGCCCTGGGAAGAGCAGAGACTGTGTCTGGGTTTGTTTCTTTGGACTAGCGCTGAAAATTAGGAAAGGGCTTAAGGCGGACCAAAACCGACTGAATTTATGAAACACATTTGGCCAAAGCCCCTGCCTATACTCCCTTCTTAGGGCGTTGAACTAGAAATTGATATTTTCCCTTTTTTATTTGCCCAAGAACCCTGTTTTTTTGCTTGCCCCTTGGTGTAAGATGGCAGGCAATCAGTCATTGTATAGGTGTGGCAATGACATCTTAGCCACACACAACAGTGCCAATGAATGGAGGAGGCAGAGCTTTACAGCTAAAATGGGCGCCATTATCTGGTATTAGAGTGAAGAAGAAGCAGTAAAAAATGGCAAACAGTACTCTACTTGGGGGGAGCAATTCAGGGGATGCTAGTTAAAAATATGGGTTTTGGTCCACTTTAACCGGATAGAGTTTTGTAGGTTAAAGAGGAACAATAGACCCCCAAAAGACTAGGGCTAGTTCACCTCTACACAGGGCACTGTGCATCTTTTAGATGTTAGTGATCTGTGAATTGCTGAAATCCTCTTGTTTTCCCCGGCTAACAAAAGCTTAGTTGTTCATTAGTGACAGAGATTTCCCTCACCTCAGTTCCCCTCTCAGTTCCCAGCCGCTCTTCAAATATCGCAGCTTTTCTGTCCCCTTCCAGTGCAGGATATGCAGCAGGCACTGTGCAGGGGCGAGATCGGTGAAGAGCTCTGTGTCTGCTGGGAGGGAGAAGAGAATGAAGATGGTACTGCCCACCATACAACGCCCGGAGACCGGGCGACGGATAGCCTAGATGCACTCGGTAAGGTGAGCGCAACTATCCCAATTAGTGAACCTGAGGGGTAGGGTGGCAAGTAGAAATTTTTAGAGTTTTTATTAACTCCCATGGCAGCTCGGTGTTAACGCAGATCAAAATCCTTCTCACAGAGGTAAAACCCTCCCCCCAGGGGGATCCTGATTTGGGCAAGCCCACTGTGTAAACCCCCTCCCCCAGTTCAGATGTTACTTTACTCAAACTGGCAACTTTATGGTGAATGTGAGGGCTTTCTCTAGCATACCCTGCGCCCCACCATTCTTTGTTCACACTTGTATCATCTGATTAGCTGCTGGGTGGTCTGCGCAGCTGGAGGAAGCAGCCTTGCAGATCAGGATGCTGCCTTAAAGCAGATCAAAGTCCATGGGGACCAAATCCCAGCTTTTGGTCTGCTTTAAATAGACAGAAACCGGATCGTAGAGTCTAAAGGACTGATACCTTACTGTGTAAAACGCACATTATCCTGGGATACCGCAGCAATAATATCACCACTAGGCAGAATGCCCCGCTAGTCTTTTTTCCACTTTATTAGGGTCTTTTTCATATTGAATTTCTATGTAAGTATGAACTCACAATCACCACTGCCCTTTACATTTTCACAGAATATTGTTGACTTCCGCCTTCAGATTGTAGTTTCTTTCATGTATATTTAAATTAAAATAATACTTCTTTGGGGATCATGGGGCTAGGAATGACAATCCATCTACCACCTAGATTCCCAAATCTGTAACATGTAGAGAGCAGTTGTGTTGAACATCATACCCTGTCTGGTGGTTATTTCATCTTCATTTTGTCCAATGATGTGACCAAGAGAGCACTGTGATATGCTGGTATCCTTTTCCTGCTTAAACTTTTCACAATTACTAAATATATATATATAAATATATGTGCTTTCCCACCAGATGCTTGGCAGCCGACTGCAGGTGTGATGAAGAGAAATACCTCCTACTGTAGACCCTGACTATCCATGGCTTCCATTCTATGCATCTCTCCAGAAGACAAAAGATAAGCTCCCCGAGAGTGGGTGCTGGCCGATGTCTAGTCTGTGCTGGCTTTACTGTCTGTCTGGAGGTACACCCAGAAAACTGGCATGGGAGGAATAGAGGGCCATTATTTGTTCTTCAGAGGCTCAGAGTAAAGCAAACAAAAAACACATTGGGGAAGGTTAAGCGGGCTACCAAGAATGGCATACTTGGCTGCCTGTTCAGCCAGGTGGTCTGGGCATATTGGCAACCAGCTGGCACAATGCCCACTGCATATGGCTCTCAGCAGATTGTAATTCACATTAAACCTTCTTAGGCTTTTAACCCCATTTATGCGAGAGCAATGCAGTCGTTAAACGTGAGAACTGTTTAGCTCCTGATAAAATAAGAGCAAACACTTTCTTGCTGAACTATTCAAAGAACTGCTTAGGATATATAACTGACCTATAACTGAATGAGCAGAATGGGATGCCAGGCACCGCAACAATGTCATTGTCTCGTTTGGCTTCATTATAGCCTATCATTAAAGTGGACCAACACCCACCCCTGATCGGCCCGGGAATCTATAAGATTCCCGGGCCGATCAGCTCCCTCCCCGCGGGGCATTGGGATGCCCCGCTGTGTGAAAGCCCCTAAAAACGTACCTTATCGGCGACGGACAAGCGATGGATAAGCCGCCGCCTTCCGCGCGTCCCTCTAGCAGGGCGTGCACCCGTGCCGGCCGTTTGTGAATGGCCGGCGCGGGCGCGCGCCCTGTAAGAGGGACGGGCGAGAGGCGGCGGTCGCGGCTTATCCGTCGCTTGTCCGTCGCCGATAAGGTAAGATTTTAGGGGCTTTCTGGGGGGTTTCACTGATCGGGGTGCCCCGCGGAATTGGACCAACACCCAGGATAGTGAAAATCCTGGGTGTTGGTCCACTTTAAGAGAGGGGGTGTCAACCTGATACGAGCCTCAGGCTTCAATTTGGGGTCAGTATCAGCGGGGAGACGCTGGAGGAAGCAAAGCGACAGAAGAAATTCCTTTCGGTGACCAGAGCAGAGACAGTGTGGGGCTGATCCTGCATCAGGTTAGCAGTCAGACAACTGAAAAGTTTGACTTGACAATCCCTTTAGACCTGATTTGAACACTACTACTAAAAATTAAATCACCTGATAGTCACAATCCATTACTGGTCAAGTGGGTAGCACAACCCTACTCATTACCCCTACTCCATTTTGGTGAATGGCAACAGTGGGGTCCTCTTTAAGATCTATGATTGCTTAGAAAATGTGGGTTTTGTTGGGTATAGGTGGACCTCAACCAATAAGACCTTAGAGTTTGACCACGCCAGTAAACCTAACTAATGGTTAATGCATTATTAAGATTTACTGGCGTGGTCAAACTCTAAGGTCTTATTGGTTGAGGTCCACCTATACCCAACAAAGCCCAAATGTTCTATGTATTATCATAACAAGACCAGAGCTTGTACCAGCCTAACCCTATCATTCCATGTTTGGGGTGGATCGCTCAAGCAGAGGGAGGTGTTATGTCCGTAGTTAGGACATTTTCAACCATCCCCTATAGTCTATGATTACTTACCTAATATAATATATTTAGTTGGATTGTATTGTGTTAGTATGTCTGAAGTAAGGTCTTATGTTTTTGGCATTTACATTTCATTAAAGTCCTGTATTTGTACCCAAGACCCTGGTGCAGATAATCTGGCCTAATCCTCATCCTGGCAAAGAGATCTGCTTCTGCTCTGAACCTTCGCTCGCACATAAAATGCAGGTTTTGAGCATTAAACCAAAAACGTCACCGAGCTCTGTCACGCTTGAACCCTAGGAAACCGGTTATCCAAAAACATTTCCTTTTGTCATCTTTAAGATTTTTAAAGTCTTTAAAAGTCAGTTTAGTTGTGTGACCAAACAAGAAAATAGGACATGAAAAGCCAATTCACAAAAAACAACAGTTCTATAAAAATGGATTTATCTGTACCACTAGGGAGGCTCTAATAAAATTTAGAGTCAACATGACAGCCTTCACCCCATAACAATCCATCATTTGGGAAAGGGTCACATGACAGGCGATGCTCTGTGTACGCTAACATTTAATATGGGAGCTTGATTCCATTTTATTCCGAGCCGATTCATCTTGTCCTGTGCTGAAACGACTTCTTCTGTACTTCAAAAATATATATATTTTAACAGTTATAAGAATTATCCCTGGAAACTGAAACATGAAAAAACATGTAGGTCAAAGCTCAGAATATTCAACCTTTACGCTCTATTCACAACTATCCACTATTACACAACTATTGGGCAATGCAGTTACAATACAAAGGAAAATGCTGCCCATTATTCTTAATGGGCCAGTACACAACGTATATATCTGAACTGGACCATTAAAAACAAGCTCTGTATATATGTGAACTGGCGCATTAAAAACAAGCTCCGTATATATGTGAACTGGCCCATTAAAAACAAGCTGCGTATATGCCATTCTAATGTCTGCCCAGAACTCTACATGAAGAGTAAAAGCATCTACTCAAATCAGAAGAATTGTACTAAACCATTATCCCATGCTAGCCGAGGAGACAGACAGTTAGAGGCCGATTCATTAATAGCGCCAGGTAACGACAGATGAGCGCCAGTAGCGTGATTTTCACAGCGCCAGCTAGTATTCGCTGTGCTTGGCCGGGGTTTGCTTGTTGACAGCGACTCAGTCGGTGTGCGGTAATGTTGAATACGGGGTTAGGGGTCGATGTTTCACAGGTTCAGCGTTGTATGGGTGCGCCTGACAGCGAATGGCCAGAGCGAACGGCTTGCTGCAGATTCATTAACAAATCACGCTCAAAAATTTCTCGCGCTGTGAATTCCTTGTTTAAACCCCAGAGCGCTGGCAGCGATGGGTGTAAAGTAGTTTTTAACCCCCAAACAAACATTTTTTTTAAATGTAAAAATTATACAAGTTTTTCTAAACATTTTGTAATATGAATACATGAATATCAGACCTGTAATATCAATTCTGCACATATTTTTTTTTTTTACCTTAAAAAAAATATCTAACATTGCCGTAGTGGTCACAGAATTTTTGACAGTTAAAAAAAAAAAAAAAAAATCAATTAATTATGAATATTAAAAGATTGCTCCATTGAAATGCATTGGAGAGCGCCAGGGAGCGACAGGTCATACCTGGCGCTGTGATGGGATTAGTAGCGGCGCTGTTCGTTGCAGTCGGCTACATGATGAATCCTGCGCTAGCTGACGCTCTCGCCGGCGCTAGCCTCATTTAGCGTGATAAATGCGTCATTGTGACCGCCGCCGGGCGTACTTGAGTCGGTAGCCGCCGTTAGCTGGCGGTACCTGGTCGCTCGTCAGACACTACCTGACGCTAGCCCTTGATAAATAAGGCCCTTAGAGTTGAGCAGTCTCCCTTATTAAAAGCAGAATGATACACAAACCTCTCACACCTGATTTTTCTTCACTCAAGTAAAAAATAAAGAAAAAACAAGCTTGGCTGGACTTTTCTGATGCAGGGTGTGTAAGTGAACCCTCTTCTTGCTATTTGGCATATATATGTGGATTTGTATTACATTATGTTTGGCGATAGAGATTCTTTAAAGCATATCCAAAAACACATGCAGCCATACCTTGGAATCTAAAAGATTCCAGGGCCAGCCACTAGCCTGCCCCCAGGGCATCCTACAGCAGTGTGAAACCCCCCGGGGTTAGTGGTAAACTCACATTTACAGGACGGCTCCCATGACGCTGCAATAGCACCCCAGGCTTCCCTGTAGCTGTGCACACTCCTCTGTCCAGCCTTTCTGAATGACTGGGCACAGGATTGCGCCTGAACAGAGAGCAGTGCATGCAGCCAGACGGCTGCACCTCATCGTGACGGCACCTTTGAGAGAGCCAATCACGCAAGGCATGGCGGAAAAACACGGTTTTATTTTTTATTTAAAAAATGTGCTACTACTGCCGAGCCATCAGCAGTGGGGGGGGGGGGGGGGGGGGGTTCTGGGGCATTGGGGGGTTAGGAGTAGAAAAATCGCCTGCCTCAAACTCTTTTCTCTGGCATTCAGGGCCCAACAACAGGTCACGTTTGGCAAATCTCTACAAAGATAAAGCGAACCTCGATTGTGAATTTGTGTATTTGTAGAGATGCTGCTGCAACCCTTTTTGTTTCCAGGTACCCCATCAGAAAGGGTTCCCAAGAAAAAAGACAGTATCTCCTAACTGGGTGCTTTCCAGTGGAGTGGTTGGAAGGCGAGGGGGACCAGTACCCTGGCACAAGGTCCTCTATAACCATTTGGTGTGTGCTTTGCTACAGTCCTGGATCGCTTTCTACAATAAGTTCTGCAGCAGATGGGGGTGTATGTCAGGCCAGTGACTCTTAACAGATGTGTGAAGCTAGAGAACATACAGATCCAAAATGAATTCACGAAGGAATGGGCCAGCGCGGCAGGAAAAGATGCCGCTGGGTTAACCCACTTACTGCTGGAGGGGCTGACAGCACCTCACACACACACAAAATATAAGTCTGTGCATGTTTGCAGATCAAAATCATTAATATATGTAAATTCAATTCTTAAATCTGACCCTGGGGCCAAGACTGTTTCTTACATCCCAGATTCCTTCCAGACAAAAGGACATATTCATTTGGCCATATTTACACAATAGTTGCATGTCTGATTAACATTTGCACTGCTGACTTGCACTGCACTGTCCAACCATTCAACAAAAACCTCAGAGTGCTGGTAAGTAGTTCAGGTTTCACAAAACAATCTGCAAAGACCGATGTGGGGAAACTAGAGAATGCTGTAGACCCCCCCCCCCCCCCCCAGGGCAGAGGCATCACTACGAATGACACAGCACATGGAAAGTTTCAATGGGGCCCATTCCATGCTCACTGCCTAAAGTCAAGGGTAAAAGGGATGATACAGAACGTGACGCAGCTTAATCTATTAGGGAGGGATTCAGAAGGTGGAAGAGCTTACATTCAAAGCTATTAATCTATTAAGCGAGCATAAAAGAAGGGAATGTTATTTATTAATAGAGTTAGGATGAGGTTATACAGATGGCTGAAGAAAAAGAGGACAATCTGTTGCTGTAGAAGAGAAGGTTTAAAATGTGGCTGAGCAATCTATTAGGGTATAAAGTAAAATACAAAAGGTGAGGCGCTAACACATGACATGTATAGGGAAAAGAGCATCTGGGGTGCCAACAATATTGGCCACCAGGAAGAAGAACCAGGGTAATTTTAAGCGGAGCTGTCAGGGAATGGGTAAGTATTGGTTCACTATCAAACGGTCTTATATTGGCAAATCAAAACCTTCCACCTTCATTTCCACTCCTAATAACCATAATGCATTTACAAATATACCCACCAGGTCCGCACTGGAGTCGCCTTCCAGCAGAGGGAGTGACCCCGGCTCTGCTAGGACTGTGAGTGACACTTTAATCACCCAGCTACCCAGTATAAAAAATAAAAATTAACAGGTAAATTACCATATTTAAAGTGGACCAAACCCCAGGATTTTGACTATCTTGGGTTTTTGTTCTTGCCCCCGGGTGTGTGAAACCCCACAGGTCGCCCAAACAAACTCACCTGATCCTGGTCCTACAGCGCATACACTTCCGCTCACTCAGCGCACTCTGATCCACTTGAACCCCTTCGTCCAGGATCTCGTCTAATACGAGCGGATCCGAGCACGCTGGTGGCCGCATCCCCATTCACAAATGCCTGGCGCGGGCACGCATGGAAAGAAGGTGAGTATTCGGGGGACCTGGGGGGTTTCACTCAGATTGGGGTGCCCCGGGGGAGCGACTATGGTCCTTTTTAATGCCATATAATCACTGACTAATCAAGTGCGGTCTTCATGCCATGCCGCTTCCGAAAGAAAGAGATTTTCTCTTTTGAAGTAGAGGGTGGTATTAAACTAGACCTTCAGCGTGATTTAATGAAAAGCCCAAACCCTTAAAAAACTATTCTCCAGCATCTAGACTTAAGTCACTTACTTATTATTCTTTCCCCCGGTGGACTTCAGCTCTGTTCAGGATTCTAGGATACAGGCGCCGCCATCTTGACTCAGATGCATCACATACACTGAGGAGAGGAGAGCAGGATAAAGTACAGGGGGTGGGGTTATAGCTGTGCTTTGCACAGACAGAGCAGAGCTGGGGTCAGAAAAAGGACAGCAATCCCAGAATGCAGAGCTTCACAGTCAGAAGACACTTCCTGTTTGCAGGCTGCCTGATGTTCCATGAGCTGCCATATTGGATGTTTAAAGGCTCATAACATGCAGTAGATGCAGGTAGGATGATTTTTAATGTGAGCAATCTGTATGTACAGGGCGTGGGAAACATATAAGATAGGCTCTTATTCAGGGTGACGGTCCGGTTGCACAAGCAAATGAAAGGTCTGGTGGTAGACTCATTCATAGGACTAGCAAAACTTTTAAAGGGGCAAGTATACTTTACTTGGTCATAGTGTGTATGGCACTAGGAAGGACATTAGATTGTAAGATTGGCAGAGATTTATTATGAAATAAACATGAAACCACTTCTGGTTTATAAGTAGGCAGAAACCTCTTAATCCTGCCAAGCAGAAAATTCTCAGCTATCTAACATTACCCGTCTTGAACCCCATCCCCCAAGATGTGACTATCCCGATATTACCCATAGTTCCTTGCAGCGTCCTGCTCCGAATAGGGAATTCTGACCGGTACTCAGCAATCTTGTCAGGCTTAAAAATTCACAATGAGCCATTATTACTAAGCCATTATTTTCCTTTTGCTCTGACAACAGCATCAGCACGAACTCTGAAAGGGCTTCTTTCTTCTCCAGATTACGCTCCAAAAAATTCCTACATCTTCCAGTGATTTTCTGCTTTCCCAGAATGCACCACTAAATTGCTGTGCCAAAATTAACTGTATGTCACTCTTATTTATTGATAAAAGAATAATTAAGTGCGTCAAGCCCCAAGCCTGCCTTGGCCACAATTCCCATTTTAAATTTTCAAGTAATTAAAAAAAATTAACTCTTTCCAACAATTTCACTTTTTGATGGCCCCGTTTGTTACGGCAAATTCTCTGAGTTTTGGAGGGCTAATTAAGGTTTTCAGTATTTCTAAACAATTTTCTTGATTGGTAGTGCGCTTTATTTATGTGTTAAAGCCAAGGAGGCTAGTACAGTGGGTGGAGGACTAAATTCCAACATCTAGCAAACTAGAAATAGAGGAGCACAGAATCAGGTTTGAGGAATAAAGAAGGACCTTCTCAGTCTCAGGTAGCCAATTCTGAGGCTCTACATAAATAGGGCCCAAATACCAGGAAGAGAAGAGAAAGAGAAGCTAGTGGAAGTTGGAACCAATTTCATGGTGCCACATGGAAGACGCAAGTGAAAAGAAAGAGATGGAACAGATTCAAAGGTTAATCCTGAGAGGAGAGGAGGGGATCTTCCTGAACCCAATGGCCACTCCATTCCAAGGTACTCCTTAATGAAGTTCCAAATTTATTAATTGGATTAGTATCAAAAAATGAGATTCGAAGTTTAAAGTGTAGTTCAACCCTATGGTTCTACGTGTCTGGAAATACTTTGGGAAAGAATTGCTAAGACACAGTGTAACGTTTTAAAGCATATACGAGGTTGGGGCAAAAAAATATTTGTTTACTTTGTAGTAAACAGGGACAACACCAAAACATGTCTAGTGATAAGGCCAGTAACTTTCATTAAACAGGAAGACCTAGGCATTCAAGTGGACCAACATCCATTCTACATCAAATGGGTGCTGGTACGTGTGTGAGCGGGCACCCTAATTGGTGCTGCGCCTACTTTCACGGTCTGGCCCTTCCCTCCCGGCAAACTGAATATATATATATATTATTTATTTGAGTGAGAAAATCTCTCAAAACTCAGTCTCTCCAAAATAATAATTTGGATAGTCCCTTGAGTCTCAACTAGACTTAAATGAGACAGCACTCTATCAACCTATAGATGATAATTACGTAAATATGCTAAATAATTATCGTACCCAGTCATTCCATGATGAAACACGTTTGGGGCAGGGTCAAGCAAGACGCACGGAAGTTATTGTGTTTTCATTATCGTTTTCACCAGAATACTCTGTCGAGAAAGATATACGGCATTGCGTTTACAAAGAGGGTGAGACGCTATTTTGGAGGCCTAACATGCTGACCAGCTGCTATTAATATCGGCTATACGTAGAGAGTGTTTTATATGATATTTTCGGTAAGCATAATAAATAGCTGGAACGCTACTCAGTTGAAATAGTACTACTAATACTAATTTTTTCTTTCCTCACATATGCCCACTGGTAATTAAATGGTGAAAAAAATGCTATTGAGGGCAATAAGAGGCTTAAGAAAAAAAATCAAGTTGGAGATATTAAGAGCGGTCTGAGCTTACACTGAAGTGGACCTACATAGAATTGATTGAAATCCTGTGTATATGGGCTAGCTGGTACATGCATATTGGTGGTGGCTCTGGATTCATGAGTTTAATGAAGGTTAATACACCCGGGTGATTCACGCTGAAGATTTTTGTCTCTAAAGCGGACTTTAATTCCTTTAAGTAAATGTGCAACATTATATATAAAATTGTTGATTAGCGCAGGGTCAGCCACAAGTTGATACTGAGGCTCAAATATTGATTTATAGATGCTAATTGTCTCAATTTATGATAGACGACACATGGTGTAAAGGCTGCCTATTTATTCATTTTAGGACATTTTGCCTAAATATTTACTACAAACCATTAAAAAGCTCCAGGGAATAAAAAATGTCCTTTATATGTGATATTTCGACCACACACTGGCTGATCAGAAACCAATATCTAGGGAGATTCAGTCATTTTGTTGTATTACAAACTTTGTAAGCTAACTGTAACTAGTTCTAAGAAACAAAATAGAAAACTTGCATATTCTGTTGTTCATAGTGTTTCTTTAGTGTAAAGCCTACACACCAGGCACTTCACAAATGTCCTTAACACCCTAGTCAACCATCAACCACTTCATCCAGATTGCCTTGACCACTAAATGTAGAACAGGCGAGACCCAGCATTTACCTCTCTCCTGGCTAACGACACTGGACATTAATCATTCATGCAACATAATTATTGTTCTTTAGCTGTAGTTTTTATGTGTGTAAAGGGGGAATTATTGTGGGATTCTGCAAACCACAATCTATTTAGGCAAAGCCAACTATGAAGAGTTGAACTTGCCAAACCAAGATAAACACGTCCCATTACCTTGAACACATAAAAGCCTCTGTTGATAGGAGTGTGATTAGTCTAACAGGATAACATTATAATTAAATGAAGGCGCATGTTTACTGTTCCGTTAGTTACAATGCTACAAGTTGCCAACTATACAAAGAAAGACTCAACGGACTGGAACTTATAACTATGTTGCTAAGAAATCTCCGGCCTTGCCACACTCGCAATATTTACAGATGAAGGCGGAAGTGCAAAATGGTCTTTGGCTGGCTTATCACACGGGGCAGTTGAATAGTTCAGTAAGAAACAGGAGAGAACAGTGGGGTCAGCACTGAAGGTTTAAAGGGCATCATTAGGCAAACACGTCCACATGACACCAAGAGCAAGGTCTTTCAATAGTTCTGGGATCCCCATGGCAGTAAGCACAACCTTTTTCCTTGCCTACAAACTATATTTGCCAGGCATGTGTGTAATTGTGCCCAATAAACCAAACTGAGCACTGGCAGTTACAGAGGCCACAAGAGCAGGGCAGGAATGTGAACCAAGCAAGTCATTCAGCTCATTGAGGAGATAGGCTGGGCTATGGACCTAAAATATTTTTAGACTTTAGGTCCACTTTAGATATATTTTCTACAGGTGCACAAACAAATTAACAAATTACAGCACATGATGTTTGCTGGAACAAGATTAATTAGGAAGGAAAAAAAGCTCGACAAAGAAACCCAAAGGCAACAAACCCATTACCACATGACCTAAAGCCACAAAGATGCTTGTGAAACCAAATAGTACGGGTATCAACACGCACGGCCACCCCAAAGGACGGAAGGTGCCTTGTGCAAAATTTGGCATAGGTGAGCAGGTGCTCCCGCTCAAAAGACATTGCCCTCACTTTCACCAAATGGAATAGAATTTTAAGTAAAAATCTGGTACCCCATCACCTGCCCTGTGCATCCACTCCAACCAAACACACCCAATGCTGGCCATGTCAACACAAAAAAGTCAGTCAACGATAAGGCTTACGTCACCAGGTGTCACCTTTTTTTGTGACTATCAGGCTCTTGGTTCTATCAGCTCTGCAAGCCTTAGGGGTTAACAGGCATTAGTCCTGTAGTCAATACTCCCCTCACGTCCTTTGTTCAGGTTTAGGACTGAATTGTTAGCATGTAAGTAAGTTGGAGGCTTTTTGTTATGTTCTTGTCCCAAGTTAACTTAAGGCAACACACTGTTATTTCAGTTCACCCCATAAATAGATCATAAGCAGGATTTTCCTCCTCAAAAGCTACATAGTATATGATTCCTCAAAGCCCCATATGAGTTACAATAAAGAAATTCTTAAATGCTGTTCCCTTACCAACAGTAAACATTCTCCTTGGCTGGAGCATTTAAATGAAGGAAAAAGTTATGTAAGGTATTGTAAATTCTTTGTATAAGCAGAGGCTGTAATTGGAACCAGGTCCTATTTGCTGGTATAACCTTTTCCCTTCCTAACTCCAAGTTCTTAACCCCTTCAGTGTTACTATACAAATTGTAAGCAGCAAGGCAAACCCTCCGAATGGTAAAACACAAGTTAGCCAATTCTGCAAGGCTGACTGGTGATTTTGTAAATACAATCTTAAAGCTGCTATATGACAGAACGACATCCAGAACGTTGGGAGTCCCCCCCCCCCCACATGACCTCTCAAATGCCATAAATCTTAACTTTTCCTTGGCCCCTACACCAAGAAACCAGCGCAGCGATTGGCCATCGGTGAATGCGTGGGCAGCACATTCCAGTGGGCAGGACAATGGTGCTGCTCGGTACCCATGTGGACGGCCAGCGGCCAATCGCTGCACTGAATTCCCCCGAACCTCGATCTCCTGGGCGAAATGCAACCACATGATTGGCCTCCGGTGGTCACAAAGGCCTGCTTGGACTGGTGGCCAGGAAGGAGAACACAATCCTGGCCCACATCACAGCCAGCGGCCAATCATGCACCAATTATGTAGAAGATGAACATGCAACCACTTTAGGTCTTTGGCATTTTGCCATAGACTTAAAAAACACAACATAGCATTTTGTAATTCTACTATAACACAATGCTATGTAAGTCTACTGCAACACAATGCTATGTAAGTCTACTGCAACACAATGCTTTTTAAGTCTACTGCAACACAATGCTTTTTAAGTCTACTGCAACACAATACTTTGTAAGTCTACTATAACATAATACTTTGTAAGTCTACTGCAACACAATGCTTTGTAAGTCTACTGCAACATAATGCTATGTAAGTCTACTGCAACACAATGCTCTGTAAGTCTACTGCAACACAATGCTATGTAAGTCTACTGCAACACAATGCTATGTAAGTCTACTGCAACACAATGCTATGTAAGTCTACTGCAACACAATGCTATGTAAGTCTACTGCAACACAATGGTATGTAAGTCTACTGCAACACAATGCTGTGTAAGTCTACTGCAACACAATGCTATGTAAGTCTACTGCAACACAATGCTGTGTAAGTCTACTGCAACACAATGCTATGTAAGTCTACTGCAACACAATGCTGTGTAAGTCTACTGCAACACAATGCTTTTTAAGTCTACTGCAACACAATGCTTTGTAACTCTACTATAACACAATACTTTGTAACTCTTCTTTGTAACTCTACTATAACACAATACTTTGTAAGTCTACTATAACATAATACTTTGTAAGTCTACTGCAACACAATGCTATGTAAGTCTACTGCAACACAATGCTATGTAAGTCTACTGCAACACAATGCTATGTAAGTCTACTGCAACACAATGCTATGTAAGTCTACTGCAACACAATGCTATGTAAGTCTACTGCAACACAATGCTATGTAAGTCTACTGCAACACAATGCTATGTAAGTCTACTGCAACACAATGCTATGTAAGTCTACTGCAACACAATGCTATGTAAGTCTACTGCAACACAATGCTTTGTAAGTCTACTGCAACATAATGCTATGTAAGTCTACTGCAATTCAGCGATTTGTAAGTCTACTATAACACAATACTTTGTACGTCTACTGCAACGCAATGCTATGTAAATCTACTAAGGTATAACGCTTAGTACCAGTAAGTCTACTGCAACACAATGCTATGTAGGTCTATTATAACACAATGCTATGTAGGTCTATTATAACACAATGCTATGTAAGTCTACTGAGACACAATACTTTCTAAGTCTACTGCAACCCAATGTTTTGTAAATCTACTGCAACCCAATTATGAAAATCTACTACGATATAACACTTTGTAGAGGTATGTCTACTGCAACGCTATGCTTTGTAAGTCAACTGCAATCTGCAATGCAAAATTTTGTATGTATACTACAATACGAATTTAAGGATACAGCAATCCAGTCCTTTGTAAACGTGTAAGTATACTGTGACACTCCTATAGTCTACTGCAATGCTAAGCTTTGTTAATATACTGCAGCGCAATGCTTTGTAACTAGAATGCAATGCAAGTCTACCACAACACAACGCTATGTAGGTCTAACGCAATTCAGCACTTTATAAGTCTACCACATCGCAGTGCTTTTTAAGCCTACTGCAACACAATACTTTGGGAGGACAGGCGGCGGCACTTCCACCTTTATCTGAATGGGACGCACAGCCCAAAGATGCTGGGGATGCGCCACTCCATGTTTACATTTTCAAGGGAGCCAGGAAGCAGGTGAGTTTTGCAGTGTCCGGGGGGTGGGGGCGGGGTGAGATCCAGGAGAAGGTCATCAGTTGGCCCTGGAATCTTTTTCTTGTCCAATGTAGGCCGCCCGCTGAACTGACCTAATTCAGCAGGCGGTTCACATTGCTGCTCACTCACATAGGCTAGGGTATGCTCCCAAGTATAGTCAATGAGAGCTGTTTGCCAAAAGATGTAAGCATAGCAAATGGCTCTCATTGGTCGAGTGCCCACGCATGTGCCGTTGGATCAAGGAGAGGTGAGTTTAACTGGGCGAACTGGGGGGTTTTACACAGCAAGGCATCCCCAATTGGGATAACCCCCAGGGAACAGAACAAAACCCGGGAAAGTCAAAATCCAGGGTTTTGTTCCGCTTTAGATTTATTGTGTTATGCCATAGTCTTGTCTGTCTGGCCTCTGGTGCCTTTGCCTTGGAGAATGTCACTCTAAGGCAACAATAACACTGAAGTGCAACTACCATTTAAAAAATAAAAAAATAAAAAAAAAAGAGAACACAAAATTCAAGCCCTGATTTACGGAATCTCTGAAAAAGTTTGTCCTCTTGGAATTTTTTTAGACTTGTTTCAGTATATACATGAAAAACATCTGTTTGCGAGCCCACAATTGGCTTTATTCAACCACCACTCCAAGCTGAAGTATATGGAATATACGCTCAGGGTCATTCACTAACACATGTTCTCCATTGAAAAGCCCCCAGCAAAAGGTATTACTATTGTTTAAGTGCTCTGTTTGAGGTGGAAAAGCTCTTCAACTAAGTACATAATAATCTCCTCAGTTCCATTAATGATCGAAATAAAAATCTAAAATGACCTCATTCCAATCCCACAGCACCCTTTCTGTCTGAACATAAAGAAAAGGTAAGGACCAAATGATCACAGCATGTTGAAATTACAGCATATTCCATTTTATTTCATTACAATGTTAAAGTGGACCAAAACCCAGGATTTTGACTATCCTGCGTTTTAGTCCTTTCCCCGGGGCATCCTGATCGGGGGTGCCCTGCAGTGTAAAACCCTCCAGGTCAGTGGGATTTCACATTAGGGGTTCTGTTTCGCTATGCCTTCTGGGAGTGGTGGAGCCGCTGTCGGAGCTCGGTGCATTGAAAGCATTGCTTCGGCTGCTGCTCTTTTATGCCCGGAAGTGTATACTGATAAATTGGAAGCACCCGGCTACGCCGTCTGTGCAGGCATAGTTTTATTTTATGTTATGTTTTACGTTTCATGCAAAATAAAAACCCTCCAGCTCACCTCGTTCACTTGCACTTCTTCCTGGTCCAACGGCGCATGTTTGGGCCACAGCCGCATCCCCGCTATCCCTCTAGCATGGCCTGAGTTGGGTTTTGGTCCACTTTAAAATACTTGCCAATATACCAACCCAACTGGGCATGTTTATAAGACTACGTTCACACCTGTCCAGTCCCGTTTGAGGCTTGCTTTTGTGGCAGGCATTTTTGTTTGCGTTTGCTCCTGCGTTTTAGAAATATCCCTGTTTAATGGGGTTCCTTTTTCGGCCAGGGCGCAGCAAGCAGGACTGTTTGCGGCCATGTTTTTTTTCCCTCTGCCGCACCAGAGAGGTGCCATTTTTTTCGCGTTACCGCTGCATCTACCACAAATGTAGAAACGCATGCGGGACCAGACAGGTGTGAATGAGGGCTCAATCTTTAAACAAATTTAATAGCCATTTCTCACCACTTTTTAAACATGTTTTTCTGGTTAAAAAAAAAAAAAAATATATATATATATATATATATATAGCACCTTTCTGAGTCTTCATTTTTAGCATCCATACACTACATTTTACTGATTAATAAAGCAGTAAATACCATTTTATTACTGTACTGTCATCCTGCCACCTTTTGCTCAGCAGCTCGACAGCGGAGAGTTTGGTAAAGTTCACTGGGTAATTTGAAACACTTTTTGCTTCACCGCTTTGTTTATAAATAAATGCAAAAAATAGAAGGCACAGAAATACCTTCAGCAAAAAGAAAATATGTCGAGACAACAAAGTGTGCCTTTCTTTACTGTAAATACTCACAAATGAAGAGAATAAACTACATATTGTTCACCACAAAACACAGCATAGTGAAAACATAAAAACACTCTTTTGAAAGTAGAGTTAAAGGCACCATAAAAAATTGACTGCAGTCCTGAAAGAATGGCCATGAATTTTGAAATACACGTACACAGTGGGAGGCTATATTTATTATTATGTCTTGTAAAGCAAGTAATGGGGAGGCCGATTCATCAATAGCGCCAGGTAGCGACAGATGAGCGACTGTTGCGTGATTTTTTCAGCGCCAGCCAGTATTCGCTGTGCTTGGCCGGCGTTAGCTTGATGACAGCGACTCAGTCGGTGTGCGGTAATGTTGAATACGGGCTGGGGGGTCGCTGTTTCACAGGTCCAGCGTTGTATGTGAGCGCCTGACAACGAATGGCCAGAGCGAACGGCTAGCTTCATATTCATCAACAAATCACGCTCCGAATGTGCTGGCGCTGTCCATTCCTTGTTTAAACCCCAGAGCGCTGGCGGCGATCTGTATTAACTAGTTTTTAACCCCTAAACAACCATATTTTTTTAATGTAACATTATACATGTTTTTAGAATCATTTTGTTATATGAATACATTAATCTCAGACCTGTTAGATCAATTCTGCACATATTGTTTTTTTTTTTTTTTTTGACTTAAAAATAAATCCTAACATTGCAGAAGTGGTCTCCGATTTTTTGAAATTAAAAAAAAAATTTAAAAAAATAATACCAATTAATTATGATTAATTATAGCTTGCTCCATTGAAATGCATTGGACATCGCCAGGGAGCGACAGCTCATACCTGGCGCTGTGAGGGAATTTGCAGCGGCGCTGTTCGGTCCAGCCGGCTTCATGATGAATGCCGCGCTAGCCGTCGCTCTCGCCGGCGCTAGCCTCATTTTGCTTGATAAATGCGTCATTGTGACCGCCGCGGGCGTACTTGAGTCGGTAGTCGCCGTTAGCTGCCGCTACCTGGCGCTCGTCAGACACTACCTGGCGCTATCGCTTGATGAATAAGGGCATAAGAGAAGGACCCTGGCACCATCCCCTGGCATGAGTGAATGGGTAGATGGGAGCGCGCATATAGCGGGGGGGGGGGTATAGGGCTTGTTCTTTGTAACCCCCCCCCCCCCCCCCAAACTGCCTCAGCGCATGGAGAGAGTGGAAGTGTGAAGACTGGACTTCTGCTTTAAAACAGAAACTATTTACATGGCACAGACCAAGAATAACATTGTTTTAGCAGTAGATACGCAAATCGTCTTTATTCACCTTTGTGATCTTAAAATGATACTGCTGGCGAAGGCAATTGTTACACCATTGTGTTGGGCTACATTTGGCACTGTCCTAAACTGTTTTCCATTTTTAAATTGAAGAAGAAATGGCCGCGCTATCGAGGTTTCCAGGTTCAGCTTATGATTTCTCTTCTGAAAAAAGTGGACATGCCCCTTGGATCAATGATGCTGCATAATAATCAGCAATGTGATTAATCTGAAGGTAGAGGAGGAGGCAGAAGGGGGGGGGGGGGGCAGGGGAGGGAGGAACAAGCAATCCTGTCCCACTCTGCTGAGTTAATTGGGCGACGTGATGAAAAAGGGAATGTCATTGGCTGAACCTGAAGACCTGGATATCTCGGCCATTTCTGCTTCAAAATGGAAAACCGTTTAAATGTAACCCGAAACAATGGTGTAACAACTACCTTTGCCTGCAGTATCGCTTTAAGTATATCTTTTAGTATTTACACAGCCACCTACCATACAGCTATCACTTATAGCCTAGTGCTGACAAGGGCCACACACGTGTATGGTAGGTAGGGCTTGGGACATGCTACTTGTGGGGAGTTACTCCAAATTGATTATTTTATCTCTTTATATCAATCACTTTCTCTTACACTTTAAAGCACTCGCACATTACTTTGGATTACCTTGGGTAACCCTCTGTGAGAGAAGGCTGCTTAGCTACAACAGGGTTAAAAGGGTGCAAGAGATATCTTGCAGACGGTTTGGTTTGTGTCCAAATTCATGGTTTTAACAAGCAAACTCTTGGCAAGATGCATGATCTTAGTGCAGCACCGAGCACTGACACTTGGAGAAATGTGAAAAAGTTAATCCATCACTCATGCTTGTTCATCATCATCATTACCAAGTAGCATCTAAAACCTCCTTAAATGCCCTGCACAAGACTGCTCCGAACCACCAAAACAAATGATTACACAATCAGATAGACCCAAGCCATACCAATCTCTTCTCAACCTCAGTGAGGCCTGCTTTAGAGAGATACAGTAGTCACCTTTTCTGAATGGAGCTCCATGGAATTGGAATGCCCTCCACACCCCCAGTATACCTCTAGCTAGGTGTGCACCCACGGCAGGACTTGCTGAATGGCTGCCATTGGCACAGCCACAGCTAGAGTCGACAGGACAGTACAATAAAGCAAATTACATTTGCACCACCATTTTCTCAAAACACTGCCAGGATAGCATCACAGGATGATAACATACAGAAAAAAAGCACATGCAATACAAATGTCCCAAAATTTCCCCTCAAAAATTAAAAAAAACAAGTTTAATCAATTTTCTATTGGCGTGTCTATTATTTGGTAAAAATACATGTACTAAATACATGTAGTGTAATAAATTTACATTTTAAAATGTGAAAAATACATATTAGCGTATTTAATCCTTTTGCCAAATATCCATTATATAACGTAATCTGTGCTTATTTTAGATAAAAAATAACTGTTTAGATATTCAGTTGTTTTAACTAAATATAATAAATAGTAAAAAACATACAATGATACTTTCACTGAATGACTTGTAAGACACCTAATGAGGTACCGGTAATTTATTCAGCAAAAAAAAAAAAATATATATATATATATATATCCTCCTTACTGTCCTAGTGAAATAAAAATAAAACTTCCAAAATGTCCAAAAATATGCCTGTATTAGCAGGGGCAGCTCCGGACACAGAGTGCAGGCTGTGGGATCCTGGCACACAGGGTAAGGGGGCAGTAAATGTCAGCAGGCTGCTCAATCAAACTTAAAAACTCCTTTTATTAAAAGGGCAACAGTTAGGAGGATAACAATTATTCAAACCAATAATTAAAGTAAGGCAAGAAAGTGGGTGAACAATGAGTGAGACCTTAAGATTAAAAGTGAAGTAGGAAGTTCTTTGCATTGTTCTTTCGAGCTGGGAATGTCAGCTAGGATAAGAAATCAGTGTAAGAGTATACTTAGTAAAAGGTACAGGAGATTTTGCGCCACCCTTGAGGGTTTAAGTTGTCTGGTTGGTAAACACCATTTTAATGTCATGTTGTGGGCCAGGTAATGAGCTCTGTTTATATAAAAAACAAACTATTATCATTCATCATGTCAACAGCGCCTAGGAATGAAATAGAGTCGCCACCTTTCTGTGCTGTGTGCCCACTGGGGACCATCCTAGGTGTTTATTATGATGCCATTCCTTCGCAGGTAACATAAATTGGACTGCCTCCTCTCATTTTCAGGAATGATCAGACATCCTGTAATTAGCCGGATCTCATCCCTGAGGCCGAAGAGACACAAATGCGGCAATTAAACTGGAGACTGCTGTCCCAGCCTAAGCGTCAAAACAATTACGAGGGGGCCCCAAAGTCGAGATTAATGGATGTAAAAAAAAAATGATCAGTTTATCCTTTGTTATCAGTAATTTAATAGGTAAGTATTCCCAAAATAAGATGACATTACATTTTCAGGCACAAAAATGTAGTTGTAAACCCAGGCAAGCACAAGATTATGTTTTAGGGTTTCTACAAGGGTGAACCTCCAAATATACTCCAGAGACCAATACATGTACTGACATACTGACCATGCAGAATTCAACGTTTAAAACCATGCCACAAACAAGGTAAATAGAAAATGTTTAATTTTGGACAGATAAGACCATTATTAGAAGTCTGGGTTCAAATGTCAACTGATTTGACATTATGCTGATATATATATATATATATATATAAATCATTTCTGACTTATGGCAACAGCTTCTGTATTGCTAACTCTCCAAAATAGGGTTCCATATAACAAATTGATTTAAACTTTTTTTGCGGGGCATAGATGCCCACTGTATGCATGTAAAAACACAGGAATTCTTCCTCTGCATTTAACTCAACTGTGCAGTTACACATGCCTGGAACGGTGGGCTGTCCTAATTACAGCACCCAGGGAACAGTTTGGTGCCTTGCTCCCATGGGTGGGAAATGAACATGCCACCTTTCTTGCCCTATTCAAAAAAAATGCCTCAAGTCGAACTTTAAATTCAATTGGATGGTAAAAGAGGTGCATATTGTTACGTTTTGAGGGGCAGACAGTGCTTCAGGCATTTCAAAGATCTCTCAATACCCGCAAGTCTACTACTTGGTGCACCAAAATCCACAGTACACTCCCAGCAGAGCAAGTTAGGACTTCATTTTCCAAGTTAAGACCTCATTTTCCAAGTAGTATCTAATAAAACGTAACACTTAATGCTGGCATCAAAAAAACATTGATACATCAGTACTCTTTCAAAGCAGAGATGGCTCCCAATCACCCAAGAGGGCAGACACTATACTAAAAGGAGAAGAGAAAGAGAGGGTAAAGGGGCAGAGAGGGGGTATGTGCAGTGGCGTGCAATTGCATGGGGCCCCCACATCTCAAGAGCCCCCCAGAACTCTGCTGAGGAAACACTGAAAGCAGCTGGTGTGTAATAGTGGTGATGCTGTCAGTGCTGAGGCTACAGAGGAAAGAAAGCTGCTTCTCTCTGTCATTTGTTCCTTTTAACTATTGTATTTTGTTATAGCAGAAAAGCGTCATACTATCATGGCATTTCTGGTGTAAGGTTTGTTCAGAAGATCCTCAAGTGACGACATTCTCTATAAAAATAGATTTTTATAAAATATTAATTAAAAAAAGAGTATTAAAATGTTAATTATTCCTAAAATATGTAAAGTAAAAAAGTGACTTGATCATATCCATAAAATTGTCCCGATAATATTATGAGCCTTTTTTTTTCAAGGACAAATCAGTGGCGTAGAAATAATGAAATCTAATATTTTCTCAGATTTATACAAATCGGAAAAATAAAAACAAATGGAAAAATCGATATTATCTTTTATAGATATAGATTTGCAATATACGTCTCTTCTGGTAACTGCTCAAACTAAGCTTGCTCTTCTTTAATGCTGCATAGATAATGGAGCCAACTGCTCCTACATAATGCATTATTAGATTTTTCGTGAAATGAGCATCAGGCACCTAACGGCTGGGTCTAATCTTAAAATTAAGCTTGCCGACGCACTTTTATTTCGCTTACTCATGACGATCTTCCAGGAAATCATGATCTGGACATGCAATAATTATTACTTGCTAATAAGAACTTTTAGGGTCTAGTTAGGCACTCTTTAAGAACTACATAACTTGCTGGAGGTAACTAATTGAGAAATACTTGTTATCTGGCTATCTGACTTTCAAGAGCCTCTCCTACTCATATTGCCCTTTACCAATAAATAATTGCCCTTTACCAATAAATAAATATATACATATATATATATATATATATATATATATATATATATATATATAGTTAAATGACTCTGCCATTAACACAACCAAGTAATAATAATTATTAGGTTTATTAAAAATAATAATTACCATAATAATAGATTTTTGTCTATTAGTCCCCCCCCCCCCCCCAGCCATTTTAACACAGTTCTTAAATAAGACAAATGTTTGTTCATTTGAATGTCATAGCAGTTGGAAGCCAAGTGTGTTTCCCTGCCAGCAGGCAGAGAGGACCCAGAACTGATTTAGCCCTCTGTGGTCACAGGAACCGACGCTTTGTGGTTTTCTGGAGAGCTGGCCTCTGTCAGGGACGTCGGTGGCCATATACAATCATCAGAAACCACATAGAATATGCAGCTTTCCCAACTCATATAATCTCCCAATCAGCAGCAGCCATTTACTGGTCAAATGACTCAGATTCGGATATGCCTGAATATTATTACATACAAATTTATTGAGTAAAAGATGAGGAGAAACCAAAAGGCATCTTTGGGTGCCTCAGCAAGCTCACCACTCTGAAAGGGCCTTCCCACTCAGCAGCTTCAATGTATACTATGGAAACCGTAGTATGCTACATAACTATTTATATAGACAGTCTAGGCAGTCGCAAGAATATGGCAGCACACAGATTACATTAAAACAGCACGTGGCACGGCCCTGGAGTCCAAAGACTCCACATTTTGTCACTAGCCCGCCTCCACTATGTGAGACCCCTGGGGTCTGCCAGCGGCTGCTTTCCCGGCTTCCCTGCCAGCGATGCAAAAACTTTAGAGACCTGCTCCCATGTAAACGTTAGAGACCTACTACAAACGCTACAGTGTGCTGCAGACAATGGAATGAGAGGCTCATGGGACATGTTTCAGATGAGCTCCATACATCATTACTATTTTTATTGCCTGGACTCTCCCTTTAAGCTTTCTTAGTAAACTGTCTCTTATTTTAGTCTATACATTTGAACTAGCAGGGGCGTAGCTAGGGGGTGCAGTGGGTCAAGGAGTGCCAAACGGGGGTCTGGGCACAGGTGGCACAGATGGCAGTGCTGGGATGCCCCACTGTATGAACCTGATCTATCGCTCACACTCAAACCGCATTCTGCAAAACAGCGATTTATGCTGTGCATTAGTATGACATAAAGCGCTGAATGGACAAGGGTTCGTATATATGCACTGGAAATGGCAGGAAAGTGAGTTGTGTGAGCGTTCGCTGGAGCAGGGCAGGGCATCCCAGATTGGGATGTCACCAGATTGATTTTACCAGGGACATATGGCAGTTATGGTCATACATACTTGTGTTTACTGTACTTATAACAGTGGTGATCTGAATTTTATTAGTCCAACTATTACCAAGTTCTGGACCCATTTTGGCTCCTTAAAGAGGAACAACACACAGGAATTTTACTATCCCGTGTGTTGTTCCTCATACACTAACCTTCCTTCCGCTCCCACGGCGCAGCATCAGATGAGGGTGAGTGGGCTGACTGGCGGAGCAGAGAGATGAGCCAATCAGTGCGCTCGCTGTCACTTGGCTCCCTTGGCGCTGACGACTAAGCACACGAGCGGTGCTAAAGGGAGACAACTGCGCTGTCAGCCGCAGCCCCCCACTCAACATGCAGCTGTAGCGTGCCCGACCCATTCAGAAAGGCCAGGTGCGCGCACAGCTAGCTGTGAGCGGGGAAGGGCCCGCATCGCAGAGACGCGGCGAGGGCTTGGGAGAAGGTGAGTTAATCTGGGCATCTGGGGGGGTTTCCCACTGTGGGGCCTTCCAATTTGGGAAGCCCCAAGGACAGGAACTCAGATGGCCCAGGAGTCTTTTAGACTCCAGGGCCTCCGATGATCCTCTTTAAAGCAAAAAAAGGCTCCCATACTGAGCACTGGGCATCCAATTCCCAACCAGGAGCAGCACCTCTGCATTTTTAGCTGCTAGACTGGCCATAATTGATTGCTTAGACTGTCAATCAGTGCAACAGCAGTGTTACTGCTGTGCAGCAATTGGCTGTCAGTCTCCCTTGGTCACCAAGGGATCAGGCGCAACGCATTGGGCTGTTTTTTGTTTTAGACCAAGTGCCAGGAAAGGTATGGAAAATGGGGCTCTAATTTTGGTGGACTTGCACCAAATGGGAATAACCCTCATTTCTTGGTCCACTTCAGTTTGAACAAGACCAGGAAAGAGTAAGTCGTGTTGGGCCTTACAGGTGGGTGAGAGCATGAAACTAAGAGGAAAGGGTCTGCCTTGAAGTAAACTTCCCAAAGGGTCCTGGCCCACAGGGATCCCAAGTAAATCTTACACACTTCCTCATACCACCCAATACATTGCAGAGATACTTACCCTTTCACTCAGTCCAATAGGAAAATCCCTCTTGGTGTTCACAGGAGGGGTGGGTAACATTCATTTAGGACCAAGGATTTACAGGGGACTGCTTTAAACAGAGCCTTCAATCTTTCCTACTGTTTCGACCTTACGACCGCAATCCTCCTTGTGGGGCCCTGGTGAAGCTGCAGATATGACCATGACAAGTCCTAGATTCTCTTCTGTCATGCAACAGTTCCTGGCACTGATTATCTTTACCCCTATTCTCCAAAATAAGTACTGGCGTGAAAGGGTGGGACCATTTCAAATCTTTGCTCCGGCTGCCAGAAAGCCTCTTCTTACTAGTTTTATTAGCTTCTTCTGCCTTTAGAGGATCTAGGTCAGGGGTTCCCAGCCAGTGGTAGGCATACCACAGGTGGTATGTGTGATCCTGTGAAGTGATATTCAGCAAGGCTGGAGACTGATCTGATTTGCTGCTTATACTGAGCCTTATACAAAGCCTGATTTGCTCAAAAGGGAAAACTGCTTCCTAAGGTGGTGAAAACTATGTATGTTCAGTCTCTGTTTGGGACAATTAAATTTCTGTAAGAAAACCAAAATGTACTTTCGTACACATGTGCAATAGACATAGGAAGACATACTGTGGTAAACAGAATAACACCCAGCCAATCTATCCTGAACATTGCTGCTTGTCTCATCCACCTCTCCTCCTGCTTCTCCAGTGCTGCTTCTTTTTGTCAGTCCCTCCACTGACAGCCAATAACTGAAATAATTCAATTTAAACATCCAATCGTAACCTACAAAGCTATCTCTGGCTAAGCCTGCTCCATATTTCATCGCTAATCCAAAGATACTAACCTACCCACCAGGATCAGACTGTGAGAAAGAGGTTTTAACAAAAGGAATAGGCCATATCAATCCATGTCCATTTACCCTCTGCTGCAGACACCTGCTAGATTTACCGTAGCTAAAAAGGCTAGAAAGACTGGACCTCTGTCATTTATATTCTGCCTCTTATCTCACCCTCCCCACTGGCTCCTTGCTTGTTTTTACACTGGGACATTTGCAATACAAAGTATGAAGTATTAGTGGAAATAAAGTCACTGACCTTAAAGTTAATATGAGTGAGTTGATTCAGCGAGAATCTCAATTCATTTATCTATACCTCTATAGAGGCTCTTTAAAGCTATACTAAAGGCAAGCCTGATTGTTGTCCCATTGTCTCGGGCTACACATTGCACTGCCCCAAACTTCAATCCATTTTCAAAAAGACCCCGTAGTTCCTAAATGATTTGTAAAAGCATGGGAGATGCAGAGAAAAAATTATGAGTAACAGTGGGTGTGGCAACAGCGATGTGATTTAAGCACACTGTGTGCTTTACATATATCATAGTAAAAAAATAAGTGCATTGTTGTGCCTCTAGTTATTACTGCCAGCACATAGTATGACCAGAAAAAATACCATTTTGTGATTACTCACCTGTAAAATGGGTATTATAAGTATGTCACACACCCCTCTTCATCCCGCCCTTATTGCATTCTGGATCCTTTATATGGTGAACCTTTTATTGTTAAGATTTTTGGATTTGGCTCTTCCTGGTCCCCTTACTGCTTTCCTATACTGGGTAATGTGTGGGAGGTCCCAGGTATTTATGGACCGGGAGGGGCTTCTTTTTTCCTGTCATCTCTGCAGAAGTTCGCCCTCTACTGGTTATAACCCATATGTCATGAATATTGGAAGCGGGGTGTGTGACATGCTTATTTTATTTATAGATATTTATATGTAAATTCCCATTTTCCAGGTGAGTAATCACAAAATGGTATATTCCAAGTATGTCACACACCCCGCTTCCAATATTCATGACATATGGGACATCCAATAGCAGTGTCCAACATGGGTGGGGATCCCAAAAAGGCAATAATGCACAAAATTAAACCACTGCAGCTTGCAGAACCTTGCGACCAAAAAAAGCAAGCGCTGAGGCCCGCACATCAACCTTATAAAACATGGAAAAAGTATGAACAGAAGACCAAGTAGCAGCCTTACAAACTTGTTCAACAGAGGCCTGGTGCTGAAAAGTCCAAGAAGCCCCAACAGCACGAGTAGAATGAGCAGTGATATGAAAAGGGGTAACCTTCCCCTTGGCAGAATAGGCTCCAACAATGGCCTGACGTATCCATTTGCTAATGGTAGACTTGGTGGGCGCCAAACCCTTCCTAGGGAGAAGTAGCCACCAAATAGTACTTCACACAACGAACTACATCCAAAGAGTGCAACCCTCCCCTTGTCATTACTAGCTTGCTGCTTTAAAGCGAAAGACCACCTTGTCCTGGTGTCTCTCAGTAAGTAAGGGGTCTGAATGGACAGAGCCGCCCACTCAGACACGTCGAACAGAGGTAATAGCCACCAAAAAGCCAACCTTTTGTGTAAGCACAGAAAGTGTAACATCCTGCACCGGCTCAAAAGGAGGCCCCTGGAGAGCCGACAGAACCAAATTCAAATCCCAAACGGGCAACAAAGGCTTTCTAGGGGGCCGCACATGAGTGACCCCCTGGAAAAAAGTCTTAACCAATGGATGCAGAGCAAAGGACCTTTGAAAGAAAACCACCAGGGCAGAGACCTGCCCTTTCAAGGTACTAAGCTGGAACCCCAGGTCCAGACCGTGTTGAAGAAAATCCAAAATCCTAGGAATCGAAAACATCCTGCAAGGCAATGCCCTAGCCTCACACCAGTCAATATAGGACCTCCAAGTCCTGTAGTAGATGTTAGAGGAAGATCTCTTCCTGGCTCTAACAACTGTACGAATCACAGCATCAGACAAACCTTCTTCCCTTAAGATGGAGGTTTCAGCAACCACGCCGTCACAGCCAGCGTTTGTAAATTGGGGTAACGAAGTTGACCTTGAGTGATCAGACCCGGAAACAGGGGCAGCCTGTACTGATCTACCGCCAGCCGTACGACGTCTGCGAACCAAACCTGTCTTGGCCACCTTGGGGCCATCAGAATTGCTGGCGCACCCTCTTGAGCCAGCTTGCGCACCACCTTGCCTACCATGGAGAAGGGGGGAAACAGGTAAAGAAACCCCAGATCCCTCCAGGCAAGAGACAAGGCGTCCACTGCCAGGGCCAGAGGATCCTGAGAAAGAGACACAAAGGCAGGAAGCTTGTGATTGTGACAAGAGGCAATGAGATCCACCTCCGGAATCCCCCACTTGCGACAAAGGGACCGGAATACCCTGTGGATGAGCAACCATTCCCCTCGTCGAGAGGATCCCCTGCTCAGGGAGTCCGCCTCCATGTTTTCCACTTCCGGAATGTACACAGCCGAGATGCATGAGACAATGTTCTCCGACCATGCAAGAATCAGAGAAACTTCCCTAAAGGGGCACTCCTGCTGCGAGTCCCTCCTTGGCGATTGATGTAAGCGTCCGCAGGCCGATTGTCCTATCGAACCTGAACCGGTAGACCCTGGAGGTGATGCGTCAAGCATGACAGCACCAACCGAATGGCTCTCAGCTCCAAGACATTGATGGGGGTGTGGGCCTCCCGAGAACCCCACAGCCCCTGGAACAGATGTTCCTTGCAGAAACCCCCTAGCCAAACAGGCTGGCATCCGTGGTGACCGTCTCCCAACAAGGGGTCAGAAAAGACTTGCCCCTCAGAAGATTCCTTGGTTCCAGCCACCACTGAAGAGACTGCCGAACCAGGGGAAACATCAGAAAAGACTGATCCAATGACAGTGGACATCTGTCCCAAACCGACAGTAGATGGAGCTGGATCGACCTCATGTGGAACTGAGCAAAGGGGACTGCCTCGAAGGAAGCCACCATCAACCCCACCAGTCTCATCCCTAGCCGGATAGACGGGCGAGGGATGGACAAAAGAAGACGTATCAGATCTTGAACCATCTGCACCTTCGACTGAGGTAGGAACACCCTGGCCTGAATGGTATCCAGATTCATGCCCAGAAATGCAACCTCCCTTGACGGGGAGAGAGAAGACTTGGGGTGGTTGATCACCCAGCCAAACCTCTCCAGCGTAGACACTAGCGTCCTGGTGTCCAGCTCCGCCTGTCCGAGAGAGGATGCCGTAATGAGGAGGTCGTTCAAATACGGCACAATGCGAATGCCCTGGGCTCTGAGAAGGGCCATTATACCCGCCAAAACCTTGGTGAACACCCTTGGTGCCAAGGTCAGCCCGAACGAGAGGGCCACAAACTGAAAATGCCGATCTCCCACCACAAACCTGAGAAATCTCTGGTGTGCTGGGAAGATCGGTACATGAAGGTAAGCATCCTTGATGTCTATGGACGGCATGAAGTCCCCGACGAAGAGAAAGGATGGCTGAGCGCAAAGTCTCCATGCGAAACTTCCTGGTTCTGATGAACCTGTTGAGAAGCTTCAAATACAGAATGGGTCTTATGGATCCATCCTTTTTGGGCACCGTGAAAAGGTTGGAATAATAGCCCCGGCCTCTCTCTAATAAAGGCACCGGGCAGATGACTTCCATGTCCAGAAGACTTTTCACTGCCAACAGGAGCCCCTGCGCAGCCCGGGGGTCCGAGGGGACCCGTGACCTGAGAAATCTGGGAGGAGGCCGGTCCTCGAACTCCAGTTTGTACCCGGAAGAGACCACTTCCAAGATCCACTTGTCTGTGACCTCCCGGGCCCAGACCCGGAAGAAGTGCCGCAGTCGTCCCCCCACCCGCAAGGGTGAGGGCGCCCCCTCATTCCTGGAATCCAGACTCCTGGGACCCCGACTGCCGCGTTATGGCCTGCTGAGCACATGGTATGCAAATCAGCACATTATCCCCCGTAAGGGATACCCCACAACCCACACACTGCCGGGATTGCCCCGAAGGGAGCCCGAGCCCGGTATCCTGGGGAGCCTCCATATGGTGATTTTAATGGTAGTCGCAAGGACCAGAGGGAATTACGCCAATTAAGCTACCCGGGATGCCCCTTTAAGTCCCAAGTGGGAGGATTTGTAGGACCCCAAATTTATCTCCAAGGGACCCTAGGACCGGGAGAAACCCCCTTTTAATATGATAGATAGGGATTCCTCCTGAAAGACACAATGTGAAGGGGCCATAAGAAAGACACACAATCATGCACAAAAAACCATACATACAAAGATATATATATATATATATATATATATATATATATATATATAGACACATGGAAAACATGAGCCCCGCTGCCCCAACGCGCTAAAATGGGGCACGCAGCCAGTATGAATATAAAATGAGAAGGGCCCAATAGGGCACTCGTGGATCGATAATGGCGTCCTGCCAGCAGCGTGACTGGAGAGACAGAGAGAGAAAGAGAGGAAGGACAGGCCAGCACGGATCGCACGCCGCGCCTGGCCCCGCCCCCTCCATTCAGCAAGACGCGGATCCCAGCAAATAGCTGGGCACCGCAACAGCACCAAATACAGAGGGGGCGGACCGCGGCGAGCGCGCCGAGCGCCCGGCCCCGCCCCGCCCCCTATCTGAGCAACATGAGGGGAAGAAGTTCCCCCAAGAAGGGCTTCACATGCGGCCAGCAGCCCACTCACCACAAGCGACGAGTGAGGCACCATGAAAACACATACACACACACTGGGATACCAATAATAAAGGAAAATAATAAAGGAAAATAAGGATAGAAGGAAGCCCCCCCCCCCAGCGCAGAGGGGAACAGGGAGACCCGGAAGGGGGGGAGAATCCCGGTGAAACGGGATATCAGGGACAGGGCATCCCAAACCAGGATCACCAACCTGGATACCGCCTACCCCTAAATATGAGGTCTCACGGGGGAGCATGGCTCCCTAATACACCTCTAAAGGTGTAGTCTACCATCGCCCGGACCTACAGCCAAGGCTGGGAGGCATGGGGACTAAAACAAACAAGGTCCGGACAGAAATAGAGACAAAATGGCCGGGTGTAAAGAAGAAGAGACGCAGCCATCTTCTGACTTGCTCGCCGTCTGCAGAGACGAAAACCGGGTAATGTGTGGGAGGTCCCAGGTATTTATGGACCGGGAGTGGCTTCTTTTTTCCTGTCATCTCTGCAGAAGTTCGCCCTCTACTGGTTATAACCCAGATGTCATGAATATTGTGTGACATACTTGGAATAAGGGGGTGAGAGATGCTGCAGGTTATAAAGCATCTCCAGCCTGCCAGCACATAGTGTAACCAGAGGAGAGGGTGGAGGGTGGTGTTTCATAGCTGCAGAGAGAGGAAGCTAATCAGGACTTCTGGGGAGGGACGTTCTCTGTCCACTGAAGGTGGATTGAAGGACCAGATAAGTGAGGAAGAGACTAAAAGCTGAATGGGGAAGTGATTTCCTCACTAAGTAGACAGACATAGCAGGAAGGGGAGTTATTTTTTAACTTTTGACTTGCCGATCACTTTAAACATGCAGATAATTGTCCAGACCACTCCATTTTACCCCATTAGAGGTGCAAAGCAGTCGGCTAAAGCTCTTTACCAAAGAGACCACTAGCCATATATGCCTGGCAAACCCTAGTGGCCACCGGCAATCACACCCGGGCATTTAAGTACAGAGTGGTCAAATATTTTGGGCTTCCTAGGTATCGATAACTCGGGCCTCCCAAATCCAGATGTCCTGGGAGTGGAGGGTGATGGTGGACATAATGTCTTTTTTGAATATAGGTCTGTTTTAAGGGAACAGTGCAGGCTAAACGCTTATAGTCTTTCCACCAAAAATGATCAGGAAAAAATTACGCTCTGCAAAACAAAATTAGCTTTACTTTGGTGAGCACATATGCAATGGATAGTTGTGATTTTTATTAGCCACAGAAAATATTAAATCAGCTGCAGCAAGTACAGGACCTCTTCTGAAGGCTGCATATAAAAAACACTGTCAGATTTTTAATTGGGGTTTGTAACTTTAATTGGGCTCTTGTGTTGACTCATTAAGGCCAGGCCAAGCCTGTGCGACTGTAAAAAATTACAGCCCAAAGAGATCGCAAAAAGATTCCTAATAAGAGTGTAGAGCAGTGTGTAATTCAGAGAAGGGACCCAATCCAGGCAGTAATTATTTATAGATGCTTTTATTTTAATTGAATAGTAATTTGAAGTTAAATAATTCCTTAATAATCTAAGGTTCTGTAAGATATAAATTTCTGGGGGAGTATTTTTTCTATTATATATGCAACATTGCCTTTAAAAATGATCACTACTCATTTCATTACCTCCTGTGTGTTATGTAATATCGCAGCTGGCCACAGTAGAGCATGGCCAATGGGAAAATACAACAATTATGAGAGTGGCAGGGAACGTTGAAGTGATGAGTATTGGGGTGTGGAAATCTGGGCTGCAGTGTAGTGAGTTGCATCCGGAGTGCGTTGCTTAGTATGGATTGACTGTTGTCTTCCAAGTATAGCTCCTCAATACTTTTTTCAAAAACTTTTTTATTGAGGACAGGCAAATTACAGTCATATAGATCAAAGACAATGAGCAGAATAACAGATAGACATTGATTACAGCATTTCTACTGGTCAAACATATAGATTAACATACATTCAAGCAGTCCCACCCCACATTATTCCATAGAAACCACACCAAAGAGTATTGACAAATTCTCTCCTGCCAGCGCTGGCAAGTCAAACAGAATATGTGAGAAGCCATACCTCTTAGCCTAATATGACTGGTGGATCTCCCTCAACCAGTCTTCTGAGGTACCATTCAGTGTCCCTGAAAGCGTTGTGTATTTTAGCTCGGATTTCCGGCGTCAAGAGATTGATAAAGCTCTCCCAGGTGGTGAAAAAGGGCTCAACTTTTGTTTCCTTATGGGAAGTCACATCTACCCAATCAAATTTAAAGAACTGCTGTAGTATCCCCAAAAAGACTTTAAATTGGGGCGGTTCGGGGTGAATCCAGGCCTGCAAAATAGTTTTGCGTGCGACCGCAGATATAATCAGTAACAGCCTTCTAGTTCCCCGTGAGACTCTCACACCCTCTAACATAAGCTCCCCGAAAATTGCCCATTCCGGCGAGGGGGATGCGAAGTTTACCAGGTTCTGGGATGTGTATTGAGATACCTGTCTCCAGAACTTCCTGATCACGGGGCAGCTCCTCAATACTTTTACAAGTAGATGGTCTATGCTACATCTGACAGTTCTAGATAACGACATTTCTATTTTATTCTTGCCTTGACCAACAGAAGCAACCGTGAGCTTGTAACGTTTGTAAGGTCAGCTAGAGCTGATGACACCTGGTAAACGTACCAAGAACATCCTGTTGCCCTGAACACTCTGTCATAAAAGATATCAAAATGATGCTGCCGAGGCACGAACAAAAAGCCTTCCAGGTTTTAGCATATGCTTTTAAAATTGATGATCAAAGGGTGTCAGGTCCTGGTGTCTTTCAGCCCCGGTAATACAAGGTTATGGTGGATAATGACAATTGTCCAATGAGAAACTGGAAAATGTGATTCTCCGTAACAAAATAAATGGTGAAATATCTATGAAAAGAATTTGCTAAAAGGTCAGCGCATAGCATAACATTCTTTGGTTGGTGTAATCCTCCTTTTCAGCCTGTCACCGGGGTTTTGTACTCTAGACTAAGCAGTATTAATTTTAAACACAAAACATACAAAAGGAAGAATCTCCGTCTTCCAAAATCCATACATAAAACAAGCCATGACGAATGAATCTGCGGCGATAAAATGGAGAATTTTACTTACTGACAAATCAATTTTTATACAATAGCCTTCCTCTTTCTGCCCTCCAGACGACACATTTTTCTTTTTAATCAGAATGGATAGCTGTGTAAAATTACAGATAAAATGGGATATAGCCAAAATGTTCCTGGATTACAGCAAACTGGGCTCGTTTAGGTAACACTTGTATAGGCAAATCAGGGGTTATTTACTACTAAAGACATTTGCCTCTTACTTCCTAAGTATCCACAGAACGTACCGGAGTGATCAGTATCAGGATTAGGAACAAAAAAGATGTCAAGCTAAGTATTTGTTAAATACTGCATGTTGGTCTTTGCCTGTCTTCACCATCCTTTCCCCTTGTCTCCCTTGCTTTTCCGCCTTTTTTATGAAGGTTGTAGCAACATTGTCAGACACCATATGAAAATGTTTATTTCAGAAAAGATGTCTTAGAGGGGATCTAATTAAGGTCAATACAAAAATCTGGAAGTGGAACTTTTTATTCTGGGGATGCTCTAAGAACAAGATATTCTATCATGGTGGGGGGGGGGGGGAGTTCTTTACTATAAGTGAGGGTGGAAGTTTAGAATGTCCCAGTCTCACTAGAGGCTGTTGGGGCAACATCAATAAAAAAATGTAATAGAATTCTTTGGATCAAACCCACCTGAAATTATGATTTATCTTTTGGTCTGGGGATCTGATCCAACTCTGCCCTTGAAGGTCAGGAAGGGTGTATGTTCCTTCTCAGATATAACTGGCTACATATGACTTGTTTTTTTTTTTGTTCTTGCTTCCCCAATCCTAGGCTGAACTTGCTGAACACTCCATGTTCCCGTACCCTGAACAGGCAAAAATGTTAAGTTTTTTTTTACCTCTCATATTACACTAGATTAGCTTCCCTCCTCATGAAAGAAAGATGGATATGAAGTCAGGGTGCTGGTCTCTAGCAGGGGCATTGCTATTAGGTGAGCTCTTTTGGTCATGCGTTTTGGTTAGGTATGGGATAAGTTATACAATTACAGTATACCAATAATTTATTATTAGGACCAATGTATTATGGTCAGGCATTTCTAGGCAAATAATTTTTGTCTAAAGCAAACCGATCTACACCTGTACTGTCTATACCTCAATGGGTAAAATGGGTAAAATCGTATTCACTTCGTATCTTTGAGGGCCAAACCAGTAGTTCATTTAATATAAGACGTCACTGAAACTCAATATTTTGAGGAAATCACCACCTTTCCATTACATGTGTATAACTGTTTTTACTTCATTATGTTTTCCTATATATTTATATATATAATTTTTGTATTCTGCTTTCACTTAATTTATTCTTGTCACCTCATAAATCAATTTCATAACTGTATGCTCTCTATTGAAGCCAAGAATGTATACCCTACTGCTATAGAACACTAAAAAATAGGCACAAGTGAATTACACATGTAACAAGTCTTGTCAGGTAGCTCTTGCCAGTTATTTTAGGTCTATGGCTTTTTAAAACATTAAAATTAAAATGTGTATTTAAAAATTATATTTATTTTTCCATTATTAAAATATACTTTTATCAGTTTAGTATTTGTTAGAATAATATTTTTGAAAAAGCACAGGAAATATATTGTATATGTACTTGTGTTTTAACATTTGGTCGTGTGTGTGTGTGTGTGTGTGTGTGTGTGTGTGTGTGTGTGTGTGTATGTATATATATTTACGTATAAAATAAATATCTTTTTATATATACACATATACTTTTCTTTAGTGGTGGTTTGACACTTTCACTAATAACACTCCATTGTACGCGATCCAGATATGGCCGCATGCTGTAATTGCCACGATCTTCCCATTACAAAATAATGCTCTATTTCGTTCACATTTTTGGCATCCTCCAAGCTTGTTTGGTAAAGAGCCAAAAGCATTGAGGTTGACAGTCCACTACTTTCTCTGCAGACGAATGCTCTTTTGCCCAGTTCCTTATTCCTGGCCCTCGGCCAGTTAGGGAAATCCATTTTACATAAAGAATGTACGTCGCTCAAGTGCTCAGACTTTTTTAAGCTACTAAAATAACTTAATGGCCAAATGCCAGTATGTTTTGTAGCTGGTATTATGCATTTCATAAAAAGAAAATAGAAGGTAAACTAATCCGCATAGGTATTTTTTTTCTTTTCTTGAAAAAAAAGGGGATACGGCTCTGACTGCACTCGTGGCAGCTCACGTGACTTGGCACCGTACACACGATTGGCTGGGGCTGCAGTAAATAGAGCCGCCATGTAAGGAGCTATAGCCTTCTCCTTTTGCAGAATTCTTAAAATGGCGGACATTGATCGTTTCAGCAGAAATAAGCCGAGACCCTTATTTTCTTTTCCTTCTTTTTTTGTTCCCCCTCTCCCCTCCTCTGTTGGGGTTTTATAAACCTTTGCCGATTTGAGTAGAAACAGATTTTTTGCAACTTGCTCTGCGTCTCGATTTCACAGCTCAATGTACACTCAGACTCTGTCAAAAACTTGACTGTGTTCCAGGCAGTATATTAACTGTAAACTTTCCAAGAGAGAAAAAAAGAAGGGACTACGGACCTCGGCAGAAAAAGGAAATCCCTTTCCCTGTGTGTGCAGCACTCCCGGAGTCACTTGCGTGCACACCATACATGGTTAACGTGAATCCGGCCAGATGTGATCCTGTCTCACTATGTCATACACAGCCATTAAAAAAAATTCTCTGGCTGAGTTGCAGGCAGCTCATTTGCTTTCCAAGGCCTGGCTAGTCGAGCGCCGCACTCGTGTATGTAAAAATAGTCGCATGTAGCCTGGCTAAATTTCAAACCTTCTGTGCCTGCCAGACACAACAGCAAATCAGCATTCGGGAGAAAGTGTTTTCTCCAGCTGTGGCCGGAGAACGAGAGAGATGCCAGCGAGCAATCAGGGCCGACTGGCCGGGCCTTGTGAACCTTCCGCCACAAAGTCACTGGCTGGGCGCCATAACGCTAGGCCAGCCCAGCTAACTAGTTGAGTGCCAGGAATTCAACAAAGCTTTGCAGAGAGAGCAAAATATCAAAATCTTTCCAGGCAGAAAGCTGGTTAACTGGCAATAACAAACGCTTTCGACAAAGCAATGCAAAGTGCAATTTCACTTTTGCAAAAGGCAGCGACTAACTTGATTTCCATTTAAACAAATGTTGGTGTATTATAACTATTACAATGCTACAGACACTGGATATGCCAAGTCATAGCTGTCAGCCACACGTTACCCACTTTCAACAATCACCACAGGGGAAGAAAGCAGCATGAGTCTCTGGGAAAAGGCCAGTTACATGTCTTAATTTAAAACAGCAATCTCCCTTTCACTGAATGGACACCATTACATTTTTGAACGTTCAGCTGCATTCTTTTAAAAACGGGGAGGGCCCTGAAACCAGGACTCACCTGGAACCGGGAAACTTGCAGTGGCAATTAAATTCCAGGATGCAGTAAGAAGCTAAGCTAAATATTAGGAGAACAAAGACACACATTTCAAACTGGGGACGCCCAAAATAAACAAAAGAAAGAAGAAACAACTTTATTGACTTGGTTTGCAAACTTCGAGAAAATGAATTTATCATAAGGCTAAGTAACAATCCTCCTATTCTCCACCATTTCATTCAAAAAAGTTAAAACAGAAATCCTTCCAAAAGTTTTGGAAGAGTCATTTTGGAAAGGGTATCAGTATAATTCCTAACTTCCTAACATATGTACAATATTTGGTATTAAGGTCCATAGAGAATTAAGACCTGAAGATCAACCACGTTCTTTTCCAACAATTAGGGAAGTACAAGTTCACAGATATCACTAAACCAGTACGCTATGTAGGTGGTAAGAATATTTTGGAAAGGGGAGGAGCCTCTTTACTTGTTGCAAACAAAGTGCCCATGTAAATAACTCTTTAGATACTCCCTGCATTGGATTTGTATGGTCTCCCTTGTCCATAAATGTTGCCCAAAAATGCTTTAGTGGTCCATGGGTCTGCTGCATGCATCACTTCAACCCCTTAGCAATCTGAATTGAGACACCCATTGGGTTGAGGGCGGCAGAGAAAAACCAGGATGAAAACGTATGTCCTATGAGAATGCTGGCAGCCAATGGAATTTACTGGGCAGACATGAAGCCTTGCCAGCCCAGCAAAACCCACTGGTCAATGACAGAGTGGTAAACATGCCAATCTGGCCACTGGCTCTGGGTGTATATGGAAGGGTGAATGATTTGCCTTATTTCTAGGCTACCTAGGGTTACACTATGTGGCTGGCATCCAATAAGGGTGAACAGGGGGTATTGGTTTAAAGTGGACCTAAAGTAGTTTGCATCTCTGCCCCTTCTTAACCCTACCCTTGCACTCGGCTGCTAATAAAATAAAAATAAAAAGTACATGGTCCCAGCTTTCCACACACTTCATGATCGAAGTGGAGCACTGTGTTCTGAGCTTTTGTGCCTGGGAATCATTAGTGACAGTTTGGTCACCAAATCACTGCAGCAGCAGTTGTCATGGCAAGTTACTCGTGATCTACATCCCAGTACTCACAGAAGCCAATACTGGGGTTGTAGGATCAGGTGAAAAGCCGGAACCATCCCAATTATTTTTAAACCCCAGTCTGGCTGGGGGGAGGAGGGATGTCACAAACTTTTGGTCTGCTTTAAAAGTTATTTGTCCCATTTGCTCAAAGTGTGTATGTGTGCTTACAGACATTAGTTTGTGAGCTGATTTAAGAGACAGGTAAAGCAGTGCAGAATATGTCAGTGCTATAAAAACATGATATGTGAAAATGTTCCATTATTAGAGGTTTTTGGAAAAAAAAAACATTTCAGCACAGCGACAATAACCTTATCCTGTCCCCCCATGTCCTTGGGATATCACAGGTGCCGGTCAAGTTGAGCCCTCGGAATCTCCAGCAGTAATCGTATCAAGGCTGGCTTGTCGGGTGAGCCGAGAGACGGGCGTGAAAGAGGATCACCCGGGAATGTTCTGTTCTTTTTCTGAACAAGAGAGAATTAACTGGGATGAGGTTTCCTTCTGTTACCTAGCTGTGCCCCAGCGTCACACGGATTAGCTGCTCAGCCGATACACAAAACAATCACATCTGTAAGCGTCTCTCCCTACTAACCTACAGAATGGCGTGGACTGAAGTGACTTTTCCAAGTATACCTGCCATTCACAACCATGTACAGTAATGCTGCTTCTAGAATGTTTCCCCCGAAACCGAATTTGACCCAGATCAAATAAGGAAAATATTAGTCAACAAATTACAGCAGAAAAAAAAGTCTAAAACTAAACGCCATCTAGGGCCAGCCTTGGTTATGTGCAGATTGACCACCTGCACAGGGCATCATCATCTTTGGGGGGAGGGGGGGGGCTAATGGGACACGAGACTTGGTACTCTCCATTGAGGTTTTAAATGTAGCAAAAACTTTTTTGTCTTTTTTCACATTATCTCCATATTTTTCCTTACCGTTCCCTCTATTTCCATATTTTCCTTTGTTACATTCCCTACTTCACTTATTCTTTTCCACATTTAAACCGGAACTTCACCATGATTTATTGAAAAGCCCAAACCCTTAAAAAACTATTCCTCAGCATCTAAAATTAATATATTTTAAGTTTTTAGTCACTTACATATTACTCTTTCCCCCACTGGGCTGCAACTCTGTTCAGGACATTAGGATACGGGCGCAGCCATCTTGACTCAGAAGCATCACACTTACTGAGGAGAGGAGAGTGGGATAAAGTACAGGGAGGTGGGTTATAGCAGGGCTTTGCTCAGACAGAGCAGAGCTGGGGTCAGGAAAATGTCAGCAATCCCAGAATGCAGAGCAGCACAGTCAAAAGGCACTTCCTGTTTGCAGGCTGCCTGATGTTCCATGAGCCGCCATCTTGGATGTTTAAAGGCTCATAACATGCAGTATATGCCGGTAGGATGATTTTTAATGTGAGCAATCTGTATGTGTAGGGTGTGGGAAACAAAGCAATTCTGTGAGTACTAACCTGTAGAATTGTTTTTGTTCTTGCATGGCACGGCCCCCTTCGGTATTCATAACAGTTGGGTTATTCCGCCACAAGGTGGAGCAGTGGTACTGCAGAAGGCTGTGGCATCTCCCGGCTCCCTATAAAAACAGGATTAACCATAGAGTTCCCAGCGTAGACAAGCAGTGAGACAAGAAGGAGAAGCGGGCCATGCCATGCAAGAACAAAAACAATTCTACAGGTGAGTACTCACAGAATTGCTTTTTTCTTTATTGCATGGCACGGCCCGCTTCGGTATTCATAACAGTTGGGACATCCAAAAGCAGTGTCCAAAAGTAGGGTGGGATCCCCAAAGAGTAACGGCCAGTAGTTCAAGTCACTATCGGCTGAAGCACCTTGCGGCCAAAAGCAGCATCCGCTGAGACCTTAACATCAGCCTTGTAAAACTTGGAAAAGGTATGAACAGAAGACCAAGTAGCAGCCTTGCAAACTTGTTCAACAGAAGCTTGGTGCTGAAAAGCCCAAGAGGCACCAATAGCACGAGTGGAATGAGCAGTCACCCTAAAGGGAGGATCCTTTCCCTTAGCAGAATAGGCGCCTGACGGATCCACTTGCTGATAGTGGATTTAGCCGGAGGCAAACCCTTCCTAGGTCCAGAAGTGAGAACAAAAAGAGCATCAGATTTCCTGAAAGTCTCTGTAGCGACCAAATAAAAGTTCAGAGCCCTGACCACATCCAGAGAATGCAGTGTCCGCTCCTTGGGATTAGCAGGGTTAGGACACAATGAAGGCAAAACAATGTCCTGATTGAGATGAAAGGCAGACACCACCTTAGGCAAGAAATCCGGCTTAATCCGGAACACCACCTTATCCTGATGCTGCTCGAAATAAAGAGGTTTGATGGAAAGCCTGGCCAGCTCAGAAACTCGCCTTACAGAAGTGATAGCCACCAAAAAGGCTGCCTTAATAGTCAGAATGGGCAAGGCAGCCTCACGGATAGGCTCAAAGGGAGGCCCTTGCAGAGCAGACAACACCAGATTCAAATCCCAGACTGGTAGCAAAGGCTTACGACGTGGACGTACATGGGAAACACCCTGGGAAAAGGTTTTAACCAACCGGTGATTGGCAAAGGATCTTTGGAAAAAAATTGCCAGAGCTGAAACATGGCCTTTTAGGACACTAAGTTGAAGGCCTAGATCCAGACCGTGTTGCAAGAATTCCAGAATCCTGGGAATAGAAAAAACCCGACAGGGAAAAGACTTAGACTCACACCAGGCAATGTAAGCATTCCAGACCCTGTAATAGATAGAGGACGAAGACTTCTTCCTAGCCCTAATCATGGTATCAACAACAGAAGCAGGCAACCCCTTTTCCATCAAGATGGAGGTTTCAGCAGCCAAGCCGTTAAAGCCAGAGTTTGTAAATTGGGATGGCGTAGCTGCCCCTGAGTGAGAAGATCTGGATCCTTGGGCAAGACGTACCGGTCTACAGCCAACTGCACGACGTCTGCAAACCAAACTCTTCTTGGCCAACATGGGGCCACCAGGATGGCTGGTAACCGCTCCTGGGCTATCTTGCGCATGACCCTGCCCAGGAGAGGAAACGGAGGGAACACATAGAGAAGCCGAAACTCCGTCCAAGGTATTGCCAGGACATTAGTGGCGAAGGCCAGAGGATCCTGAGATAGAGAGACAAATCTGGGAAATTTGTGATTGTGACGGGATGCAAACAAGTCCACATCCGGCTGACCCCAACGGTGACACAGGGAGAGAAACACCCGGTTGTTGAGGGACCATTCCCCCAGCCGAGACGACCCCTTGCTCAGGGAGTCCGCCACCTGCTTCTCCACTCTCAGAATGTAGACCGCTGAGATGCAGAGAACATGCCGTTCCTTCCAAGACAGAATCAGGGACACTCCCTTGAAGGCTCGCTTGCTCCGAGTCCCTCCCTGATGATTGATGTAGGCAACCGCAGTCTAGTTGTCTGAGCGGATATGAACAGCCCGACCCTGAAGGTGAGTGTTTAGGCGAGAAAGAACCAACTTGATCGCCCTCAGTTCCAGGACATTGATGGAAGCATGGGCCTCTTGTGGGCCCCACCGACCCTGGAACTTCAGGGACTTCCAGAAGCCTCCCCAACCGGTCAGACTGGCATCTGTGGTGACCGTCTCCCAGCACTGGGGCAGGTTCCCCAGAAGGTTCCTTGAGTCTGGCCAGAGGAGACAGAGCAAATTCCTGATCCAGGGACACAGGGTCCCGATCCCAAACTGACAAGAGGTGCAACTGAAGAGGTCTCATGTGAAACTGAGCAAAGGGGACTGCCTCGAAGCAGGACATCATCAGGCCCACCAACTGCATCCCCTGATGGATGGAGGGATGAGGACACGATAGCAGAGCCCGAGCCTGCATCTGAAGACCCCCCACCTTCTGCTGAGGAAGGAACACCTTGACCTGAGAGGTATCCAGAGTCATGCCCAGAAAGGACCTCACCAAGGACGGGAACAGAGAAGACTTGGGATAGTTGATCACCCAGCCGAAGGACTGTAGATGTCACCATCTGAGTGTCCTGCTTGGCCTGAGGAAAGGACTTGGCCACAATCAGGATGTCGTCCAGGTAAGGAATGATGCGTATGCCCTGGTTCCTTAGCAGAGCCATCACCCCCGCCAGTACCTTGGTGAACACCCAAGGCGCTAAGGTGATACCGAAGGGTAGAGCCACAAACTGGTAATGCTGATCCTGCAGCTCAAACCTTGGAAATCTCTGATGACCTGGGAAGATAGGCACATGAAGATACGCATCCTTGATGTCCACATTGGTCATGAAGTTGCCTGGGCGAAGGGTACTGACAGCAGAGCGTAGCGTCTCCATACGAAAATGCTTGAAATTTGTTGAGGCTCTTCAGGTCCAGAATGGGCCTCAGAGAGCTGTCCTTTTTTGGGGACCGTGAAAAGATTGGAATAGTACCCCTGACCCTGTTCTTGATGGGGCACCATCAAAATGACTCCTGACTCTAACAGGCATTGAACCGCCAGAAGCAACCCTTGAGCAGACAGAGGGTCTAAAGACATCCTGGATCTGATAAATCTTGGGGTCGGCCAGGCTGCAAACTCTATCTTGTAACCGGAGAACACTACCTCCAGAATCCACCGGTCTGAGACATGAAGCCTCCAGACGTGAGCAAAGAGCCGAAGCCGTCCACCCACCCGGATGGGTGAGGGCGCCCCTTCATGCCTGAGGGGCTTGGAACTCCAGGAGAGACCGGGACGACCACGGGATCTGCCACGGCCCCAAGAATCTCTGCGGCCACTAGAGAGGAGGGAGCCACGGCCTCTTCTGGGAGCACAAAAGAAAGGGAGGGGGCGGAGGACCCCCGAAAGGGCCGAGACTGCCTCCTGCGCTGAGGTAGCCTGCTATCCTTGGCTAGAACATCAAGACGCTCCCCAAATAGCCGCAGCCCCGCAAAGGGGAGTCCAGTGAGAGCTTTCTTAGCAGCGGCGTCAGCTGCCCACTGACGTAACCAAACAGAGCGGCGCATAGCCACCAAGAGTGCAGAGGCCCTACCGCTCAGCCGCACTGCATCATCCATAGCAGTAAGGATAAAGGCCACAAAATCAGAGCAAACCAAGAGAGTCCTATACTCCTCCCCCCCCCCCCCCCCGCTACGATCCATAGCGACATCAAGTAGACGCTTGAGCAGTTTCTTAAGGGCAATAGCTGTAATGGCAGCCGCACAGGCCAGGCGCAATCCAGCCCCCACACAGGTAAAGGCATGGCAGGCCAACTGATCCATGCGCCGGTCCTCACTGTCCCTCAGAGTGGTATTGTCAGGTGAAGGCATGACCGAAGTATTGGACCAGCCTAGCACGGGAGCTTCCACTTCAGGGGGAAATGACCACCTTATCAAATCCTTGGGCAGAGCAGGCAGCCTTTTAGGACGTTTCTATTCTTTAAGCACCATAGTGGTGAAATGTCCCTGCTCAGGGAATTCCAGACGCTGTTTACTAGGACTAAACAGCTCACCCTGTTTCCATTTAGCCGCCACAGGGGCAGCAATGTGTAAAATTTCAAAAATGTGAAACAGCAAATTATCAGTGTCCACAATCCTCCCCAGATTCAGGGTCACTATCACAACCCTCCTGCTGGTCCCCAGAGGAGTCAGAGTCCTGGAGCAGTTCCCCTTCCTCTAGGGAATAACGTCCAGCAGTGACATCAAATTCCTCATACTCCTCTGTAGAGCGGGAGGGAGTGGAAATCAGGTGCGGCTTCTTGCCAGAGGCCTTCCTAGGAACAGTCCTGGCAAGCTGCCTCTCAATGCTGGCCACCCGCAGAGCCAAATCAGAGTGTGACTCCCTGCTAATATCCCCTTCACTAGGGCCCAAATGCAGGAGTGGGGGAGTAGGTGAAGCCGAGGGAGGCGCAGAGCTGGGAAGCGAAGCAGGCAAACCAGCTTGAAGCGCAAGTACACTCTCAGCGCACGGTGCGCGCACCGTGACACCGTTACTCACAGGGGATACCCCACACATGGAACACAGCCGAGCTTGTCCCGAAGGACTCCTAAGCACGCTATCCCCAGAAGCCTCCATATGGTGATGAACACAGACACAATAGGCCAGCGGGCTAATTCAGAAGCCACCCGGGATGCCCTCCCACAGGATGCCCCCAGAAATCGGTGAAAGGGGGGGAAGAAGGGGAGGAAGGAGTAGAGCCGGGAGAAACCACAACCCAATGGTGTCCCGCCTGAAAGACATAAGTGAAAAAGACACATGAGCATTCCACAGCACATACCCCCAAGGGCAATAAAAAAACCCCCCAAGGGGGACTCACAGACCAAAGACACCGCAGGGTCACCAAGGCACAGACCGCAGGATGAAGCGACACACCGGAGGAAGCAGCGCTGCAGCCAGGAAGGGAGAAATCCAGACGCGCAGCTAGTCCAAAATGGCGCCCGCAGAGTTACCTCGAGGGGCAGGCCGTGGGGAGCCGACGCGATATGAGTCATCCCAAGGCCCCGTCCCCTCGAAGAGTGCGAAAACGGCGATCACGTGACCTGGCCGGCACCATGACAAAGCAAAAAACGCCTCAGGTTATAGCGCCAACCGCCGCAGAGCGCAGTACAAAGCGCGCGGCGGCTGAAAAACACCAAAAAACACAAATAAACGGCAAAACACCACATACAATACCACTCGCCGATGCCCCCTGCCCCCCCTCCCAAACAAAGCCAGAGAGGGGGGGGGGAGAGAGAAGAGAGGCCAGCAGCGAGCAGCCAGGCCAGGTAGGGGGATGGGGGGACCCCTGAAGGAAAAGAAGGAGACATAGTCCCCAAAAACACTCACCCCCTCAGAAGCCAGAACATGAACTCTGCATCCCTATCAGGCTCACCATAAAGCCTATGGCCAGCTACCCTTTGTGGAACAGGGTCTGCGCTGGAGCTGCGCTCCTGGAGCACTTGACCATAGTGCTCTTCTACCTTCACCCGATCTGTCAGCCGAGGCTGGGAGGCAGTGAGGGTCCAGAAAAGGATGGAAATAGACATGCAGGGCCGCAGGCTTGGTTGCCCCGCTCACTGCAGAGGAAACACTGGGAACTCTATGGTTAATCCCGTTTTTTAGGGGGCCGGGAGATGCCACAGCTTTCTGCAGTACCACTGCGCCACCTTGTGGCGGAATAACCCAACTGTTATGAATACCGAAGTGGGCCGTGCCATGCAATAAAGAAAATATAAGATAGACTCTTATTCAGAGTGAAGGACCACTTTAATCAATCTCCCCCATTTGTTCTACATTCCCTAGTGCCCACATTTCCTCAGCCCCCCTATTTTTTCCACACTCCCTCCCTTCTTTGTCTCTTTTCACATTCCTTCTATCTTAATCTCATTTCCACACTCCCTTCATCTTTTTTTTCTTTCTTTTTTACATTCCCTCTATTGTCTTCCCTATACCACATTTCCTTAGCCTTCCTTTTTTCCCATCCCTAAATGTATTTTCTACTCTCTTTTCCACATTCCCTTTATGTTTTTGTCTGTATTTTTTCTACATCCTCACTCTATTTCCCTTTTTCACATTAACTCCATCATTTTCTCTTTTCAACATTCCCTCCATTTTGCACTTTTCCACATTCCTGTCTTTTTTCTCCATGTTTCTCTTGTCCATATTCCCTCTGTCTCTTTTATCCACATTTCTTTCCTACCCTTTCCCTTTATCACTTGTTTCATCCTTTCTATCCATCTCTGTTATTGTCTGAGAGTGACTGTATGTATGTGTTTGGGACACCATTCAGAATGGTGACATTTCTTAGCCTAAGGCTGGCCTTGACACCATCCATCATATCAATAATGGGGGAGTATTTTTGTACTCTCTACACTTTGCCTAAACTCATCTGCATATAGGTTTATTTTCAGTACATGTCAGTCTGCTGCCTGCTAAAGCTCGCCAAGATGCCAGGCAATGCCGCGAACTTCTGCTGCGAGACATCTGAACTGCGACTGCAGTGTCGCAGCCTGAGTGCCACCCCAATCCCTCCAGAACTTTCTGTCTGCAAAACACTTTTTGTGCAGCTCTCGTGAAATCTCTAACACAACAGAGCAGAGTATCAAGGATAAGAAAACTATTTTTGAGGCAGGTATAAACACTAATGCTGTCTGGATTTCCAGCTTTTCGTTTTCTGCATTGGATACTTACTGCCTATTATTGACAGATTCGGTCATAGGGACGGCTATGTTGCTGTCATTATAATGCCATGCTTAAAGTGGACCAAAACCCACTGAACTTGTGAAATATATTTGGCCAAAGCCCCTGCCGATACTCATACTACTTATTGTGTAGAACTAGAAATGGATATTTTTGCTTATCAAATCGCCCTGGAACACTTTTTTTTGCTGACCCTCTCTGTAAGATGGCAGGTGATCAATCATTGCATAGATGTGGCAATGACATCATAACCACACACAACAGTGGTAATGAATGGAGGAGGCGGAGCTTTACAGCTAAAACAAGTGCCATTATCTGGGATTAGAGTGATGCAAGAGCAGTAAAAACAGGCAAAATCTACTATTCGTGGGGATAGAAATTCAGGGGATGCTTGTTAAAAATGTGGGTCTTGGTCCACGTTAAAGAGTATGCATCTTGTAAAACGGAAACATTACAAACGTTACTTTAGGTTCCTTTAGGCCGCGTCTCTCGCATCCCTCTAGCAGGGCGCGCTCCCGCGCCGGCCGTTTTGTGAATGGCCGGCGCAGGCGCGCTCCCTGTTAGAGGGAAGCGAGAGACGCAGCCAAAGACAGCGCTCTGGTATGCGCGACCAAGCGGCTTTGGACGCGCATACCAGAGCGGCTCTGAACGCTGTCATTGGCCGGACGAGGTCACGTGGGAGCGGGAAGAGGTGAGTTTTTGCGGCGATCGGGGGGGGTTTCACACACCTAAGTGGACCAACACCCAGGATAGTCAAAATCCTGGGTGTTGGTCCACTTTCAAGGAAAAAGAACACAACCTCCCCTTTGCTCTAGACACATATTCCACCTCTTGCAGACAAGCTCGGCAGCCCTGCATCAGGAAAAAAGGAATATTGTAAATAAATAAATGGTGCTTGTTAAAATAAAATAGTTGTGCTGACCACAGCAACGAAATTCCATCATACTTCCGGAGCAAAGCTGGAGAATGAAAACAAACATCAGCGCTGTGATTTGCCATAACACTAGAGTTAAAAAGCAATGCAAACATTTACAAGATAAACAGCAAAAGGTGCACCACACACTGCGAATCTATCCTTTGAGTTGCCATTTTATTGTATCAGTTTGTTCCAAGCTGACCTTAAGCTGGAAATGTAAATGTGCACTGTTCTGCTTTGCAGCAGTGGGATCCCATCACTTATCCCCATTCACGTTTACCCTTCAGGCCATTTGGGAGCAATTACCTTTCATTTAAGCCTTTTGCAAGTCATTTTCTACAAGAGGTTGGGGCTAAAGGGTTAATCAGCTACCGTGGGTGGGGAGGGTCTCCACAAAGAAATTCAACATTTAATGTGATTTATCTAACAAGGTCCTAAAGCTGACCTAGGTCTCAATTATTTCCTTACAGAGGATGTCCAGTCTAAGGCCCTTATTTATCACGGGCTAGCGCCAGGTAGTGTCTGACGAGCGCCAGGTAGCGGCAGCTAACGGCGACTACCGACTCAAGTACGCCCGGCGGCGGTCACAATGACGCATTTATCAAGCAAAATGAGGCTAGCGCCGGCGAGAGCGACGGCTAGCGCGGCATTCATCATGAAGCCGCCTGGACCGAACAGCGCTGCTGCAAATTCCCTCACAGCGCCAGGTATGAGCTGTCGCTCCCTGGCGATGTCCAATGCATTTCAATGGAGCAATCTATAATTAATCATAATTAATTGGTATTAATTTTTTTTTTTTTTTTTTTTTTAATGTCAAAAAATCGGAGACCACTTCTGCAATGTTAGGATTTATTTTTAAGTAAAAAAAAAATTTCCCAAAAATTTTTGCAGAATTGATCTAACAGGTCTGAGATTAATGTATTCAGATTACAAAATGATTCTAAAAACATGTATAATGTTACATTCCAAAAATATGGTTGTTTAGGGGTTAAAAACTAGTTAATACCCATCGCCGTCAGCGCTCTGGGGTTTAAACAAGGAATGGACAGCGACAGCACATTCGGAGCGTCATTTTTTAATGAATATGAAGCAAGCCGTTTGCTCTGGCCATTCGTTGTCAGGCGCTCACATACAACGCTGAACCTGTGAAACAGCGACCCCCCAGCCCGTATTCAACATTACCGCACACCGACTGAGTCGCTGTCATCAAGCTAACGCCGGCCAAGCACAGCGAATACTGGCTGGCGCTGAAAAAATCACGCTACAGTCGCTCATCTGGCGCTACCTGGCGCTATTGATGAATCGGCCTCCCCGTGTAACCCTCCTTGTCCTGCCACCCTCCCCTGGCATTAAGGCGAGGGGGGGGGGTTACAACCCAAAAACCTCCTTTCATCACCCCAGATCATCGCTGCCGATTCCGACTACACAGAGCAGCTTACCCAGCTCTTTGCCAGAAAGGGAGGCGGGCATGTGGGAGCAGCTTTCCCTGCTCTGTGCACGATCTTTAAAGTAACTCGTAAGTAAACCTTAAACTGGAACAATACCCTTCCCTGGGGCATCCCAAATCATTTTCCCGGTTCTGTGCACAGTATGTCAGTGCCAGTGATATCATTTGATCCAGGTCCTACCTCACTGGGCATCAGTTTTAAAATATCTCATGAAAACCCTGCTTTACTTTAAAAAAAGGGAGGAAAGGAAGTTAGTGCACATTTTTTCACATTCATTTAAGTAGTTCATTTAAGTAACCCTTAAAGCAGAACAATACCCTTGGCCACCGGCCTTTACCTGCAGCATCTCAAATGTCAATCCCCCCCTCGGGTCACAGCAAAACCTGCCTTTGCCCTGGCTCCCACAGCAATGTAAACATTGGTGTCTGCACCCCCTGCATCTCTGGGCTGAGCCATGCTCCCATGCCCAGCCATTTACTGTAGATTTAGAGGCTGGGGAAGGGAGCGTGCACATCTAAAGGGAACTGGGGATGATGAGACCTTTCCAGCACAGTATTGCTAAGATCAGTGTCTAAACAGTGCTGTATTGCCGATCATTAATATGCACGACATACGGTGCTGATTGGACAAGCGCCTACGCATGCATCGTAGGACCAGGGAAGGGTGCCCTTTTATGCTCACTCTGGGGGGCTTCACATAGCAGGGCACCCCAAATTGGGATGCTCCCAGGGCAAGGAACACAACTCTGGATAGTGAAAATCTCAGGTTTTGTTCCTCTTTAAGTTTTACAGTCAGATAAACTTTTTACCACCATGGAGTGAAAGTTTTAGGTGTTAATAACTAACACATGTTACCCATTTCTTACCTACCTTCAGCGCAAGCTCGTCCTGTGCACATTCTGTGACAGGCAAATCTGAATGGCTGCCTGGGGTGTGCCTTGCCAGTGGAAGCAGACAGAAAGCAGCATGTCTACACCCTCCGGTGGGCATACCTGTTAATAGCCATATTGGGCTGTCACCATGCAGGTAATGTAGAGGAGGCCCGCGCATGCATTGTGGGAGACTGCAGTGATGTAAGAAATCAGCCAAGCGGGGGGTAGGGGGATTACACCAGGGGCGTATCTAGGGGGGCACTTGCCCCGGGTGCAGCATGGGCAGGGGGGTGCCAAAGGGGGCCTGTGCACAGGTGGGGGGCGCTATTCCGAATCTTTGCCCCGGGTGGCAGAAAGCTGTGGCATCCAAAATCATAATAATCATAGCTAACTAAAACCCAGGATCGGGGCACAAAGCATGGTCTGCTTCAAGCTCCGGCAGAGACCAGATGAATTGCTGTTTTTATAAAAAAATAAAAAAAATAAAAAAAGACAACAGAAAAAGCTAATGCAGCACGATATACTTTTTAACAAATTGTAGTCTCCCTTTAAAAAGGAGCAGAGAGGGGCCAGCTGCAAGCAAGTAGGCTATAAGTACCTCTTTCACATTTTCTTTTTATATTTTAGGTTTGCTGCTTTTTACAGTCCGAGGAAAATTCCCATGAAGATTAATTTAGCAAGTCAATCAGACATGGGAAAAAAAAAGCCGCGACGATCCCTTAACTGCATCTCAGTAACCTGGCATTACCCCCGTCCCGTGTGCGTGGTGAACGGCACCAAATTACAGTCATAAAAACATGCCACTTCAAGGCACGGATTCCGCCTCTTGACGAGGAGTCCCAGGCAATTCCCTCATTGTGCCATGGTACACATTACCGTCTGCGAGCTATAATTTGGCATGGCGCATCCTTAATGACCCGAATAGTGGCTGTTTCACACATACATATTTAATTACAACAGCTGAACAAATTACATATTTATGATGTATAAAGCCGGCCTGCCAGAGGAATTCATTTGCTATGCACGCAGGTACAGGACACCCATCTGCAGCAGCATCTGTACAACAAGAGCTCACAATTACCCATTGTATGTGGCCAGACCTGGACGGGAGGCCGCAATCCTCTTCTTCTTCCCCACAGCCGTATGAGCCTACAATGCACCCCAGATTATAAACACCGAGTGAGGACCTTTCATGAAGGTTCTAGTTGGAAGGAAGAAGCAGCAGCAATCGTTCATAATGTCCTATCTGTAGTAATATGGCAAAGCAACATCATGCTAGTCATCCTACTGCTTTTGTCAATTTAGAATCATGGGGGTCGATTGGGAGCCAGGTACAAAAAGTGCACTTTGGAGCAAAAAGTGAATAATAAAATGCACTCTGTAATGCTAAAATATCTTAGTGAACATTTAGTACTCGGTGCTGATTCCACACTTCGATTTAGCTCCAGGTAAAAAAGTGCACATCTTTGTTTTGGATTTAACAGTGCTATTCACTTTCCTTCTTTCTCAGATGCGATTCAGCATCAGGTGTAAAAAAGAGAACTGTGTTATTGTTCATGTTCATCTATAGCACACTTATTGCAGATAGCGCTGAACCATTTTAGAGCACAACTACCAAAAAAAAGTGCACGTGAGTTTTTTTCTTTTAACTTCAGAGGGTTTAACATGGTCACATGCTGAGAAATGGCCCCCCAATTCCACAGTGGAAGTGGGGCACATGGAGCTCTACTGTTCTTTTGTATTCGCAATGGCTGCTGCTGGGGATCCTGCCTAGTCCCGACAGTGCTGCTGCTGCACTGTTTGCCTCACTAAGCAGTCAGTCACAGTCAGTGCAGCAGCTTAGGAGGCAGAAGCAGAGCAGAAGAACATTGCTTTAGCCAGGGGTATTAAGTCATACCTCCCAACTTCTGAAAATGTGAAAGCCGGACAAGTTTCGCCCCCGACCACACCCACGGCCACACCCATGCCACGCCCCGGCCACACCCCCTGTCACGCCCTCCAGCTCCGATCCTCCAGCAATGTCGGCTGCCTTCACCCCTGCATGCCAGCCTACGTAAGTTTTTTTTATCCCCAACCCAGCCCCCCGTGCACCGCCCCCTGCGCGCTCACCCGCAAGCCAGGAAGTCAGTATCTTCGCACCGGCCAGTGTTTTGTACAGAAGACGCCGGCATCGTTGCGGCCCTGGGCACACTGCCACAGCGCAGGGCGTCCCGGGACATTTGCTAACGGTCCGGGACCGCGGGATTTTGTGGAAAAATCGGGACAATCCCGGGAAAATCGGGACAGTTGGGAGGTATGATTAAGCTACTTGCAGCTGGTGAGGTGGATCCTTTTATGTTTTGAAGAGACACTCATATACAACTCATATATCATGTTGTCTCCTCTGGAGCTGTCACTGCAGAGGGTTAAAATAAAAAATGGAATCCCCTGGGCCAGTATCGTGTTCTCACGGCGATCCCGGCACCCACGGCATTGAGGCCACACATGTCTTCGGCCTGATAACTTAAATGTCTAACAGCAGACACAAGCATGGCTGAGGAGAAGACATGCAGGGTCTGTGCACCTTGGCTGTGACCACCATCAGGAATGATTAGGTAAAGTCATCTTTTATTTTAACCCCCACAGTGGCTGAACACTGGAGGAGGGGGTCAGGGAAGCAACTCTGTATATGACTTTACTGTCTTTTCAATTACCCAAACCAAGCTTAGCACAAAATTGGTGGTGGTGGTCTTCTGCTTTAAAGTAGACCAACCCACCCCCAGGAATGACCAGCCCTGCCCTGTGTTCTTTGGCTTAGTGATCAATGCCTGGTAGATGGGATTGTTTCTGGGTTGAAAGGCATTTGTGCAAGTTTACACTGCTCTAGTAAAGTTCAACTAACTTTCTAAAACAACTAAGCAAGAGCAGTAAATTTATGGCGGCTCAATAAATTATGCATCAGAGAGATATCAGATGTATGTGTCTGTTATTGATTGAAATGTCTTCAGAGAAAGTAAGAATTATAGAGCAGCTGAGCAGAGCCAGCAGAACTGCAGATAACCGTTAACAATAAGGATGGAAAATTTGGGGGGATGTACTTTTAATCTCAGTAATGTTAGTGTATACGATATATACAGGCATATATAAATATTTGTATATATATATATATATATATATATATATATATATATAATTGACACTCCAAGGGAGGGGCAAATCAAAGCAAATTTGAGACTTAACTAATCATTGTGCTAATAATGTATATTTGGATCCACATCCACACAAGACATACCCTCAAAAACCAAATGACCCTCCCCTCATATACTTCGAAACAATAGATTTTCCGTTTGCCAATGGCCTTTCCTTCCTACTGCTGAATTCACCCTGCATATAACCCACTGGCCCAGATAGGTCAGTCAATGATTGCTGTACAGCCAGGGAAAAGGTAGGCATTTGAAGAGTAAAGTTTTTAAACTGGGTGAGGAGGGTTTAAACGGGCCAATGAGCCCTACTGTTCTATTTCAGGCTGCGGCCTGTTAGGTGCATTGGGCTAATCGGCCCTTGGCTTCTTGCTGCGCCAATGAGCCCGAATGTCCTTCAGCCGATCCCCTGTATCCAAGGAGCACTATCGCAAAAAATGGGAACAATAATAAAAAATCCATATAAATATGCTAGATGGCGAGTGGAGGGGTGACTTATACACCCAGCATCAGGAAATATCCTGCCTGGCTAGTCTTTTTCTTTTAATGGAAGGAAGAGCAAATCACGGGTGACAGGCTCTGTCACCCCTCATAGACTAAACCTGTCACTCCTGGATTTTATTCCTATCAGGGGAAGAAAACCATAAGCTTGGCGGAAGTTTTAGTCAGTTCAGGTGTATAGGTGCCCCTTCCTCCCATTAGAGGTGTTTATATGGATTTCTAAAAATGACACACTTTCACAATAGTGCTCCTTTAAAGTCTCCCCAGTTCACTATCTCACTGGCCAAGATAGCTTTCTGCTAAGTGCCAAAGTTTAGTGAAGAGATCAGCTGCGCGGGGTGAAAGGTAAGTACCATTTAGCTGAATCACTTTAAGCCAAACACCATTTTAGGTACGCACACCGGTAGCAAATAGTTATTACATTGCTCCCCCAACAGAAGTCTAGCCATTTAATTGGTTTCAAGCTTTGGATGCACCACCAAATTGGTGCTCCCAGTAAGAAGGAAGAGCAAACAACATCTGATGAAACTTTCAGGAACTCCAAATCAAATCAGAGTTAAGCTCCATTTCTTAAGTGGAATATACAATCAAGGCTAAGAGCATAAACAATTTATAAAAATGTATCCTTCCTCACTGACCTTGCATAAACCAATGCAGGCCTTTCCGTCCTGCCATTCCTACAACTCCCCCATAAAAAACAAAGATGCTTTCCTATATTTATATTGGAGAATGTAAAAATGCAGTCCCACCTTTAAATAAGAGGACTGTTCACACTCGGGAAGGCATTCAGAAATGTTGTATATTTTTTGAGCAGAAAAGCCAATTTTGTCTTTTGTCCAACCTCAAGTACTACTTTCTTAAACAACCATGCAAAATGTGGGCAGTTTTTAATTCATTAAGCAAATCTGGCTTGGATAAATTATAGATGATGGCAGATCAGGTGCATATAATACAATAAGGCCCTTATTTATCACGGGCTAGCGCCAGGTAGTGTCTGACGAGCGCCAGGTAGCGGCAGCTAACGGCGACTACCGACTCAAGTACGCCCGGCGGCGGTCACAATGACGCATTTATCAAGCAAAATGAGGCTAGCGCCGGCGAGAGCGACGGCTAGCGCGGGATTCATCATGAAGCCGCCTGGACTGAACAGCGCCGCTGCAAATTCCTTCTCAGCGCCAGGTATGAGCTGTCGCTCCCTGGCGATGTCCAATGCATTTCAATGGAGCAATCTATAATTAATCATAAATAATTGGTATTATTTTTTTATTTTTTTTTTAATGTCAAAAATTTGGAGACCACTTCTGCAATGTTAGGATTTATTTTTAAGTAAAAAAAAATTAAAAAAAAATTTGTGTAGAATTGATCTAACAGGTCTGATATTAATGTATTCATATTACAAAATGATTCTAAAAACATGTATAATGTTACATTAAAAAAATATGGTTGTTTAGGGGTTAAAAACTAGTTAATACACATCGCCGCCAGCGCTCTGGGGTTTAAACAAGGAATGGACAGCGCCAGCACATTCGGAGCGTGATTTGTTGATGAATATGAAGCTAGCCGTTCGCTCTGGCCATTCGTTGTCAGGCGCTCACATACAACGCTGAACCTGTGAAACAGCGACCCCCCAGCCCGTATTCAACATTACCGCACACCGACTGAGTCGCTGTCATCAAGCTAACGCCGGCCAAGCACAGCGAATACTGGCTGGCGCTGTGAAAATAACGCTACAGTCGCTCATCTGTCGCTACCTGGCGCTATTGATGAATCGGCCTCCCCGTAGTAGGAGTCAGATGCAACAGTTTATACTGGAGTATGTTACGTTACGAGTAGGTTAGAAAAAGTGCCCTGTATGTGCAAGCTTATTATCTAAAGGACAGGCAGACCTAATAATAAAACCTAATAATGGGGGCCAAACCAATCTAGGAAACCTATGTACCTACTAATACTACTACATATCTTAAGTTATAACGGTTGTTCTACCCGGAAGAAGACACGTACACCTACTAAAATAGTGTGCTAAAACATAGATAGAAAGAAAGATAGATAGATAGATAGATAGATAGATAGATAGATAGATAGATCTAATAAAAATGGTCCTGGGCATTATAGGCAGTCTCATTGATAAAGGTGGTCCTAACTAGTATGAGGTAGATAGACCTAATAAGGGTGGTCCTGCTTATAATTAGACAAATGGGCCTGGTGAAGGTGGCCCTACCTAGTACTAGATAAAAGGACCAAATAAAGGGTATGCTACCCATTAGATGGCCCTGAGGGCACCTGTGGCCCCCAGGCTGCAGACTGGCCAAGTGTGATATAGGTGGTCCTAGTTAGTATATGTTAGACCTAATATATGGAGTCCTACTTAGTACTAGTTACATGGAATTGATGACGGTGGTCCTCCCTAGTATAGATAAGTGCACCAAACACTAAATAGTCCCAACCAGTACTTATACAGATTATCCTAATAAAACAGCAATTCATTGGGGACGTGACTGTATATAAAGTTTATGTCCAGAGCTGGCACACAATTGGCTATATACAGTACCTGCCTTTCATTCAGAGAAAGTGCTTCTCTCTGTTCTGTCTCGTAGTGAAAGCAACAGCATGCTTGTATTGTTGGTGCTGGCGTTGTTAAGATGACATCTTGATGGATGGACTTGCTTAAATTGTGTTTTGTTTAACATAAATCTCCTAATAAAACATTAATAATTTATAAAACAATTATTCTGCCCAACGTGAATTTCTGATAGATGATCTGCAGCAGACTGACTGATGTCTGCTGCAGTGTGATTGATATAGTATCCATCTTCAGAGCACACTGGCTGCTGTCTATCGCTCTTCCCTCCTAACAGGTCAGTTTTTTCTCCTCTTACTAAATTATTTAAACACACTTACAAGATCGTCTCAGTCCTCTTGGTTATTCTCTACCTCCTTCATGCTGTCACAAACTTCTGATGGGGTTCTTTACAGACCCATTTCTAATATCTGTAATGGCTTTTTACTTTACTGGGCTAAAATATTCTATAGCATCTACTGATGAACATGAACTGCAGTTCCATGTTAGGAGACCAGAAAGTCCGCTGTATAGACATTTTCCTAAGTGATTTTGCTGTGTTGCCTACAAGCTCTACTATTGTAGACAAAGTTAGTCATATCTAGTAGCTTATATTTATGTGCACCTTAAAATATTTAATTCCATATATATTTTCTTTTGACACTTTCCCATCTGGACCATTAGTGAACGGGTCCCCAGCCTGTAGCTTAGAAGCCATATGTGGCTCGTGGACCCCTATTGTGCGACTCGCAAGTTGTCTGCTAGACCAGACCACTAGCAGCGGGCAAATATAGCGTCAAAGCGCGCAGGGGGGGGTGTCGTTACATAGCGTCAAAGCGCCCCCGGGGCGGGTTCTGGTTACATAGTGTCAAGGGCGTAGGCACTGTGAGCACCCTGCATGGAGTTAATACAGGCTCTGTTCACCAGCCTCCCAGCATTATCTGGGTTTTGAATGTACCCTGCTCTTTGGGTTTGGGGGAACTAATAACTTAAGGCAAGTTTTTTTTTAGGACTAAGGGAACTATGTGCACACTGAGATGTCAAGTTTCACACTTTCGAGTACTCTACTGTGTTGTTGTTTTTTTGGGGGTGGGGTATAATTTCCATTTGTTTCTGTTATTTGTCCTCTGTTATGTTGAACATGTTATATGTGATCTATTTATGTTGAACATGGCTCCCAACCGTCTCTCAATGCTGAAAGTATAAATCTGACCCCCTCGGCTTTCCATCCTACACTGGTGCTGAGGCAGGAGTCAGAGGTCCAAAAAAAACCCCTTACCTTAGCCACTCCTCCGGCGCTCGGATCCTGGGTGCCGCCATTTTGCATGGAAGACGCTGAGCCGCACCCCTCCCAGCTCCATACGCGCTCCAACATGTGGAGCAGGGGGATGCATAGAAAAATAGAAGGTTGGCGGCAGAAGGAGACCATACGGTCCATCTAGTCTGCCCTTATGTGTATACTGTATGTACTCTTTATCTTAGGATATATGTGTGCTTATCCCAGGCATGTTTAAATTCAGTGACTGTTGATTTTTCAACCACCTCTGCTGGAAGTTTGTTCCAAGCATCTACTACTCTTTCTGTAAAATAATATTTTCTAACATTGCTCCTGATTTTCCCCCGACTAGCTTCAGGTTGTGCCCCCTTGTTCTATCATTAAGTTTCTTCTTAAAAACACTTCCCTCCTGAACCTTATTCAATCCTTTCACATATTTAAAGGTCTCAATCATGTCCCCCCTCTCCCTTCTTTCCTCCAGACTGTACAAATTAAGTTCTTTAAGTCTCTCCTGATAAATTTTAAGTTTAAGTCCTTCCACCATTTTCGTTGCCCACCTTTGGACACGTTCTATTTGAATAATGTATTTTTGCAGGTAAGGTCTCCAGAACTGCACACAGTATTCTAGCTGTGGCCTCACCAGGGCTCTATACAGCGGCATCACAACCTCCCTCTTCCTACTGGTGATGCCTCGAGCTATGCAGCCGAGCATCCTGCTTGCTTTTCCCACTGCCTGGCTACACTGTCCACTCATCTTGCAGCTATCAGTAATCAGTACCCCTAAATCTCTCTCCTCCGAGGTCCTGGCTAACACAGTGCTGCCCATACGGTACTCAGAGCAGGGATTCCTTCTACCCAAGTGCATGATTTTACATTTAGAGACATTAAACTCTAGTTTCCACAGTTTTGACCATCTATCCAGTAAAGCTAAATCATTTTCCATGTTGCAGACACCTCCAGGAATATCCACCCTATTACTAACCTTTGTATCATCAGCAAACAGACAAACTTTTCCTACCAAGCCTTCTTCTATGTCACTTACAAATATATTAAAAAGAATGGGGCCCAGGACAGAGCCTTGCGGCACACCACTTGTAACTCGCCTTTGTTCAGATTGCACACCATTTACAACAACGCTCTGATACCGATCCCTCAGCCAACTGGAAATCCACTGAACTATCCAGGGATTGAGTCCTACCTTCAATAATTTATCTATGAGCTCCTTATGTGGTACAGTGTCAAAGGCTTTGCTAAAATCCAGATAGGCGATATCCACAGCACCACCTTCATCTAACACTTTAGTGACATTGTCAAAGAAATCAATAAGATTAGTCTGACATGATCTGCCCTCAGTAAAGCCGTGCTGTTTTGGATCCAACAGGTCGTTAATTTTTAGATGGGAAATTAACTGTATTTTAAAGAGTGTTTCCATTAATTTGACCACTATAGATGTTAAACTAACTGGCCTGTAATTACTGGCTTCTTCTCTACTCCCCTTTTTATAGATTGGTACGACATTCTCCAATCATCTGGAACCTCACCAGTTGAAAGGGAATGGTTAAGTAAATCAGTCAGAGGGGCTGCAATCACAAACCTAAGTTCCCTTAGAACTCTGGGGTGGATTCCATCTGGACCCATCGCCTTACTTACCTTTAGATGTGCCAGCTCGGATAGGACATCAGCCTCCAGAAACTCTGGAGCTGTGCCCTCCCAGTGGGATGCTGTGCTATGGCCATGCCTGCTACTATCTGAAAATACTGAACAGAAGTAGCTATTCAGATGGTCAGCCACAGCCTTTTCTCTGTCAATATAATTATTTTCCCCATTTCTAATGCAGCTTTGCTTCTTTTCCTGTGGCGGCTGTGGGAGACATAGAGGACAGGCTAAGGTAAGGGTTTTTTTCCTTTGTAACCCCCCAATCCTGCCTCAGCGCGAGGGTAGGATGGCAGGGCGGGGGGCAATTTTAACTGAAGTTCCCCTTGAATGTGGCTCTTGTGGTAAGAACTGTGACTAAGACCCAAGATTTTGTGCCCCTCCCCCCCCCCCAGGTTTTTTTGTCTGCTTCACTGGGGCATGTAGATTTAGTTTCACACAAAGGATGCATTAAAAATAAATCTAATGATAAATTACCTGCCAGACCACAAGCTCAACCTCAATCTAGGGTCCTGTGGGCTGCAGTTGCAGTTTCAGCACTGGCCGCTCTGGAGGCCTCATTGCATTTCTCTGCTGCTGGAAGGAGGCACCCTTGTTGACTGGCAGCAGGGGGGGGGGGGGGGTGTTCACTGCTTATATGGGTTTTTTGTTAGCTCAGACACATGCCATGAATGGGCCCAAACAAGCTTCAGGACTGGGAGTGCTGTTAAAAACAGGCTCAGCCCACTTTGGAAGGGATTGAGTCTGTGGGCTGACAGGTAAGTGAGGCTTATTTTTTTCAGTTGCCTGTCCCTTTATGTCTACTCATTTGGATGCTTTTTTAGCACAACAAACAGTTTTATCAAGGTGATAACAAGCAGATTTCTGAGAAGCTACTGAATATGTGGAAAGGGCAATCCTGCAGATACCGAGTAGCACAAACACTCTTCATATTGTTATACAAACATTCAAGCACAATCTAAACAACTGGAGGCAACAGCAGAGCCATGAAAATCAGCGCTGCAAAAACAATGAACTAGTGAAACTTTACCCTGCAGGTGAATCACAGGTCCCAGCATGCTCTGGCACGCTCCAAGAGAGAAAAAAAACAGCTGTAAGGGGCCACTATCTACTGTACATGTAGAAAACTGATTCCATTCTGATCATCCAGTCGTTGCTCTGGTAAGCTCTACGGCTGGTGCCTACTTTAATGTAAAAGTCAAACTTCCTGCGCTATCCAGATTGCTGCTAAAAAAAAGTCTCACCTTTTTTTATTGCGGCAAAAAGTCCATATTATTGATGCTAATGGCAGCTCCTGGGTGCTCCAGATGTCCCCCTGGCTGGCAAAATGGAAGCGATGCGTCACTCAAGTGAGCGGCGCGTGGTGTGGAATTCAGATGCAAAAGTTTGATTTTTAGGGTAGTATTCCAGTTTCAAAACACCTTTTTATCAGGATCAGGCCTATTGCCAACTACATACATACTTGGGAGAGAACTTCAAATAGGATACTAGAGTGCATCTAAAGAAGATTAAAGATCCACCAGGGTTTTGGTCCTCTTCACAGGGTCATCCAGAATTGGAAGTCCCTGTGTGTGAATAACTGATTCTCTTACCTTCCTCCACACTCTCAGGACACATATGCAGGCTTTCTCCAAAGAACAGTCATTGCCATCAGATCTGCCTGGCATAATTTAGAAATTATATTTGTGGGGTAGAACATATGTTTAATTAGTAATAACAAAAGACTTTCAAACAAAGTCATTGTAAGTCATATTTATGTTAAATTTTTACACAACTTTATTTTCTTTTACATATTTTGAGCTGTTTTTCCTTTAGTCCCTTAAGACATTTTTTAACTGCCTTATCGACATAACTTCTAGGTCACCAAAAACAGGAGCCAAGGCCTGTGTATGTAAAGGAGGGGAGGGGGGTGAGGGTTACAGCTTGTTTCCTGTCACATTGTTCCCTTCATACAACAATAAAGCAAAAGGAAAAGTTTTCATCCGAGCTCGCCATTGCTGAGTGAGTGGCCGGCGGAGGTGTGCACACAGCAACACAAAGCTCTCATCTCCTTCCCGCTGTTCAGGGAGTTGTCGGAAAGGATTGCTTTCTATTATTCTAGGGGCTCTGTTTTTAGAAAAAGAGAGGCCTGGATAAAAACAGGATTCCAGTGAAGCTTTCAGTCAAAGCACTCTAGGCCTGGACCGAAAGGTTAGGGAACACATAAGAGATCCAAAGATATCAAATGTACACCGCAGTTAAGCTCACCTCATACTGGAGCATTTTCCTGTCCCCCATCAGATGGAACTTAGACTGGAACTTGATAGATTAGTTCAGTTAAAGTGAACCTTCACTTCATTGGAACTTCCCTGCACACCCCAGACGTGCCTTTGTGGCACAAGATTGACCCACTTACCTGATGGCGTTCTGTCGCTGTACTCAGGACCCAGTGTCTCAGTGAGCTCCATTTACTCCTAGCTTCTGGCCTAACAGAAGTGGTGTTTCCTTTTAATTGCCTCTGTGGACCTGTAAGGATTAGGTCAGCATAAAGTAGAAAGCAAGGGAATCTCCTGAACATATGCCAGTTATCTCCTGGTGACCACAAAATCCTTGCTTTGAGATAAACCAGGGTTTCACAATCTTTCTTCAACAAGTGGCACTTTCCATTCTCTGATTTATATGAAGTAACCTTAAAGTGGGCCAGAAACATAGTATTCTCACTATCTTGTCTGTCACCCTGGGGCATCCCTGCTAGTCACACGCTTTTCTAACCTTTCTACTGAGCCGATGGTGAAAGCAACTGACAAGCAACACAGTGGGCCATCCCAAACCGGAATGCCCCAGAGGTGGTCGTGTAACCAGACCTTGCATGAAGTATAGTTGGCAGCAGATCAGATTGGGGTATAGGTACGTCTACAGCCTTGTCAAGTACCACCTGAGAGGATCTCAAGTACTACTAGTGGTATTAGTACCACCTGTTGGGAACCCCTGAGATATATCATCAGGAATTCCACCTAAATGTCTACCACTCCAAACTAACGTTTTTCATAGCTTGTTCTACTTGTTGGGGGAGGTATTCCACCACTGCAAGCGTTCCCATATTCTTTGCCCTTTAGCATTTTGCTTCTCTAATTCTTAATATATTTGGCCCCACCACAAACAGTAAAAAGTGACAAGGTCATGAAAGAATAAGTGCACCACTCTTGGCCTTTCCAAGAATGGGGCCGGAGACTGAGGATAGAGGTTACACAAGGACGGGTGTGCGGTAGACAGGCTATTGTTTGTGTAAATGCCATGCTATGTATTAAGCCCACACAGCCTTAGGTAACCCTGTGTCTCTGGACTCTTCAAGAGCTCCAGCAAGAATGAAAGCCATCAAGTCAACTCATTAATAAAAAGGTCTCATTGTTCTGCAGGAATCTCCCTCCCCTCCACAAAACAACAGCCTGCAGTGTGTCTCACTGGAGACCGTCTCTACCGCTTGCTTTGTCTCCCGGCTCTTACAACACAATGCTGTTTATTTTTCTCTGTAAAGACTTAATCTCACCCCAAGAGACGTGGCTAAGTAGAAAAACAATTTCAACAAGGAGGTTTGGAGACGCCCAACCTCCTAAGACCCAATCTTCTTCAAGGAACTTGGGGCAACAGGCCCCCCAAAGAAGACTTTACCCAGAAATGCCTACTGTTCACAGCTGCTTATTGGGACCAGATATGATGGTAGCTCCTTCTTATAATATGCTTGATGCACACGTTTACTTTACAGAAAGTGGGTTTACAACCAAAGTCAGTTAGTCCCCTCTAGTGTACAACGTCTCAGGGTCCAAGTTGAAAGCCCCCAAAAATTGGGCAGAAAACTCACCAGGTCCAAAGTCAAGTGCTTGCATTCCACATGACCACTAATAGAGTTTGGCATGTGAGCATGCATGGTGCAACACAGGTGAGCATTCTTCCTACGAGGTTTAAAAAATCCAACCAACTTTGTGTTTTTCATTTACAAGGAAAAAAAATAGGGGGTTAGGGAGACAGGAAATCTATTACAGGGTAGGACTGCTAACTGCATATACCTGAAATAGAAGAGTGGTACAAGCAGCCAGGGATGCACTCAGAACAGTGGGAACCGAGCCCCCCCCCCCCCCCCCCCCCCACCATGAAGCTTAATCCAAAACTAACATTTTACCTAATCTATTGTCCCAGTTCTATCTATGCCATTTCCCTTCTTTTCCATGCTCATGCCCTTGCCCCTGCCAGACACCCCCTCCTTCAAGTAAAAGTTCTGGCTGCTACCCTAGAAGCAGCTCCTTTTTCTGCACAGAGAATGGCCTGATGGGTAAAGGCAACTACACAGTAGATTTGCAATATCAGTAATATTAATATGTAATAGCTCAGGAGGCTTGCACAGATATAGAGATCAAAACAAAACATATGAGATGCGTAGAGCAAGCTGTCTACATAGTGGAAAACATTTAGCATAACAGTTGGTAAAAATTAGAAATCAGCAACTTTTCAAACAAAGGAATCTCAACAATGTTAGAGCCATGGAATGTGTGTAAAGTTTCACTTTTCATTCTACTTTAATGATCTGTCTGAACCCAGCAACCTTAAGAGCTCACAATCTGTTAAGCATCCCAGTGCACAAAACGCCGTTAAGACAAAATGATCCCCCTGCCAAACCTGGAGCGTTTCTAATGCATATGATATATTGCATTTTTTCCATTTCCAAAAGCCTGGGCCGGGCTTTGCAGCAGCTGCTAGACTGGTTGTGGGAATCTGTGAAACTGCGCACAAGAACTGACCTTGACACTACCTCCGGGGGTTAGTCTGGGGATCAGGTTTGAGCAAAGCAGTGTCAGTTAACTATTTACAAGGACATGAGCCCAGGACTGCAGAGCTGACTGCAGGTAGAGCAGTTTAGGCTAAGACAGCCAACAGCCATCTGGGACCTGTAGTTCTTCAGCTTCTGCAGGGAACCAGAAATGCAAGAGGATTTGAAGAATAGTTTCACTTCAAATAACATTTGTGTTGTTTTTTTTTTAGATTGCACATTCATATTACTTCCTCCAATTACTACCTAGCCTAATATGCATTTTTAAAGGATTTCAATCTTCCAGGCCATGGTATATTGTTAGAAATAGCCAAAAAGGCAACTGGACTTGCTATTTATGGTTTTGAAGATGTTTTTCTAGCCATCAACATTTCTCAATTCAGAGTGACTTGTACACGGACCTAGCAGCAACAAGTAATATTTCCAATCCTCTATCTCCCATAAACAGTATGGAGGAGAGGTGTTCATTGCATTAGCAAGACTGAGGTGTTATTACCCTACTAGGTGGGCTGGTAACACGGCTTTAAGAGACGTGAATAAGCCAATGTGAAACGTCTTCAAGAAAATAAAACAGCAAGTCAACTTGCCTTAAATGTGTTTCTGGCCCTGGAATTTAAAATGTTCATTAAAGCGGACCTTCACTCTGAATAAGAGTCTATCTTATATGTTTCCCACACCCTGCACATACAGATTGCTCACATTAAAAATCATCCTACCTGCATCTACTGCATGTTATGAGCCTTTAATCATCCAAGATGGCGGCTCATGGAACATCAGGCAGCCTGCAAACAGGAAGTGCCTTATAACTGTGTCGCTCTGCATTCTGGGACTGCTGACCTTTACCTGACCCCAGCTCTGCTCTGTCTGAGCAAAGCACAGCTATAACCCGCCTCCCCTGTACTTTATCCCGCTCTCCTCTCCTCAGTAAGTGTGATGCTTCTGAGTCAAGAAGGCGGCGCCCGTATTCTAAAGTCCTTAACAGAGTTGCAGCTCAGTGGGGGAAAGAATAAGTAAGTGATTAAAAACTTAAAATTTATTTTAGATGCTGGGAAATAGTTTTTTAAGGGTTTGGGCTTTTCAATAAATCATGGTGAAGGTCCGGTTTAATTCCTTAGTGCAATTCAGCACCATATTAGCTGTGCACATTTTTAAATAACTTAAAATGAAAAAATCATTTAAAAAATCTTCACAAAAAAAATGAGCTGAGCTGTGTGTACTGTTACTGAACGCATCATCGCTGGGGGTGGGGCTGCTCAGCCATGGAGAAATATGCATCCTATTCATGTTGTTATGAATATTGGGCAAAGGGACAGATGAGCTAGTGCTGACTTGTTAATAGCTGACGACCGGCTGGCAGCTCAGAAGATGGCGAGGACCAGAGTACAATCAGCAGAACCAAAAAAGGTGTCAAGGACTAAACTAAAGGAAGATCGGTGAAAGTGGAGAAGAGGACCCATCAGTGTCAGCAGAGCTCAAGGGTGACATGGCATGTCAGACTGCAAAGGGACCCACTGAGATTCTTTTGACTAAGGGTCCACATAAATCCAGATTCATCCCGGGTTATACACATATGACATCAAGCACAGGCCTCCCCCGCTTCTGACGGCGCTGCTGGACGCTGCAAGGCCTGCCTTTTACAGGAGAAGTGGGATGATGTCTTCCTGCTCCTCCCACAATAAAAGCCACCGACAGACACATCAGATGCCAGTAGTGATGAGTGGAGGGACAGGGCACTCTCTTCCCCCCATCCAGCTCCCACCTACCACTGTCGGCTGTCATCGGTAATTGGCGCAGGACAGAGGATTGGGAGGGACCAGCAATCCTGTCCTGCTCTGCTGATCTGATTGGGGGCGGGATGAAAAAGGTATTGTCATTGGCTGAACCTGTAAACCTCGATATTTTACCCATTTCTGCTTTAATTTAAAAAATTTAAAATTTAGGACTTTGCCAAATGTAGCCTGATGCAATGGTGTAACACTTATCTTTGCCTGCAGTATCACATTAAAGTGGACCAACACCCAGGATTTTGACTATCCTGTGTTTTGTTCTACTTCCCCGGTATGTGAACCCCCCCAGATCGCAAGATACAACTCACCTCACCCCACTCCTACGGTGCATGCGCGGCCGCTCATCCAATCAGCGAGCTCGGAGCCGCTGAGGTATGCACGTCAATACGACGTCTTACCTCAGCGGCTATAATCACGCTGGCGGCCGCATCTCACGCTTTTCTCTAACAGGGAGCGCGCCCGCGCCAGCCATTCACAAATGGGCGGTGAGAGCATGCGCCCTGCTAGAGAGAAGCGTGAGATGCGGCCCGCGCATGCGCCGTTGGACCGGGATTCAGGTAAGTGCAGCGGGCGTCCTGGCCGGTTTCACACAGCGGGGCATCCCGATTTTGGATGCCCCACGGGGAGGGATTGGATCTTCCCGGGCTGATCCCGCTGGGTGTTGGTCCACTTTAAGGAAGAGGTATTGTCACAAGTCAAACTGGGGTCTAGAAGTATAGGTTCCAGGGTATATAAGTACAGTCCCAAGGACATATTCATTCCAATTACCGTGCTGCTACAATCTTGTTGCTCCTGTCACAGAGGAGTTAAATCATTTCTCCCAAATAGAATTAATCCAAACCATTATATGTGCAAGCGGAAATATGAAATATAAATCCAGATACAACTGTAGGAAGTCGAGGTAATTCTAGTCCAATTGTGTAACCTCCATGCAGCAGCAAGACACCATTACGTTCTCTTGCTAACAAAGGCCCCATTCATTGTGGCACCAAAGCGAGGCCCTGACCGCAGACAATGGACTATTTCTGTTAAAGGAAAAATCACAAGCTGCCCCTGTATGGCGGAAAAACAAATTCTGTACTTACACACTCGTGTCATTATTAGATATAAATATAACCTTGTTTGTAGGGCTAGTCAGATTAAAAGCAGTCTACATTTCACTGTGGTGCCAGCTGCAACCATCTGTCAACTGTGACAGTGGAAATATTTAGCGGGCATGGATACTCACCTAACGTTCCCCCTGCAGTGGACCAGGTCTGGACTACAGCCTCAAAACATACCAACTGAGGCAGGAGCGGACTGGGGCGAAAAATCTGCCCAGGATTAGACTGGCCCGGCCAGCCCAAAAGCTGCCAAGCCCTACCTCAATGTTCTTCCCAGCTGAGCTCACTTCAAGGCTGAGGCTATAGCATTGTGGGAACAGGTCATGGATGGGGAAAATATGGCCAAGGCTAGTTTTTGGGGAGTTCGGGTAGAGTGGCTGCAGAATGAGCCAATGCAGCACCAGATGTTTTCGCAGGGATTTTTTTTTAATGAACTGAAGGTGCTTGGTTTGGGTGGGGGTAAAAGGGTGCTACCTGGTCAGCCCAGTCTCGAGTTTTCGAGGTTTCACACAGCAGGGCACTCCAATTCAAGATGGCCCAAGAAGTTAAAGTGGGTCAAAATCTGGTCCTAGAATCTTTCAGATTCCAGGACCAGCCAGGCCCAGTCGCTAACCTGGCCCAGCTGTGTGAACACCTCCCGGGGCGCAAGTAATCTTACCTGATCCCGGTGGGTCCTGTGCCATGATCTCAGCTTCCCTGCAGCTGTGCGCGCTCCGCGCATAACCTTTCTAAATGGTTCCGTGTCGGAACAGCTTGCAGGGGATGCGACCAGCCCAGCCGAGTCAACAGCAGCGCCTGAGAGAGGGGCCCCGAAGAATGAGCGGTGGACCCAGAAATGGGTTTCCATCTGCTTTAAATGAAAAGGCTAGGGTATGCACAATGGAGAGAGCTTCTCTGGATAGTGATGATCTCTGCCATGTTTAGATGCTAAAGGAACCTTATTTTTGTTAGTTTAGCAAATCCTTATGCTCCCTAGAAAAATGTAAGAGTTTTTGGACTGTTTTTGGACTGTTTTTCCAGGTCTCTTTTTCACATGAAAAATGTAAGAGTTTTTGGACTGTTTTTGGACTTTTTTTCCAGGTCTCTTTTTCACATGCTATCATCGCTGTCATGGTAGCACAGGGCAACGCCTGCAGCTTCCTACCCCCTAATAATGACCAATGTGCAGAACATCGGTTTGTTAGCCTTGTGTGAAAAAGGGTCTCCAAGGGGTCTCTGGGTTCAGTAACTCTGTGGGCATGGCCAAGCCTGTCTGGTCATTTGGGCCTCTCTAGTTAATGAAGAACTGGCAGCAAAAAAGATGATTTACAGGTGGCCCAATATAAGCTACAGTTAAGTTAACCCTCACAGCTCACAATCTAGTACAATAATGAATTATACTCCAAGCCCTGGTTAAGTTAACTGATTACAGACATAAAGGGACAAGCACAAACAGATAGCCTTTATGTACAAGTGATAATTTGCTAATGACTGAGCGCGATTACAAACTCGTAATCCTCAGTGCTCTGCCAGGTCTGGCAAATGGCTGCCGCCATTGCAAATCTTTAAAGCCTACTTTAAGTGAGGCCGACAAACCCGCTGGCCCCGAATGAGGGAAACATTACAATAATAGACTCATTTGCTAATGACAATAAATTAGGTCTTCTCCTCGGCATATTCATTCAAAAATTAATTCTGATGTTGCTCGGCGGTGCAAATGTAAAAATAATTACATTTTACAACACACTTCTGCTAATTGCAGCTGATGTCTCCGGCATGGTTATTGCAGCCGGTATCCGCAAAGCTCCCATGAAACAGCAAGACGTTTCCGAGAGGATCAGGGGGAAAGAGGGGTTCGTCTTCGCTTAAGCCGGGTTTTCTCTGTGCCGGATCGACGTGGACGGGGAAACATATCATGATATATTACAAACATAGACTCGCTTAATTTGATAAGCCATTTAAATGGAGTGCACTAGATGTGCGATATATTATCTAATCTGTTTTCATTTATACAGAACACTCTGCTTCAATAAGCAGCAACAGATGACAATTTATCAGGTCAAAAAAGACTGGATAGATAAATTACATCTTACAGACTTGATTGACAACACGTGACTTTGAATAACTTACAGGCCAACATTAGAGAGAGATTTGTTAGGAATTATATGTTGTCCAAGTACTATTTCAGCTTGCTAAAGACTCTATAAGAGGGGTTGGTCTACCTCTTTATGGGGTATCCCGATTTGGGATGCCAGGCTGTGTGAACCTCCCCAAATCACCTGATCCACTTACCTCTTCCACAAGCCAGCCCACATTCCCAGCATACTTTTAGGACACCCACACCCAGCCTTTCTGAACATCTTCAATGTGGCAAAGGAAATTTCAATGACACTAGCGTCGCCAATTGGCTGAGTGGCTTTAGTATGTGATGTGGGAATGAGAAAAACAGTGATTTGTTTAGCCTGGATGATCCCCTTAACTAACCTTCTCCCATATCTGGTCCATGTCTTTAATGTGTGTTCAGCATTGTACAGGTATTATTTTTTTTTTTTTACCTATGCATGTTACTGCCCAAGACCATAAAGTTCAGCCTCCACTGATTCTGCTCTAATCCTGCTACTGAAACACTGACATAACTACAGACATAAACCCGTTTTATTGGTTCCTGAGACAGATTAGTAACTTGGTAAAAGGTCCTTTTATTCAGTTTTAATCGAGTGGAGCTTTTATTGCTTCTTGAGACCCACTATTACAGCGTGCATGTTCCCTGACCCTTATTCTCTAACCTCAGAAGGGCCTACAGATGTCATTTAAAACATGGATCTAAATCTAAAGAATGGGTGTAAAATCAGAGTATACTTACCCAGGGCCAGTCTTAGGTGAAATGCTGCCTTGTGCAGTAGTTCGGGATGATGCCCCCAAATCTAAGTGAAAGTGAAATGAGGAGAAAGGACAGAAAGACTGAGACAGAGGAAGGTGTTTCCTGGCGCCCCTTTACAGAGAGATCAGGATGATGCCATGTGCAACTGCACAGCTCGCACACCCCAAAGGCCAGCCATGTACTTGTGTTGTCTCACAGACTCTTGGATTCTGCCAGTCTGCTTTCTCAGAAAAGTCTTTCTGATTATTTTTTAGCTCTTATTGCAAGCAACACCTTGTGGTAGATTATCTAGTCTTGTTGAATCAAAAACTGGAATTGTTACATACAGTCTGTAAAGGGAAGGGGCTCTCATTTCCTGTGCATTTCAGCTTCTTCTTCATTATAAGTCTTGCCCAACTTTAGAATTCTTGTTTATGTTGATGGTAAACTTTACAGCAGAAATGTCTGCATTCTAAATAAAAATGGCCGTTTAAGGGGAGAGGCAAAAAAGAGCAACAACACCTTTATTGAGCAGCACATCAGGATGTATAGGAGATAAGAAAAGATTGCTTTGCCTTTACATCTAGCCTGGAGAAACCCTTTGTTTACATGGCGTCCAGGCCTTTTAACTGAAAGTAGAATGGCCTTTCTGTCCATTTTGGCCACACACCTTACAAATCCAATTGCCACCATCTCTGTGCATAAGAGTAAATGAGCCCTCACTGATAACAGATAGTAGAGGCAGTGATTACTTGAAACATTGGGTAAGATTATATGTAGATTAGATTGTACATATCAAGATAGTAAGGTGTGTGGCTCACATAAATGAATAAAGCCAGCCTACAGCGAATCATAATTTTATGTCTGTATTAACTGTCCTCCCTATGACGGTACCACCAAGGGCTAACGGATATGGTTATATTTTTAGATATTTCGTATGGATTTTATAACTGAAGAGGCAGATGGTTTCTGGATTTTCATTAGGTGAGTGGAAGTCTTTGAGAGGGCCGCGACTGTGAAAGAAAATTAACCTGGATAATAAATCTTTTAATCTTTAAATATAAGACTCTCAGGAGTGCCATCGACTATTTCTCTAATTGTACTGGTCCGTTCACCACGTCGTAACGCCGCCTTGAACAGCTTCAGGCTGCATGAAGGAGAATAAATAGAATATTAAGCCGACCTCCAGTAGCCTGCACTTGGATGGGAGCATGGTGGGTGCAACAATGTTGCTTCCAGGAAGGGTGCGGCACTAATGTCATAATAGGATTGTGTTAAATTGACAATTGAGGGCATGAAAATAAAAACCGACTATACTTTCCTTTTTCTCGGCCAGCAGCTCATGGTAAGGACAGACAGCCGAAGAGGTCTCCCGAGTGGAATAAATACAGGGGCTGTAGAGGTAGCAACTGCAATTGGGCCCAATTTTACTTGTCCACCAGTTGTACTCATCCACCTTACTTGACAGGTTTGTGGTCACATGGCTTAGTGTCCAAGGTGGCTTCCTCCATTGCTTTTGTGTTTATATGTCTGGTTGTAGCCATATCAGCAGCCCATTTGATTCCTAAAAGCAGAATGCTGAATGTGTTATTCCAGGGCCCTATTTAATGTAAGCATCAGGCCTGCATGCATTTGGTTAAGCATTTGGCTCTTAGCCCTTATTTATGAAGGGATAGCGACAGGTATCGACTGGTGAGCGGCCGGTAATGACGGGCCCCGCCACGAGAACGCCGGCTCCCCACCACAATCACACATTTATCAAGCCAATCCTGCTTAGCGACTGAGATAGCGCCAGATAGCCACTCATTCATCATTATTCCAGCCTCACCCCACAGCGCCAGCGTCCCACCTTGAACAGCAACAGGTATGACCTCTCGCTACCTGGCGCTCTCCAATGCATTTCAATGGAAATCTTTAAATATTCATAATTAATTGTTATTAATGGTTTTTTTTTTTTTTTTTTTAAATGTGAAAAATTCTGTGACCACTTCTGCCATGTTAGATCATTTTTTAAGGTAAAAAAAAAAAAAAAAATTGTGCAGAATTGATATTACAGGTCTGATATTATTGTATTCATATTACTAAATTCTTTAAAAAAAATTTTTTTTTTTTGGTTTCCAAAAAAATGGTGGTTTGGGGGTTAAAAAACGACTTTTAACACATCGCCGCCAGCGCTCTGGGGTTTAAACATGCATTTCACAGCGCTTGATTTTTTTGAGCGTGATTTTTTGATGAATATGGTGGGAGCCGGTCGCTCTGACCAGTCGCTATCATGCGCACCCATACATCGCGGAACCTGTCAAATAGCGACTCGTCACCCCGTATTCAACATTACGCCACACCGACTCAGTCGCTATCAACAACCGAACAACGGCCAAGCACAGCGACTACTAGCGGGCGCTATGAAAATACTGCTACAGTCGCTCAACTGTCGCTACATGTCGCTATTAATGAATCGGCCTCCCCGTCTTCTATTAACAGCTGTGGCTAGAACATGCTTTCCTGTGCTTAGGTATGAGAGAGCAAAGAAGCATGCCCAGACCAGCCAGAAGAGAAAAGATTTTCTTTTTTTAATATTAAAATTACTCTTTCAATTAACGTAAAATCTCTCCATCTCTATTTTCCAGTTACTTTCTTTTTTCTCGCTATTTCTTTCTGTGTCTCGTTTTATTTCATTATCTGTATCTTTCTTTTGCATTTTCTCTTTCTTTCATTGTCTCTCTATTTCATTCTCTCTCTTTCTTTCCCTCTGTTTCTGTTTCTCTCTTGATCTTTATTTTTCCTTCCTTCCTTTCTTCTTTCTCTCCCTGCAGTCCTATTTAACACTGTTACTTTCTTTCTCTCTCTCTCATTTTCTCGCTCTCCCACTCTTTCTCTATCTCCCTCTTTTCTGTGTATTCTCTGTTATTCGCCCTCCAGTGTGTGTGTGCCTCTAGGGGGCTCCATCCTGCAATCTTGCACGGGGTGACAGCCTAAGGCCGGCACTGGATATAAATGTGGTAATAGGGTGTGGTGTGGAGTTTCTATGGAGTCTGTGGGGACGCTGGGTTTCCTGATTGGTGTAGAAATTCTTTGTTATGCTATTTTAAGTAATAATTTTCAAATCGCTTATATGGCCTGCACTCTCCAAAAGGTTGAGCACCCTGCTTTAAGTTATTTGTTAAGAATATGTATTCCAATAAATATGCTTTATGTTCTTTATAAGTACTGTAGCCCTATTGTGTATAAAATTGTGTGAAAAAGCCCCATGTAACAATTTTACTGCCGGAAATTTCTTACTAATTATTGGCCCTGAGTCCAGCCGTGATAAAATTGAGGAGTTGGAGTCGGGCTCTAGCTTATTGACGCCACAGCCCTAACCTCCACCAAAACGTTTCAAATTCAAACTGGAAGTCCACTTCCAATATGATCTGTTTCTTCATCACTCAATGCAAAAAAATATATCGTTTTTGCAAGTGTCCAAACCTAATTGCTCCATACAAAAAGACAACATTACTATAACACTAAAAACATATATATATATATATATATATATATATATATATATATATATATGCCCTTATTTATCAAGCGATAGCGCCAGGTAGTGTCTGACGAGCGCCAGGTAGCGGCAGCTAACGGCGACTACCGACTCAAGTACGCCCGGCGGCGCTCACAATGACGCATTTATCAAGCAAAATGAGGCTAGCGCCGGCGAGAGCGACGGCTAGCGCGGCATTCATCATGAAGCCGCCTGGACCGAACAGCGCCGCTGCTAATTCCCTCACAGCGCCAGGTATGAGCTGTCGCTCCCTGGCGATGTCCAATGCATTTCAATGGAGCAATCTATAATTATTCATAATTAATTTTTTTAATTTTTTTAATGTCAAAAAATCGAAATTAACAAAAATATGTGCAGAATTGATCTAACAGGTCTGAGATTAATGTATTCATATTACAAAATGATTCTAAAAACATGTATAATGTTACATTCAAAAAATATGGTTGTTTAGGGGTTAAAAACTAGTTAATACCCATCGCCGCCAGCGCTCTGGGGTTTAAACAAGGAATGGACAGCGACAGCACATTCGGAGCGTGATTTGTTGATGAATATGAAGCTAGCCGTTCGCTCTGGCCATTCGTTGTCAGGCGCTCACATACAACGCTGGACCTGTGAAACAGCGACCCCCCAGCCCGTATTCAACATTACCGCACACCGACTGAGTCGCTGTCATCAAGCTAATGCCGGCCAAGCACAGCGAATACTGGCTGGCGCTGAAAAAATCACGCTACAGTCGCTCATCTGGCGCTACCTGGCGCTATTAATGAATCGGCCTCCCCGTAAAGAAGCAGGAAACAAACTGTAAAGCAGCGTTTAATGCAACCTGGCAAGAAAGCTTTTCCTACTGACACTGTGACGGGTTAAGAGACAGCGGGCATTAATCCTATAGTGTCTTTGCCAAACTTCCTTTTTGTGGTCAGCTGAGAGGCTGTGTGGTCGGCCGGAGACAGCCCAAAGCTGCTTTCTGTGTTAAAACATGGGAAAGTGAGGCCGTCATATGGTAAAGGGAGGAGGGAGTGAAAGAAGAAGCAAAAAACCACAACCAACCCACTCGCTGCAGCCTGCCTCCCAAATGTGACCCCGAGCTATTCTGTATGCTTAGACTTTTTTTTTTTTCAAAAGGATAATTTAAACCATACAGTGCGCTGTGAGCTGCCACGTTTTCAGGCTCCACATTCCAATCTAATCTCCACACTTTAAAACTGACAAGCTGTGCTGCTTATCCGATGGTGACCCAACACAATCCAACACTGCAACTCGCCCAGCTCCCGCTTACTGCAACACAAAAAAAAAAACAACCAACCAGAGACAAAGCCACAATAAAAGCTTGAAAGGGATGCTGCTGGTTGCAGCTGTACAAACGCCTTCAAAGATCCATCGTCACATCACTTGACATCAAATGGGAGCATGTCACTTTTTTCATATTTAGGGTTTTCCCGGATTTACTATTGGAGAAGATTTTTCAGCACAAAACCTTTTTGCAAGAAAAGTCTCAATGAAAATCTACTGCCCTGACCTATTGTCGCAATAGGTCGGGGCAATGCCATAACAAGGACCACTTTATATGCAGTTGGTGCTGCAGTGATTAAAGAGGAACAAAACCCATGATTTTCCCTGCCTTAGCTTTTTGTTCTTCCTGCCTAGGCCATCCTGATTTGGGATGCCCTGCTATAGCTTTTTGTTCTTCCTGCCATTTGGGATGCCCTGCTATGTCTCCCTCTAGTCATTTAGGAATGTGGTCTTGGCACTAGAAACGTGTTACCTATGTGGCAGCATGCTGCAATCTAGATGACATTGTTTTAAGTTAGACATAAATAAAAGTAAATAAAAATAAATCCAACAAGAGTATTTACTAGGAACACAAAACATTTTATAGCATTCCGGTGATCATCTTCCATTAAGTAATACCGCAGGTCTAAATATTTCCATTACAGACTTTCTCACGTGTGGAGGAAACCATATAGTGCAGCTAGACATCACTCGACATGTCTGCACTGTATTCAGCCCCTGTCACCGGTTACCAGACGCTAAATCAAATAAACTTACAAAAGGCCCCTTGGGGGCAGGAATATTGAATAAGAAATGTCCAGCGTTTAGCCCCATCCATCATATGCTTGTAAAAAAAAAAAAAAAAAAAAAAGAAACAAAACCCAGACTGAGGGTGGCAGGAATAGCTGCTGTGGGAGAGTAATCTATCAATGTACAATGGGAACGTACAAGGAACATGGAAAAAAGAGATTAAAGAGAAACTCTCCCCTTGTAACAAATGTGATGCAGAAAAACACAGCTAAGAGCGCTTAATTATGGTAGTTAGTACTTTTACATCTCCTCAGCCTAATTTCCTTCCTCGTGCTAATGCAAGGACAGTCTACCGCAGCTATGATTATAATATGACAATATTATTGATTATGGGGTGGCATTTAGATTCTTGATTTGAATCCCACCCTAGACACGGCTCACCATTCGCTACCTGGCGCTATCCCTTGTTAAATAAGGCCCTAACTGTATGGAACCTGCATGTTTGGATCTATTGTGGGTGCTCCCACATTTTCCTCTCATAACCACCAAACATACTGGGAAGTTACAGTAAATGGTGTACATTTACTTGGTATATGAGATTGGCTGGGGGGGGTGACCAATAAACATTCTCTGCAAAGTGCTGGAAAATGTGGCTCCCATGTAAGTTTCCAAAAATAAAAGTTACCTTGTGACTTTTATGGCGGAGAGCGAACTTACACTAACTATAAACCATCAACCAATTATGAATACATGTCTGCAAGGGGCGTGAGAAAGCATTAAATTATTTATTTTTAAATAAGTTATATTGTATTTCCCCTCTGTGTTGGTGCTGGCCTCATGATTTGCCCACTGGTTGCTGGTAGGACAGAAGTGTATCTATGCAGGAACGCATCCATCACCAGTTATTCAGATAAGCCTGACGTGGGTGAATCACTAGGACAGTGCAAGATGGAAGTTAGAGGCTTATTATGCACATGAAGCACCGCGTAGGCTATTATTAGGGGGAGTAAGCTGGTATGACTTACTAGGGGGTGGGACTTAAACCGGCCCAACAGCCTGGCACAGTTGCTAAAGAAAGGCAGCGGCCAATTTGGGGCTTCCTCTCCCACAATCTCAGCCATGCTGCTGCCTGGATTCAACTGACATAACTGACAATGCACAGTAACAGGAAGCCCAGGAGAACTTCCTGTTTGCAGTCGGCCTGCAAATGCACGAGACGCCATCTTGTTTTTAAAATTTACCACAGCAAGAGTTAGAAAAGGGTAAAAATATTTTTATGTGCAGCAATCTAAATTATGCTGGGGAGAAATGCATATGAACACTGTTTGTTGTGTTGGTCCGGTTTAAGTCATGTTTGACTGTTGGTCTTCTTTAAAGACGCTCCTAAAAGCCATTCAAAAGGAATGGCATGCACAACAATTCATATAAATAGTTGATGTATCCTTTTATATTGGAGCAAATGTGACTCCGACTGAACAATGGTTGGGAACAGCTACATTAGGAAATACAGAGGCCTAGAGTACCAGTGGCCCACCAAAGGAAATCATTCTTGGGGCCTACCAAAGGAAGTCATTGTTGGGGCCCACCAAAGGAAATCATTCTGAGGACCCACTCTTTGGCTATATAAAAAAAATAATAATTCAAGACCACCGTTATCAAGTTGTACAATACAAAGTTTGAGGAAAATCAATTAAATAACAAAAGAAAATACTGAAAAAATCACCAACTCACAGAACACAGATTGGCAAACCAAATACACTGGTTAGGTTAGGTTAGTGGACCTACTGTACAGTCACAATGATGGCCCTGGTCTGTACCTGGGGCACAATAAAGGATCCTTTAGTTCTCTGGTGGGCTAACCTCCTCATTGGAGGTAATTAATAGAACACACCAAAAAACATCTAGCCAGGAAATGCTACTTTACTTGCAAACATTGTGTAGAAAAATCACCCTGAAAAGAGAAACATTAAAAAAATAAATGATAAAAGTAAACCTGTCCTTTAAAACGGAACATCAGGGCCAACTGTGTCAATTACCAGTAGTTATGGAAAATCGTAGCACAGCTAGCAAGAGAGGGTTTGCTTTGCAGCTGCTGTGTTGTTACAGGTGACCTGAAGAATAAGAATGAAAACATCTGTCCTAATCTGCGCATCGCCCGTTGCAAATGTTGCCACGAATCATGATGTTCACAATGTGTAACAGCCTATTGCTACCCTAACACGTCGACATGCCAGATTTTTTTTTAAGACAAAACGGCATTTCTAGGATAGATTAGTTACATTTTGGGGATTTCAGAAATAAACTTTTCGTAATTTTGTGGACTTTCCTGGCAGGCTGCTTTTGCGGCGCACATCTCTTACCCTCAGAGTAAGGCAGTCCGGCTAATTGCCTTAGTACTGGGTGCTATCATTAACTTCAATGGGCACACTGGCCCGCTTCACACACGGTTTCGTAATGAAAAAATGATCTCCTAAATTCAGGTGAGATAGAATCCTTTACAGACATGAAACCCTACCTGGAACAGGTTTAGATACTCAATTTCTACTCGGTTAAGTAGAGAGTACGTGGTATAATGCACAGCATTATGACGCTATGACTGAGTGACAACAATGAATAATCCAGTTTATGTAATTCTGAATAGAATGGGGTTTACATAAGGTGACAGATGATATGTATTTGGTGACCGATCCCTAACCTGGGGTCAGTGCTATGCATCACACCATGAATGAAGAATGACAACCTGAAGCTATCACGTATGTAATGACGCTGCATCACAGCCAACATAACAGATTGTAAGGTGTCAGCACAAAGACAGGCGACTGAACATTACAAATAGAGAATCCCCATAGCTCCGTATGCACTGTAGATTGCTCTGGGAAGTATTTTTAATGGGCCTGCTAATTTAGAATTGGATTCAATTGGATCAGAATCTGGGGTAGAACTGTCAAGCTCATGACAGGTTACAGCGTGGTTATGGTCTTATCCAACAAACACAACTAGTTGGCTGACAAAGGGGGGGGGGGGGGGCATGGTTCTTAATACCATCATGACTTAACAGCATCAAGCATGAATGGGGGGGTAAGTACAGAACAGAGCCACACAAATGTTTATTTCTGCTAAAAAGTTTCAGCTGAATATGATCAACTTTGCTTTTTCTTAACACATCACAAGTAATAGTAGTAATAAGGTAATAAGGGGGGCACAAGTAATAGTAAGTAATAAGGGGGGCACAACCTCGGGGGGGGGGAGATCAGGAGCAATGTTAGAAAATATTATTTTACAGAAAGAGTAGTAGATGCTTGGAACAAACTTCCAGCAGAGGCAGTTGAAAAATCAACAGTCACTGAATTTAAACATGCCTGGGATAAGCACACATCTATCCTAAGATAAAGAGTACATACAGTATACACATAAGGGCAGACTAGATGGACCGTATGGTCTCCTTCTGCCGTCAACCTTCTATGTTTCTATATTTCTTAATAATATCGAACAGGGGTCCTCAATGTTTTAACATCAAGTACCCCTTAGAGACAAGAAGTTCCAACTAAGCACCCCCAGGGAGGGGATTGGTTATACATATTATCAAAATAAGTAGGTCACAGGCCTTGTAGCACTTTTAAAGCAGGAAGGAATTATGTGTTGTTAAATATAATATACCAGACCTGTCAGCCCCTACTATTGGTGAACCCCTAAATATAGCTGGGTACCCCCTGGGGTACGCATGCCACAGGTTGAGAAGCAGTGATGCAGTGATATAGAATACCTAACATAATCTCTGAAAGTGGACCACAACCCAAGATTTTGCCCTGACCTCAATGCTGCTTGGTATTCCTGTTGTAGTGATTTTAATTTTCGTTTTCCCCGGGTATGGCATTGTATACCATTGGTTTCTGACAGGATACCATTGTTTTAAACTAGCTGTTTAAGCATCCTCCTCCACCCTACTTACAATCTAATGCTGGGAGCAATTACAGAATATTGAAAATAGTGCCAGAAGGAAGATAAGAGCCACAAGAAGATTTAACTTTCCCTTAATTTTCATTTGAAGCCAAAATCAAATGAAAATTATTGCCATTGGGGTTGCAGTCCCTTGCAGACACCCACTAACTTCCTCCCACCTGGGCAGCTTGGGGACAACCAGGAGATAGAGTGGCTGTCAGACTACCTTTTTTGTGGTCCTAGAGAAGTGAAATTCAAAAAAAGGACAAACTTTGGAGCCCTGGTACTGCTTCTACCCGGTGCTGCAGGAAATGGACCAGAGGCACATGAGACAGGCATCAGGTGAGCTTTCTGCCTTATTATTGCCGTTGGGTTTACAGTACATTCAGTGTGTCCTATATGTATGTTAATATTATAGGTAGTTGTAAGTAATTTCAATATATAATTACATTTTTATTTAGATTTTTTTTTGTCTAGGTCTTGTTCTAGTTGTTGATTACTTTTGTACTGAACACCATACTGCAAAAACCAAAGCAGGAATATAAAAATGACTAAGAGTAGTGGTCTGACAAGTCCTCCTGGGCAGGTGGGCCGCATCTGTTCAGGATATATGCAGTAAGGGTTTCTACTTTCTGGTATTTGGATGGACAGGCGAAAGAAGCAGAAAACACGTTGCTGAACCAACGAAGCCCAATGGCTGTTCTTTTTTGTAGTCTCAGATTTAGGGTGAATTATAAGAACTGTTGTAGTTATACATCAAATAAATGCAGGGAGGGAAATTACAGCTAGTGGGCAGGTTGGCTGTGTGCCCTCAGCTGGACAAAAAAAAAAAAGAAGAAAGAAGCCAAGTTTATTTAGTGAGGGCAGCAGTGTCGGGCCCACAGTTGCCAAGATGGTTATCACATCTGTACATCAGATTTGCCTCCTACAGTTTCAGCAGCATGCCAAGAGAGCGGCCCGGGCACTGACGGATGCTTCAGTTATGCCCAGTTTGTGTAAAAGTTTAAAGTTCATGGGTACCCAGCGAGGCGCGCCACATAGGGGGCACCTACAATTAATCACATGACCGACAGACCATATGATTAGGCTCTAATAGCCAATAGGAGAAGTGAATAAACAGCAGCACATTTCCCTTTATGGTGAGCCATCCATGTGTGAGAGAGGTCACGCAAGCATGGTTTGTAAGGTCGTGTAGCCTGAGGAGGCCTCCCAGAGAAAAGAGAAAGAGAAAGAAAACAGAAATTAAGAACATCAAAACATCGTCTATAGTTAATTATTGTCAGTCCCTGGTGTCGGCTTAAGCACTTGCAGATTTCACACTGTTTTAAATTACAAAACTGTCTAGAATATTTTTATTAATGTCATGCCCACTTTACTCGTCGTGAGTGCGGCCTGTCTGACAGGGCCCCTGGGTGGTCCTGACCAGCTCTATGACCCCACTGAACTCTCTAGGGCACAATATAGGAACTGATAAAAAGAGGAATCTGCAGGCTGCTTTTACATCTTTTGGGGCAATAGAAGTGTCAATGTGCTTTTATATTGAATGTGCTTGCCCTATAAGAAGAAGTTATGGACCTAGACTTCCAAGCTCACCTACAGCCTTGGTCAGCCTCACTGCTTTTAGGGAAATATAAACAAACATGGAGGCGGCACCATCAGGACCCAGCATCTCGAGTAGCTCCTGCATTGATGGGGGCAGCAGGAAGACGGAAGAACCCCAGTGACAGAGAGGTGACTGCAGCAGACACTGGTAAGTGTCGGTGGCAGTGTCGGGAGAGGTGAATATCTGGCCCTTTTATTGCACCACTACACAGCCTATGTAAATCTCAATACATGCGCTTTACCTGAGCTGCCATGTTATGTTATGGGCTATGCTGCCGTTGCAGGGTTTTGCAAAATTCTGTGCGAATAGAAGAAAAATTGCTTGTGTCTCGTTGAAGTATTTCTATACCAACGCCATGCAAGCTTGGAGAGGTGAAAGGGGCATCAAACTAGCATCCTGAACATTTTTAGCAGCAACAAAAAAATTAATTTATTTATAAAATATATATATAAAAGAAAAAAAAGGAAGTTGTGGTACTAATGATTCGGGTACAGTGAAACTCCAGGACCAGGATTGAGTGTTCATATAATTTGGGCGATCGAACAACAACAGTGTAATGCCAAGATGCATAAGGAGTTAACCCACTCTATATAGAAAAAGAAGCCCTTCAGACTGGTGCAAGTGATTGAGGACTGTAGGATTGTACTGCTATAGAGCAATTCAAAGTTACTGGAGTGATGAACGCTTTATTGGACTAGCTGAGCATGAGCGGAGGTGACTTCTGCAGACTGCAAAATATGGGCTTTTCATTATTAACCTTTTGTAGTAAAAAAAGAAATGGTCCGGTTATTTTAAAGCTGAGCTACACAAGGTGTAGCCGGCTGGCTGCATCCCCAGCACGCTGTTCGGCAATGCTTATATGCACAGCCATTCGGAGTGGCTGCAGAGGGATGCGGTCACCGGGCCACCGGGAACAGGTAAGATCACCGGCACGCTGTGGGGTTTCAGACAACAGGACATACACTGTCGGATGCCCTGGGGACGGGCTAGCACCCAGGCCAAGAATCTTTTAGATTTCAGGGCCGGTCCGCGAGGGTCTTGACATGCTTTAAAATTCACTAGTGTAATGTGACCACTCATTGCTTTTTAAAGTAAATATTAAATGGATTGTCCAGGCTAAGTGTAAAAGTAAGTTTACTTACCTGCAGTGCAGATGATTTTTTTCTAGCTCAGCCCCTGGATTTAATGTATTCATGACCACCTTTTTTAAGTATTGAGAGGTGGACCAATGTCCAATATTTTTGAATCAGAATGTGTGGGGTACACTGGTGCTTGTCTTTCCAGGGAAGGAGACCTGTGCCGCTTTGCCAGTCTGTCTTTTCCCTGATTCTTCTCATATAGTTCCACGTTTAAATGCTAAAAAGGTGGACATGAATAAATAAAATCCAGGGGCTCGGGATAACAGAAATGGGTCTGGATCTCAGCAACATCGTCTTTATTTAGCAGCTCACCTGAATCTGCTGCATTGTGTGTATGCAAATAATAATTAGATTGAATTTGAAATGTAATGATTCTTCGCTGGGCGTTTACGCTGATGTAATTGTTTTTTTTTTAAAAAGGTTGAAAGAATGACATTTTTGCCAACCTAGAATGTGCTGCCTTGAATATGGTGGCAGTGCATGGTAAAATGTAGGTAACTTTTGATTCTCAATAGGATCGCTTTTAATATCAAATTGCAAGCTAATCAAACCAAAGATATCACTGTAACGGCTAAACTAGCGATTCTAAGCACTTGGAAAAAAGTTGCTGCCTCTCGGACTGGATTGTCTCTTTAAAAGGGTGAAGCCTTCACTTACATTGGGGTCTGGAAACCAGAAGAGGTAAGATCAAGGCACAATTCTTTTACCACCTGCGCTATACAGCGTGGCTGACATTCTGTGCCATTTCTGTTTATGTAACCCCAGTTCTGGGCCGCGCCGTATGACAGATGATGGCTTGCAGCTGTATTTTGACAGGTTAAAACAAGGTGGTCAGTACAGATGTTCTCATAATTGCAGGGAGGGGGTGAGATATTACCAACAAACAAGCCATCAAGACATCCTGTGGAAAGTGTTAGACAGGCTGGAAGGACTGTTGCTGAGGAACGATAAGCTGCCATCACAAACTTCAAAAAATCTCATAAGGATATGGGGAGGTAAGGGTTGTGTCAGTCATTTGTTGAAACTGGGTTTAAAAAAACAGTGTCTTTCGAAAAAATGCTTGGGGGGATTTAAAAATATATAAGAGACTTCTGTGTTGCTGTCAGTTGAATCCTTTCCTTCAAAAAGGGAGGGATTATCTACTAATTTTTAAAGAACTTCTCCAAATTCCAAACCAGGAGTCCTCGACCTGTAGCTTCGGGGCAACATGCGGCCCGGGATCGCTGCTGAGCTCCAGGCTGCTAGCCTAGAACACTTTTGGGGTTAATGAATATTCGAGCAGGCAGAGGAGCTTGCCACTTTCCAGTACTGTTCTTTGTTTCCCAGGATCTTCTGTCATATTCCTGGGACTGGCAGGGGATGAAAGCTGGAAGACAAAGTTTTCCACCCGTCCCATTCTGCCATTTTACCTGTTTGAGACAAGTGGATCTGCTCATGTTGGGCTAGTATTTTATGGGGTGGATAGAGTGGATGGGGATTTGCACTCAAAACTTTACTGCACTGGCAACTGGAACTCTTTCCATTAGATTCCAGTTCTATAGCATCAAGTACAGAAAACAAAGATTAGAACCATCAACCATCCGAGACTCCATAGCTTACCTGACAGCTGCTCCTTCTTTGTCTTCTGCTCTTCCTAGGGCTCCCTGCAGTTCCGGCTTTGGAACTCTAGGAGGGAGTGTGTGGAGTATAAGCCTACAAACATCAGGTCTATATGGGCACCTCAGCCTGGTCTCCAAGTCTGCTGTTCACAATCACCTGGAGATGCGGGATCTGACATGGAGCTCACAGAGTTCTGGGCTTCAATGATAGTGGTAGATGACGTGGAAGTGGCGTCAGGTAAGCCTTAGTGACCATAATTCTATGAGCAGAAAATACAAGGCTGAGCTGCCCATGTATAATTATGTTCCACTTTTAAGAAGTCATGTCTTTACTTTCTGTCCTTCAAAGGCACCAGTGACTCAGAACAGAAAATTGACCTGAAAAGACCCAGAAAAGGAAAAGGAACCCTAAAAAAAATCAGTAGGGATAAGGCTGATTTTACCCTTAGAATCTGAAACTTCAGTAACGTCAAATAAAGAGGTTGGTGTTCCTTTCGAATAGCTAAAGCCAGGTTGAAACCACCTGTGGGGTTTTAATAAAGCGTATGGGTTGAGGTTAAACCTGAACACCCTAAAATCTCTTTTGTTTTTCTGGATAGCGCACCCAGACTACCCAGATTGCTGCCTGTAAAATAATGCTCACCTCTTATTTTCTTTAAAAATCATTATTTCCCACAACAATGGCGTCCCCTGCAGACAATGTGGCCGGCACAGCGACCCTGCACTGGCAGAGGGGGCCAGAAAAAAGACTAGAAAAAGAAAGCTTAAAAAAGTGAAGGTTATAGGATGGCAAAAGACTGGAAGGGAAGGGCAGATAAATAAATGAATGAATGAAAATTCATTACATAAGAGAGGAAACAAGACCTCATAGGAGGATACATGGTAAGTAACGGAACGCATGAACAAAAATAGGAAGAAGAATAAAAACAGGCAAAAGCATAAAGTGTAAAATGCATATATCTTATTTTATCAACATTTACCTTTTTCATTATGAACATTTTATTCTTCTGGAGTCCCACAAATACTCTGTCCCTCCGCTACGAAGTATTGAAATCACTGATCAGTGCCTTCTTCACATATGAAAGTGCACATGCATATATATGTATGTATGTAGATACTAGTGTGTAATCTGCTTGTCATGGTAAACCCGCCTGAAACATTAAACCATCCCTCCCACCTACCCTGCACTCAGCGAGCAGAGGTTACCCCCGCCTGATTCTATTAGTTTCGGCTAAGTGGGATCCTTGTGTCTGATATGCATTTTCTATCTGGATTATTGAGGCTATTACTTAAATCTGCGATGTTTACATACTACTGTGTCAGCAGAACAGGCCTCCTGCTCGTAGCCGACAGTTGCATATGCCATACGCAAATACACCCTGACACGACAGTTAATTACACGATGTGCTCGGTGGCACGCATGATTGCGGCACTAATGAAACCACTTTGTAAAGTGAAGAAGATCGCAGAGACGCGTCTCAATAATGTTCACTTATGTGAATAAATGGCAACACACGGCTCAATTTGAAATCCTTTTCTTCCTAGAAAGCAGCGATCCAGGGTATTTCGAATGCTTTCAGATCTATCCTCACCTGAACTCTGCAGTCAGGTCCGGTGTGGACTCCTCTGGGGGAGGATATGCGTGCACAATAGATATTTGAAGGACTGATATGAAGAGTACTGGTATCTGTTGCCATTTGATACATAATAAAATCCATGTAAAAGCAAAAAAAAAACCTCTTCCCCACTTGGAGATCAGGTTTTGTGTGGTCCAGGCATGTCTTATATAGCCTGTCATACCCCCCTCAGTTGCAGTGAATGGAGCAAGACATATTCATCAATTTGCTTGCAAATGTTGAACAGGGACTCAAAGAACTAGTAGGTGTCTGCCCACTTCGGAACCTGATCTTAGAAATGGATAAATATTAGATGACAGGCAGTCATGTGGGGTCCACAGAAGTCTCATCTCTATGATAGAAGCATCCCTTCCTACTCATGGAAGGATGCTTTATACCACAAACTACAGATTTGGTGGGGTGGCTTCTAAATCCGCCCCTGCAGGCTTCACCGGAGGAGACCATAAACCCAGCCGGCAACTAGGGAGGACACCATGTGGAGGGACAGAAGGAAAACACACAAGAGTAAGTACTGTTAAATCAGTACTGTCAGGGCACTCCTATACCAGTTCAAAGGGTATAGGGGGTGGGATGCCAGCAGCCAGTGCCGCATAACCACCCCCATACGGTTACCCGCATCTCCTCCTGGCTACTGGGGGTGCAGAGAACCCCCGGTGTCCCTCAGCATGGAACCTGCATTGAAGGGCATAGGGACTGACAGGGGCTCTGGGCCTTGGATTACAAGTCCCTATGCCTGCAGCTCTGAACCACTTAGCTCAGGGAGGAGTGGGGCATGCGTGTTTAAAAATGTTATAATTTTTTTAAAGGAGCGGGCAGGAGGAAACAAACCAAAAAGAAAGGCAATGGTGGGACTGGCAAAAAAGGAGGCGGTTGAGTATATTCCTGCTCCCCAAAAGATGGCACAGCATGTGTGTGTTGCTATTTCCTGTCCTCCATTGGATGCAGCTATGCTTGTAACGGTGAGTATCTCTCTAATGCAGGGCTCCCTGATTTTGTGGTAAGTAAAGAGTAAATAAATAAAGCGTTAAAGGAATAAAGTCTAAATCCTATGTAAGGGTGGGATGCCCCTTCTTACAGCAGCTTTCCACTTTAGGCTGGAATTTTTATCTATTATTTGTTCCATCTAACCAGTAACAGTTTCTAAGTAACCGTATAAAAATGAACTAATAACACTTGCTGAATCTTGCTGGGATAATTGTTATTGCCTCTTTTATGTGTATTTTTTTGTAGCTATGAATACTTGACCTAGTTTCCTTTCAATGTTTGAATATGTTGTTACAGAAGATGCATTCATTTTTCTAAAATGCACAGGCCAAAACGAATGGTATTGCCAGCTTCGGGTTACTAATGCCATCAGTCCAAACATCTTGCTTCTCTTACACTAATCCAGAACAAGAGGTGAAATAACAAAATAATCAATCAATTATATTACTATTATTATCATTATTATTAATAATAATGATAATGTTATATTATTATTTCAAAAAACAAACGCTAACTTTTACTGACCTATTCCAAGTACTCAGCAACTAGACTGGGGTGCAGATAGGAGCTCTCATACTTTTTCGCCACTTCAAGGAGGACCAAAACCATGATTCTCCCAAGTTTTGCTCCTCTTCCAGGGGATATCCTGATTTGGGATGCCCCCTTCTGAAACATCCATGGAACAGTGGTCCTCTTACCTTGCAAGGAATACAATGGAGCATGTGTAGGTTCATTTTTCTTTGTTGTGCAAATTGATGAGCGGCATAGAAAGCTAAATGGAGCAGGATCAGCAGGCATTCCCACAGCTGCTTCCCATTTGTTCTACGTACCAGTGCTGTCCATTCGAATAGGCCTGGCATGTGGGAGTGCAGTAAGAGGGATGTTGGGGATGCCAATGTGGCCTGTGCATGTGCTGTGGGATTGCTGAAAAGGCATGCTTTGTGATGCCCCCGAGAATTTTGATCATCAGGATGTCTCAATAAGAGGAAGACTGTCTTAACCTCTATTTAACTTAAGGTCTGCTTTAATGCGCAGTTTAAAGGGGCACTAAGTTAACTTAATCTCCCTACAGTGAGCCCTGTGATAGTGAAGTACTTACCTTTTACTAACAGAGCCCCATTTGACAGGGGGGAACCTACTCCAAACAGAAGGCATGCTTCCCTCCAGTGTGCAGCTACTTACTGTGCCCCAACCAAAAGGCGCTGAATCCAAAGTGTCACCAGGTTTTAATCAGTGTGTTAAAACCTCCTTAATGATGAATTCAAGAACTTAGACAAGTGGACCTACACTCTCCTCCTAATGGAGGAGACGGTGCAGTCATAGCACCTGTTTACAGCTATTTTGCTGTCCCCCTAGTTGGTTAGAGCTTTGCTAGGAAAAATACCATTTTGTGATTACTCACCTGTAAAATGGGTATTATAAATATGTCTCACACCCTGCTTCGGAATGATTAATTACACGTGGGTTATGGTCCAGTAGAGGGCGAACTTCTGCAGAGATGACTAGAAAAAGAAGCCCCTCCGCATCCATAAATACCTGGGACCTCCCACACATCCCCAATATAAGAAAGCAGTAAGGGGACCAGGAAGAGCAAATAAAATCTATGAGAAAAAAAAAAATATCACCATATAGAGGATCCAAGATACAACTCAGGGTGGGACGAAGCAGGGTGTGAGACATACTTATAATACCCATTTTACAGGTGAGTAATCACAAAATGGTATTATTCCAAGTATGTCTCACACCCTGCTTCGGAATGAATAATTACACGTGGGACATCCAATAGCAGTGTCCAGAAAAAAAGGGTGGGGATCCCAAGAGGCAATAATGTGACAATTAAACCACTGCAGCTTGCAGAAGTTAGCGGCCAAAAACACCAACTCAGAAACACGTCGAACAGAGGGGATAGCCACCAAAAAAAGGCAACTTTTAAGGTGAAAATGGATAGTGCAGCATCCTGCACTGGTTCAAAAGGAGGACCCTGAAGGGCAGACAATACCAAATTTAAATCCCAAACCGGTAACATGGGTTTGCGAGGAGGACGCACATGAGTGACCCCCTGGAAAAAGGTCTTAACCAGAGGATGAAGTGCGAAAGACCTCTGAAAGAACACCGCCAGAGCGGAAACATGCCCCTTAAACCCATGTCCAGAACATGCTGAAGAAACTCCAGAATCCGAGGGATGGAAAACACCCGACAAGAAAAGGCCCTAGCCTCACACCAATCAATGTAGGACCACCAGGTCCTGTAGTAAATATTAGAGGAAGATTTCTTCCTAGCCCTGACAAGAGTCTGGACAACAGCTTCAGACAAACCCTTTGCTTTAAGATGAAGGTTTCAGCAGCCACGCCGTCAAAGCCAGTGTTTGTAAATTGGGGTAACAAAGCTGACCCTGTGTGATCAGATCCGGAACCAGAGGCAGCCTGTATTGATCGACCACCAGCCGCACGACGTCTGCGAACCACAACCGTCTTGGCCACCTTGGGGCCACCAGGATTGCTGGCACACCTTCTTGAGCCAGCTTGCGTACCACCTTGCCCACCATGGGAAAAGGAGGAAACAGATACAGGAGACCGAGCTCCCGCCAGGACAGAGACATGGTATCCACTGCCAGAGGGTCCTGGGACAGAGACACAAAAGCCGGAAGCTTGTGATTGTGACGAGAGGCAAACAGATCCACCGCCGGCCTCCCCCACCTGTGACAGAGGAATAGAAATACCTTGTTGCTGAGGGACCATACCCCCCGGCGAGAGATCCCCCTGCTCAGGGAGTACGCTTCCAGGTTCTCCACCCCTGGAATGTAGACTGCCGAGATGCACGGAACATTGCTCTCGGCCCAAGCAAGGATCAGAGACACCTCCCGGAGAGCACCCCTGCTGCGGGTCCCTCTTTAGTGATTGATGTAAGCGACCGCCGTCCGATTGTCGGAGCGAACCTGAACTGGTAAGCCCTGAAGGTGACGTGTCAAGTGCGACAGCACCAACCGAACCGCCCTCAGCTCCAGAATGTTGATGGGAATATAGGCTCCTGAGGACCCCTCAGGCCCTGGAACTGATGTTCCCTCCAGAAGCCTCCCCAGCCTGACAGACTGGCATCCGTGGTGACCATCTCCCAACAGGGCGCAAGAAAAGACTTGCCCCCCAGGAGATTCCTCTGGTCCGTCCACCAGGGCCATCACGCCCGCCAATACCTTGGTGAACACCCTGGGCGCCGAAGTCAGCCTGAAGGGAAGAGCCACAAACTGGTAGTGCTGGTTGTCCACCAAGAACCTGAGGAACCTTTGGTGTCCTGGAAAGACCGACACATGAAGGTAAGCGTCCTTGATATCTATTGAGGTCATAAAGTCCCCCGGACGCAGTGAGTCGACAGCAGAGCGCAGAGTTTCCATGCGAAATTTCTTGGTTCTGATGAACCGGTTGAGAGTTTTCAAGTCCAAAATGGGCCTTATGGAGCCATCCTTTTTGGGCACCGTAAAGAGGTTGGAATAGTAACCCAGACCTCTCTCTGTGGAGGGAACCGGACAAGCCACCCCCATCTTCCAAAGGTTTTGCACCGCCATACACAGGCCCTGTGCCGCCCGAGGATCCGACGGAACCCGGGACCTGAGGAATCTCAGAGGAGGCCGGCATGCAAACTCCAGCTTGTACCCGGAGGAAATCACCTCCCGGATCCAGACGTCTGTGACCTCTAGGGTCGAGACCTGAGCAAAGAGTCGCAACCGTCCCCCCACCCGCAAGGGTGAGGGCACCCCTTCATTGCTGAGCAGGCTTAGCAACGGATTTAGTACCCCAGGAAGTCCCGGGTCGGGCACGTCCTCTGTCCCTACCCCAGGAATCTCCTCTGAATGCAGTGAAAAAGGTTCCCCTGCCTGACCGAGAGCCACGAAAGGAGGTGTTGAAGGAACCGGAACCTCGAAAAGACCGGCGCTGCTTCTTGCGTTGAGGTAACTTACCCCCATTGGCAACAGAGTCTAAACGCTCCCCAAACAGGCGCAAACCCACGAAGGGAAGACCTGTGAGCGCCTTCTTAGCGGCATTATCGGCCGCCCACTGGCGCAACCAGACCGACCGGCGTATAGCAACCTGCAATGCCGAAGTCCTGCTACACATACGGATAGTATCATCCATGGCAGATAAGACAAAAGCAATGAACATCTCACAATGAGTCAAATTCCTCACTACTCTGATCCAATTGGGAACCTTCCAAAAGGCTCCTAATTAGAACTCTAAAAGCCACGGCCATGAGCGCAGAAGCACAAACTGGGCGCAAGGCTGAACCCACACAAGCAAAGGCATGTGAAGCCAATTGGTCTAAACGTCGGTCCTCACTATCCGAAGCAGGGTGTGAGACATACTTGGAATAGGTGAGTATTGCTGGAATGCAGGGCTCACTAATGGTGTGAGGGGGATAGGTTAGTTTAGAACCTCCCTGGCACAGACCTCTAAGGTCTGCTTTTAAAATGTTTTCCTCATAGAAAGTATAGAGATTTAACACTGCTTGTGACCTAGTCGTAAATGTCAAATTAGTTAGCAAACCAAACCCCTGGCCAATAAAAAAAAACACAACACAAACATACACCACTGTTCCATAATGGTTTGTGTCCTGGGCTCTACTTCCTGCTCTCTGCAGCCAGGAAGACATGTGAAGCATTGCTCTTGCTACAGGTTCTCTTCAGTGGTGTGATGTAAGTGCCAGCTAGATGAATCTGTGGCTCTCCTTTGCGCAAGCGTACAACATGCGCGACATTGATTTATTGATAAATACCAAGATAGACTATCGCCTGGTACAGCTTCCCTCAGGCATCCTCGCCGCATGGAAGCAGCCTGTGCTACAAAACATTTTCCTCTATGAATTAAAAGGTGAGATGATCCAAGGTGAAAAAGAAACCCCACACAATAAAAAAAAACACTGTACAAGAGAAAATTATTTTACACCATTCCTCACGGTAAAAAGCAAAGCATACAATTGCCCCAGCATTTGGGTTAGGATACAGTGTTCATCGTGTTTATCATGTACGCTGTATCATTGGGGCCGCAGTGAAAATACCCCAACCTAACCCCACTGACTTGAACCCCTAACCTAAACCCCTGCCCAACCAATGGCCACACCCCTCAATTATCCCTCCTCTCCAGCCACTGACCTGCACCCCTCACATACCCCCTAACCATTTACCCATACCTTTTACCCTCACCCATGTCCCTTACCTATCCTACTCTCCAACCATTTACCAGCACCCTTTATCCCGAGCCATTTACCCCACCTCACTAAACCCAGTCACTGCAATGTTGTGATCCAACACCCATTTTTTAAACATAGGGTTCTGTGTAATGAGCCAATTGCGAGTGTGGACCATGTCCCCGGACAAGACCGCACCCTCTGCACCCGTGAAATGTTGGTCGGTAATTTTTGTTGGGAAAGCTGGCAACCCCAGTTGTAGCAAGTCTTGCAACTTTGTGCCAGGGAGGGTAAAGGTCCACATAAACCATATACTAACCTTCTCACCTCCCCCCTAATGCCATTTGTGAGCATCATTCTAAAAAAAAAGCAGACCTAAATATTAGCAGAAGCCCCCCCCCCCCCCCCGCCCAATGATGTCATAGACATTCTGGTGCTCATGGTACCTGAAGTATAAGAATAATAAAGTGGGGGGGGCAAGTATGCATAACATATGTGTGTATATATGTGTCACCTGAGAGCTGGCTTCTGGCCAGAAGGATCACTGGCCCTCAAATCCTGGGCTCCAACCACCCCTCAGTACAGTTGCAGTCTGGGTTTCCTAGCAGCCTCGGAAGCCAATCAAAGCACCAGAGTTTGGAAAAATCAGCCTCCAGTTTAGGGTCACCACAGGTCTGCTTCTACATACAGTAATTGTTTGCTTGCTGCCTTGAGAAAAGAGCACTGTGTAACCCCCAAAACGTCAGCTATAACTTTTTGGCCTGCTATGGAATAGCCTCTGCTTCTGCATTTCCTGTAACCATTAGATCATGCTTCTTGGAGCCAGATTTTCTGCTGTAAAGTAAAGATGTAGCTACCGAACAAGGCTGAAGAGGCAAGTGCAATATAGTGGTTATACTTACCTTTGTACTGCCCAGTTGTTGATGTACAGGGAACTGTACTATACAAGGAATGGTTGCATACTTCTCATCCTAGTAAAATGCAGCCAGCTATACTTACCTATGTACCCCCCTTAATCATAGTTCTTCTAATCTGGGCCTATACCAATCCTCCGCCTTTCCACTTTGGGAGTTACCATCAAGTTGCTGATAATCAGTCACTGCCAAAACCCAGCCCTCTCTTTGCTCTGTGTCTGGCTGTCTAAAATAGCTGCTGTATATCTTTAAATGTGCATGTCAGCACTTCCTGGCGTAGGGAGAGAAAAAACACACACACAATCCTTCGGCCTACAAGTTCCCAATAACGATCGGGCTGTACGCGTGATGGATGGCCCAGGCAGTGTCCTGTCAAATTCTGCAGCCTCATTAATAAGGTCACAAGGCGACTGTAAATAATAACAGAGTAAGAGCATAACAGATGAGGACAGGGAGCTGGTTAACCTCTCCAGCAATGTGAGGGGTGGGGGGAGTAAAATAGAACTCCACTCAAATATTAACTTATAGCTTTATTTCGCAATGAAAAATGACCCAGATGACTTTTGTGCAGTAGAAAAGTCAAATTATATTGTACAAGAATAGGCAGATCTCACTCTTTATAGGAAAGCTTTAAATATATCACGAGAACGTTTTCATGCAACTCCTAAACTCTAACTCTTCTCGCTTACTTACTTTTTTTTTTTTGTTTGGTACAGCAAAAAATATTTATAAACAATTTATTTAGGGGGTGGTTTAGTATGTTCCCTACCGTTCGTTGCTTTACTCAAAAGTATGTCCGCGTGACGCATGCAATGCATGCGCGACAGACCGACGAGTAAGCAAAACGTACTGCAGCACCAGTGAACACAGACTTAGCAATGCATTTTCCTGTGTTTTCGCCACAGTTCACCGGTCAAAATGTTTGGTATTTACTAGAGAACAGGGTGCTCTTGACAGTGGGTGAACTGCAGAGGCGCAATTTGCTGTAATTAAACCAGAAATTGTGCTGGAAACCAACTTAACAGCTTATGGCGGCATGGAATTTATCTCAGAATGTCTCTACAGAGTCTGGGATGTTTTTGAAGCCTCCATAAAATAGTTGAAACAAAAATAAAAAATCATGTGGAAACCACTTTATTGGTGAATCCTTGGCCTTGGATGGCACAGAGATATAAAGAGGTGATTTGCATAGCTCCGCCTGCTGCAAGGATAGATGGGTAATGCAATTTGTCCTTGTATTGGCTATTGTGCAAATACTTTCCGTTTTAGGAAAGCTCCTCTTTTCCTTTAAGTAGAGGGTTTTTTGGTCTCTTTAGCCCCCCAATATTTAGCCTAACATGGGTCTCTCCACATACTGGCTTGCGACTCTGTTTTGGTTGTTTGTCCAATACTAGTTATCTATCTGACTTTCACAATCAACGCATGTAAAAATTACATAAAGAGCCAATCTTGCCGAAAATAAAATTGATTCAAGGAGCACTGTTGCAAAACTGTGTAATATTAAAAATCCATATAAACATGTCAGTTAATGAGAGGAGGGGTCTGTTACACACCTGAACTAAATAAAGCAATTCTGTGAGTATTCACCTGTAGAATTGTTTTTATTCTTGCATGGCACGGCCCGCTTCGGTATTCATAACAGTTGGGTTATTCCGCCACAAGGTGGCGCAGTGGTGCTGCAGAAAAGCTGTGGCTTGTCCCAGTTCCCTATAAAAACGGGCTTAACCATAGAGTTCCCAGGCGTACACAAGCAGTGAGACAAGAAGCCGGGAGAGAATAAGTAAAAAATGTGGAAAAGGTAAAAAACCGCAATTGACTTGGAACAATCACCATAAAGAGCCAACCAAGAATAACGATAACAAGGGTGGGTCAAAGCGGGCCATGCCATGCAAGAATAAAAACAATTCTTCTATTCAGGTGAGTACTCACAGAATTGCTTTTTTCTTTATTGCATGGCACGGCCCGCTTCGGTATTCATAACAGTTGGGACATCCAAAAGGCAGTTTCCAGAGTAGGGTGGGATCCCCAAAGAGTAAAGGCCAGTAGTCACTACCGCCTGAAGCACCTTGCAGCCAAAAGCAGCATCTGCTGAGGCCTTAACATCAACCTTGTAAAACTTAGAAAAAGTATGAACAGAAGACCAAGTAGCGGCCTTGCAAACTTGTTCAACAGAAGCTTGGTGCTGAAAATCCCAAGAGGCACCAATAGCACGAGTAGAATGAGCAGTAATGCTAAAGGGAGGTTCCTTTCCCTTAACAGAATAGGCTTGAACCACCGCCTGACGGATCCACTTGCTGATAGTGGATTTAGCCGGAGGCAAACCCTTTCTAGGTCCAGAAGTGAGAACAAAAAGAGCATCAGACTTCCTGAAAGTCTCAGTAACGACCAAATAAAACTTCAGAGCCCTGATCACATCCAGAGAATGCAGAGTCCGCTCCTTGGAATTAGCAGGATTAGGACACACTGAAGGCAAGACAATGTCATGATTAAGATGAAAGGCAGACACAACCTTTGGCAGGAAGTCCGGCTGGAACAGGAACACCACCTTATCCTGTTGTCTCTCAAAATAAGGAAGTTTGATGGAAAGTGCCGCTAGCTCAGAAACTCGCCTTACAGAAGTGATAGCCACCAGAAAGGCTACCTTAAGAGTCAGAATAGACAAGGTAGCTTCACAGATAGGCTCAAAGGGAGGCCCTTGCAAATCAGACAACACCAGATTCAAATACCAGACTGGTAGCAAAGGCTTACGGGGTGGACGCACATGAGAAACACCCTGGAAAAAGGTTTTAACCAACCGGTGATTGGCAAAAGATCTTTGGAAAAAAATTGCTAGAGCTGAAACATGGTCTTTTAGGGTACTAACTTGAAGGCCCTGATCCAAACCATGTTGCAAGAATTCCAGAATCCAGGGAATAGAAAACACCTGACAGGGAAGAGACTTGGACTCACACCAGGCAATGTAAGCATGCCAGACCTTGTAATAGATAAAGGACGAGGACTTCTTCCTAGCCTGAATCATGGTATCAACAACAGAAGCAGGCAACCCCTTTTCCTTCAATATGGAGGTTTCAGCAGCCAAGCCGTTTAAAGCCAGAGTTTGTAAATTGGGATGGCGTAGCTGCCCCTGAGTGAGAAGATCTGGATCCTTGGGCAAGACGTGCCGGTCTACTCTCAACCGCACGACGTCTGCGAACCAAACTCTTCTTGGCCAACAAGGGGCCACCAGTATGGCTGGTACCCGCTCCTGGGCTATCTTGCGCATGACCCTGCCCAGGAGAGGAAACGGAGGGAACACATAGAGAAGCTGAAACTCCATCCAAGGTATTGCCAAGGCATCCGTGGCGAAGGCCAGAGGATCTTGAGAAAGAGAGACTAATCTGGGAAGTTTGTGATTGTGACGGGGCGCTAACAGGTCCACATCCGGCTGACCCCAGCGGTGACAGAGGGAGAGAAACACCTGGTTGTTGAGAGACCATTCCCCCAGACGAGACGTCCACCTGGTTCTCCACCCCTGGGATGTACACCGCTGAGATGCAGGGAACATGCTGTTCCGCCCAAGACAGGATCAGGGACACTTCCTTGAAGGCTTGCTTGCTCCGAGTCCCTCCCTGATGGTTGATGTAGGCAACCGCCGTCTGGTTGTCTGAGCGAATATGAAGAGCCCGACCCCGGAGGTGAGTGGATAGGCGAGAAAGAACCAACCTGATCGCCCTCAGTTCCAGGACACTGATGGAAGCATGGGCCTCTTGTGGATCCCACCGACCCTGGAAGGACCTGCCCCCCAGAGGGTTCCTTGAGTCCAGCCACCACGAGAGAGACTGTCTGGCCAGGGGAGACAGAACAAATTCCTGATCCAGGGACACAGGGTCCCGATCCCAAACTGACAAGAGGTGCAACTGAAGAGTTCTCATTTGAAACTGAGCAAAGGGGACTGCCTCGAAGCAGGACACCATCAGGCCCACCAACTGCATCCCCTGACGGATGGAGGGATGAGGACATGACAGCAGAGCCCGAGCCTGCAGCTGAAGACCCTCCACCTTCTGCTGAGGAAGGAACACCTTGACCTGAGAGGTATCCAGAGTCATCCCCAGAAAGGTCCTCACCAATGATGGGGACAGAGAAGACTTGGGATAGTTGATCACCCAGCCGAAAGACTCCAGAGTGGATGTCACCATTTGAGTGTCCCGCTCGGCCTGAGGAAAAGACTCGGCCACAATCAGGATGTCGTCCAGGTAAGGAATGATGCGGATGCCCTGGTTCCTTAGCAGAGCCAGCACCTTGGTGAACACCCGAGGTGATACCGAAGGGTAGAGCCACAAACTGGTAATGCTGATCCTGCAGCTCGAACCTTAGAAATCTCTGATGACCTGGGAAGATAGGCACATGAAGATAAGCATCCTTGATGTCCACAGTGGTCATGAAGTCACCCGGGCGAAGGGTACTGACAGCAGAGCGCAGCGTCCTCATGCGAAAATGCTTGAATCTGACAAATTTGTTGAAGCCCTTCAGATCCAGAATGCTAGAAAACACACCAAAAAACATAAAAACACCACAGACATGACTACTCGCCGCTACCACCCATCCCCACCCCCTTTTCTCCCCCCAACCAAGTTAGAGGGGGGGGGAGAGAGAGAGACAAGAAAGCAGCGGCGAGCAGCCATGGTCAGGGAGGGAGGGCGGGTGTGGGGGGGGACCCAAAGGAAAATGAGGGGACACAGTCCCCAAACTAATTACCCCCTCAGAAGCTAGGACAGAAACTCTGCATCCCTAATAGGCTAACCATAAAGCCTATGGCCGGCTACCCTTTGTGTTACAGGGTCTGCGGCTTGGAGCTGCGCTCCAGGAGCACTTGACCCTAGTGCTCTTCTACCTTCACCCGATCTGTCAGCCGAGGCTGGGAGGCAGTGAGGGTCCAGAAACGGATGGAAATAGACTTGCAGGGCCACAGGCTTGGTCGCGAGAGAGAGCCATCTGCTAACTTCGCAGTCCACTGCAGAGGAAACACTGGGGAACTCGTTTTTATAGGGAGCCGGGACAAGCCACAGCTTTTCTGCAGTACCACTGCGCCACCTTGTGGCGGAATAACCCAACTGTTATGAATACCGAAGCGGGCCGTGCCATGCAATAAAGAAAAAAACTCCTGACAAGCTTGAGGTTTATTCTGTCATGGTAGGAATAAAATCCAAGGCTGACAGGTTTAGTCTATCAGGGGTGACATAGCCTTTAACCCTGGATGTCCATTGTCTTCCATTAAAAGAGAGAAAATCAAGCCTGGCTGGATATTTCTTGATGCCTCCCAATCACCCCATTACAGGCAGTGAGCATCATCCCTCATTACAGGCAATGTGCGGCATCCCTCATTACAGACAGTATGAGGAAATCCCCAGCAAGTTACAGCAAGTGAGCAGCATTCCTCATTACTGCCGGTGAGAGTCATCCTTTATTACAGCCAGTAAGCAGCATCCCTCATTACAGGCAGTGTGCGGCATCCCCCATTACAGGCAGTGAGGGGCATCCCTCAAAGCCAGTGAGCGCCATACCTTGTTACAGGCAGTGAGGGGCATCCCTCATTACTGGCAGTGTGCGGAATCCCTCATTACAGGCAGTGGGGGCACCCCTCATTATAGCCAGTGGGTGGCATACCCTCCCCAATCGTATGTGTGAGGAGAGAGCGCAATGGAGCCAATGGGCAGGAAGTAGATAAACTTACGCTTGCTGTCTGCTGGTCCTCCAATGCCCAGCGCTCCACACACACGCCTACTCACACATAGACACAGATGCACAGACACAGAGACCCACACACACACAGACACAGACAACACACGCAATCACATGCACATGAGACAAAGACACACATGCACAGAAACACACAGGAATGCATACAGACTCCCAGCAGCTGATTTCCTTGCTTTTCATGTGGCCATAGCCCATTTACAGGCCTATTTATTGGACCTGACCGTTCATAAGCCACGCCCACTCGTGCGTACTGAGCACCCGTTGAAGGGAGGAAGCCCCGGCTGCTGCAGTAGCTGCGGGAGCACCTGTAATGTAAGTTTTTTTTCCTTGCATGCGCCTCATAAGACGCAGGGGCAGGCCCCCAGCTTTTTCTGGAGTGTCTTATGGGGCAAAAAATGTGGTAATTCCCTCTGGCACAGAGGCATATACACAGACAGACAATAGTAATAAATACATTATGTATTGATAAGTTAACCAGGTAATAACTTTTTATGTCCCAAAAGGCTCTTCTCATGCAGCCACTCCAGGGAGCCAATTTAAACATGTGGATTGGGTTGAACAATGGGAGTGAATTGACATGCTGACGTGTCCAGGTAAGGAGGGGACCATAATGCCGGGGGGGGGGGGGGCTGGTCTCTGGGTTAGTCTATCCTAAACCGGCCATCCATGTTAGCAGATCCTCTAGTTTACTGTCTATGAGGAGGCGAGCTATTGTGTTACAGCTAACAATTAATAGACTAAAATTAAAGGCCAGGTTCATGCTGATCTATATGTTGTCGGACCCCTACCCCTGAGAGACTTATAACCTCATCCAACATCACCACTCTGGGAATAACATCACACCATCAAGCTTCCAGTTTCCAATCACAGGTTAGGTGAGTATTTATAACTGTGGGGATGGGGCCGGACGGTGGTAGGTGTTTGGAGTGACAAGGGGAAGCTTGTCCCCTTGGCTATGGGAAGGATGTAGGTCTACACTACATAGGTTAGACCCCCTTTAGCAGTTTCAAGTTGTCCCCACTGATAAAATACTACACTGATCCCAGCCAAATTTTTTCAACCTGTCCTACTGCTTTGTTTTTATTTGAGACTGCTCACTATCTGCCCCGCAGTGGCTTTTGGATAGCGATAACAGACAAAAGCCTGGGCTCACATGGGTTGGAAGTGATATGTTTCCAGTAGCTCGGGAGCCCCAGAGGCCTCCTATCAGCTGCATTCCTTTCACTTCCAAAGTTATTAGAAGATATTTAACGGAGCAGAACACAGAACCTGTGCCAAGCTAAGATGGAGGCAACAAAACAAAAGATGCTGACAGCTCGGCATACACCAGAGGATTGTGCTACCATGCTCCAAAATTACATAACTATGAAAAGTACCGGTATTTATTTATTTATTTGATGAAGCCCAATGCTGCAAACCCAAATTGTTGGGCCAGTTCCTAGAAACCAAATGCTGTGTAGGTGTGTGTCAGTCTCCAGCACCTCTAATAGGTCAGCCTATTATGACCCTCTAACAGTCTATCACAAACACACAGAAACCCTGACCCATTACCAGTGTTCTTGAGTAGTCTGAAAGATCCCAGGGCCAGCCGCTAGCCTGCCCCAGGGCATCCTATATTGCGATGACCTGCTGTGTGAAACCCCTGGGGTCACCCATGCCAGCCATTTAGAAAAGCCTGCATGTGAGATAGACAGAGGTCTGTCAGGTTCCCTGCCACCCTCCCCTGGCTGTGAGGCAGGATGGGGGGGTTACAAAAGAAAAAACCCTTACCACGCCCGCGGCGCTCTCTAGGGAATGTGCAGCTGCTGCACAGAGCCCAAAGCAGGGGAGACCGCTCTGTGCTTTGTCCTCTATATGGTGGCACCGACGACGGCACTGGACTGCATGCAATATAAGGGTTTTTTTTATTGTAACGTCCCACCCCCGGCCTATCTCAGCACCAGGGAAGAGAGTTAGGGGTGATGGTTTTAAGAATACAGATTGACCCGAGTTATCCTGTTCCTGTATTTCCACTTGAAGGATAGGAGTTAAAACAATAGAGGCAGAGTCCTTTTCCCCCATCATTGTTAATAACATGAACTATGCAAAGCCTATTTTCAAAGCTCCTCCCACACCCCCTTCCTCCAAATTAAAAGTCAAGTTCATCCTGAAGTTAGGCCGGCCAATTAAACCTGGCAATAAACTGTGGTTGCATGCAGATTGCGCACAAGGAAACCAGATCCTGGACATTTGAACTATGCTTCAAGGACAATTTTATGTAAAGAAAAAAAAAAAAGCTACAGGAACCTGAAACTTATACAGGGATTTCCTGCCCGGGACACACTTTTTTTTTTTTTTTTTTGGTAAAGGAAAAGAAACAATTTCACGGCTCTAGCCGTGCAGCTGAATGAAAGATTGAGAGGAAATTAATGGCAGTGGTTTGGCTGTCGCTGCCAAAATGAGAATAAAAAGACAAAAGGGCTGTATTGTCTTAGACACAGTAACCTATGAACTCTGAGCAGGGAGTTATTAAAATGCAGCCCTCACAATTGGGACAGTTCAAGCCGTCCACAAACACAGGACATGGCAGTAGGATGCTTCAATATGTTCTAGATAGGAAACTACAATTGAAAAGGAACCCAAGTCATTGAGGTATATACAGGAAATCAGAAGATATTCCACCTTAAACCGGACCTTCAGCGTGATTTAATGAAAAGCCCAAACTCTTAAAAAACTGTTCCCCAGCATCTAAAATTAATATATTTTACGTTTTTAGTCACTAATTTATTATTCTTTTCCCCACTGGGCTGCAACTCTGTTCAGGAATTTAGGATACGGGCGCCGCCATCTTGACTCAGAAGCATCACACTTACTGAGGAGAGGAGAGCAGGATAAAGTACAGGGGGGCAGGTTATAGCTGTGCTTTGCTCAGACAGAGCAGATCTGGGGTCAGGTAAAGGTCAGCAGTCCCAGAATGCAGAGCAGCAGTCAGGAGGCACTTCCTGTTTGCAGGCTGCCTGATAAGATGGCGGCTTCCATATGCCGCTATCTTGGATGTTTAAAGGCTCCTAACATGCAGTAGATGCAGGTAGGATGATTTTCAATGTGGACAATCTGTATGTACAGGGTGTGGGAAACATATAAGATAGACTCTTATTCAGAGTGAAGGTCCGCTTTAAGTTAAAATGGCTTTTAATCATATGCTTCCTTCACAGAGAAGTGGCCATGTGTACCTACTGGGAAAATAGGCTGGTTTGAGTCTTTCCAATAATGTTGTGACATTCATGTAAATATTCTGGGGGTTGGGGGGGATGTAAACATGTAAATGAAATAACATTTCTTTTAGATTGTAAGCTTGCAAGGGCAAGGCAGGGCCCTCTCTTCCAATGTATTCCCGCATCTATGTGTTTAGTTACTCTGACATCTGATATACCGTGTGTATTATATGCATTGTTGTATTACTAGTATTTTACTTGTCATGCCCCATGTCATTTCTACCTGTTACAGTGACACGGACAATGATGACACTTTATAAAATAATGATATCAGATTTAGGTAGGAGATATACTGTATACAGGTACTGTGTTTTTAGAGGGTCAGTGTGCTCTGAAAAAAAACTTGATCATCAACTGGTCCCGCAGTAACAGCATATAACCCTAAAGAAAGTCTGAGATCGGGCTAAATACCCATTGAGTTTCCAGTTGCTGCAGTGGCTGTGAAATGCAGCAAATGGTGGTTCACAGCAGGGAAGCAGGTTACCAGCTCCTTCCACTCAGCAAATCTTGTGAACCTGATGGATTGAGAGTATTGAGGTAGTTCTCTGCAGCCAGTGGCTGCTTGTTGCATTGCACAGCCATTGCAGGAACACACCCGGCTGCTGTTGCCTTGGCGGTGGTCTGGTTTTCAAATGCTTGCTCCAAATTGATGCTGCAATAAGTTGCAGCTGGTCGGCTGTATCCCTGGCACGCTCTTCGCGTGCATGCGGTCCCATGCGGGGAACAGGGGGATGCATCGCCGGCAGAGATCGAGTAGCCCCACTGCTCTGGGGGCTTTCACACAGCCGGTGTAGGATGCACCTGGGGGTAGGCTAACGGCCGGGCCTAGAATCTTCTAGATTCCAGAGCCTGGCCGAGTGGGTTTTGCCCCGCTCTAACATGTTTGATAAACATTGCTAGTGTTGTCAGTTTACAGATCGTATATTTTATATTCAAGAGTAAAGCCTTCCAATTCTACTCTTTGGCATGTTCAGTGCATACTTTTATGCATAGGGTCCACATGATTGTCTCTCTGGCACTACTTGCCCAAACAAAAAAGTCCAAGTCATGCTACTCCTGACCTGACTTCGCTACTGGCACCTAGGTGAATGGGTCCAGACAATTCACAAAATGGGGATAATCAGTGACGGCAATCAATCAATGGCGATGCTGCAAGCCACAGAGCAGAATGCAGAAAAGGTTTTTATCAGAAAAGAAGGACGATTGCAGCACTATAACTGAGCTGGAAGCAGTCCAAGTCTCCACATCTGCTTGGTCTAGGGCCAAGTTTGCGATACAGTTACTTCACTGACAGCAAGAGAGCTTTCCCAGGGCTCATGCTACAAAAAATAGCTTGCTTTATATCTTAGTGTGCTTAGCTAGTACTGCAAGGATGACAATCTGCTTGCTTAACCCTTGTACTGCTTCAGAAATGCTCTACAGTAAAATGAATGTGAGAGAACCCGGTAGAAAAAAATAGTTCAGTCTGATCTCAGTCCTACAACATGCAGTTAACATATCCAATCTGCACATCTGCTTGTAAGAATTAATAGAGAACTTCAGGATGATTAAAGCAGACCTATACCCTAGAGGAGAAAACTTGCCCTGTAGTGTAGCCCCCCTTAAGGAACACAAGCTCTTTCTCTCCCAGCTTCACCAAATCACTTGCTGAGAAATCTATCTTCTATCTATTTCAGCCTTTTGCTAGCATAACCTTCATTATGGCTCTGAATGTGTCAATCCTCCAACAGACTGCACTGGCTCTTAGTTCGGGAAGGGGAGGCCCAGGGCTGCATGGGGTTTATATTTCATACCTCCCAACTTTTGAAGATGGGAAAGAGAGACAATCATGTAGACAAGCCCCCCCACACATACATGTAGACAAGCCCCCCACACATACATGTAGACAAGCCCCCCACACACATACATGCAGGCAAGCCTCCCCACACACATACATGCAGACAAGCCTCCCCACACGTGTGTGTATATATATATATATATATATATATATATATATATATATATATATAGCATCAGGGTGGCCATCAGGTCAGGACTCATGTATGGGGCCCAGCTATGAAGAGGGAAATGGCCATCAGCCCTAGGAGGGTGATGGACTGGGTGAAAAGCAATAGCTGTGGTTTTAGGGGGCCGAGTATAGACTGGATCTAAATGGGCTGGGGTTGGGAGCTCAGCCAGGATTGTGTAGGATTAACTTCTAGGTCAGGGGTACTCAACCACTTCTTGTAAAGGTCCACTTAAAGGCTTCTGGTGAGCGGTGAAGGTCCGGGTGGAGGGCTGTCACAGGGGGGTGGATAGTTAGAAATCAGCACACTGGGGGGAGGAGCTATAGATTCCCCAGGTAAAACTAAAAAAGGCTGCTTGCCCCCCACCCCAAAAATCCTATTGGGCACTAGGAAAGATAGGAGTTTTTTTGGTCCCACAGAACCTACAGCTCTGGCCCACAGCACACTGCTTGCAAGGGGGGACAGTGCATTCTGTGCAGGCAATGTACAGGAGTGAACTAGGGCCCAAAATATTACTGGCAATAAGCAGTATATTGACAGTGCACGGCTGTCAGGACAGGGGTCTGCATTTGGATCCCCGTCCTCCAGTTGAGTATTGCTGTTCTAGGTGAACCCTGACTTTGGGCCCAAATCCTTTTAATAACAGCCCCATAAAATGGTCCAACAATCAAAGCCACACCCCTATACTATTAATCCAAAGTTACGCCTTGCCACCCTGTTAGGTGGGCCTGGGGCAGGGTCAGTTACGTCCCCCACAACACATATGCTTGAAGTAAATGACAGTAAGGAAGTTTAGGCATATTCATTGTGCACTTCAACTTATACGTGGCCATTTATTAAAAGAAAAGGGAAGTTGACCTCTTGTTTACGGATTCACTTACAGTGGTCCTCTGGCACTCTGATTTGGTATGCTGCACTACCTAACAATCTGCTGGAAGCATGAAAACTGGCTATAATATTTACCTTTCCACATTCCAGTGCTATGCCTAACCAGCTGGCGGTTAAAGGGGGTGGGTGCAAAAATGGCATGGGTGAGTAATACGCCCTGATTTCAGGCTTCCCAAGGATCATTAGACAGAAGAGCATCCCAAATCAGAATGCTCCAGGTGAGGATGTTAGAAGACCTATAGCTTTAAAAAAACAAGACAAAAGAAGTACCATCTAAATAAAGTGCAGTGTACAAAGCTGTGCACATCAGTGGAAGGTTTAGAGCTGAAAGCTGCCTATGTGCTTACACATATTAGGATGTGGAGAGGTGAAACCAGAGACTGGAATTCGGCTGAACTTTCCTTGTGGGGTACACACAGCTTGATATCACAGTGCTTTTATTTGTCTAAATTAAATTTTGTGTTCATTGTCTCCTGCCCCACACCCCCATGTCCTGCCTGCATTGTGAATTAACACAGAATTTCCTAAGAAAGCTTTTGCAACTCCCTTCTGAGCTGCCAAGCGCCAGCATTTCTCCCATGGGTCACAAACAAAAGCTAGGATTCAAGATGTCTTTATCTGGGCCGAACTGTAAGTTCACATTTCAGAATTTAGTCTGCAGAGCAATTAGAGGTCTCGTATTCTAAAACAAACATGAAAAAGTTACCGGACACCGAAGCTACAGTGATAGGTCGGATTTCTAGGAATATATTCAGCACAGGCCTAGGCTTCACCTTTTGGGAGGGGAACTGCATTATTCAAATCAGCAAACTAAACAGAACTCCAGCCTCTGGTAAACATGGCAAACAAAATGTCCTACCAGCTGATGGAAAAAACTGCCCTGCTGGGGGACAAGAAGCCACAGCACACAATGCAGCAGAGTTAGCGTCAGCTTTCTGTTATAGATTTCTGTTATCAGATATAGATGTCTCCAGTCAAAATGAATGAGGGTCCGAATATTCGCCAATCCTCCACAAGCAGCTATACCTGATCCATAGTTTCACGTTCTCCAATCCGCTGGTGAGCAATAGGGCTGACCAGGCAGACATGCACATCCTATGCGAACAGCTAGTGAACCCCATAAATTGAGTTATATTGCCAACTGGGCATCCCAAATATACTTTTTCCCTTTAACAAAACTTTAAAAAAGTAGCTCTTGAAGGTGTCAAATAAAAGGACAAGTGATTAAAAGACACAAGAGGTTTGTGGTTTACTTTCATGTCCCCTTTGCCTCTTAACCCGCTCTCATGATTAAGAGATTTACTTTTTGCCTGTGAGTCTCCATGTGGTCTCTAGTAGAAGAGGTCCCGGTGAAAATTTTTTATTGTGGGTCTGGGGGCAGAAGGAAGAGGTAGGTTAGGGTCAAAGCAGCCATACAGCAAGGAGGGTATATGGCTGCTTTAAAGTGATGTGCCCTATGCTCTATACGGAATGCCATAACGGTAGTAAGGAGGAAGGGGATGCTGCATCATCGAACAATTTCCCCAAAATAAAGCACTACATTTAATGGAACATTAGGTAAGTGCAGAGTTAACATTCTGTATCCATGGACTATTCGGCCCGACTTTCCACTGAACACCACAAAGTCAATACACAAAAAAATGGTGACCAATCAAAAGTAATTCTTTGGACAAAGTATCAGTATTTATTTGAGATTGCTGTGTTGGATATATCACCATACCAACGATGACTAAGTAGAGGATGCTACAAGTCCTTGGCTATTCCTGGATCTTCTGAAAAATTAGGGAAGTCCGGACGCCTCGTTGGAAATGATTAGGACAACATAATAAGTGGCTTTTCATCTGTCCTGTGCAAAACAAAACCGGATCTATCGCATCATAGCCACATGATTTCATAGTTCTATATTTCGCTCAACGGATTGGCAAAATTACTGAAACGACGACAGCTGGCTTAGAGCTTCTAAAACAAAACACATCCATTAGCTCTTCTTCTTTTTAAAACCATCTACAAGGAAAGGAAAACTTTTTGGAAGGTGGACACCAGCTGGGGGGGGGGGGGGGGGTTGGATACATTTGTTTAAGATCCTTGTAGACCAAGGGAGTGTTTACGCCTGCTCCGAAGAAGGCCAGGAGCTTCTCCGAAGGCCAGGAGGGTACTAGTCTGTGGCTCACCCTCAGAGTCCCTCTGTTGGACAGTGCTATAGATAAAGTGTCACGTAAATGATAGCTTCACAAAGTTTTGGCTATGGGTGCAAGGACCCCCTTTATTATACATACTGTTCTAGTAGGATCTGCCTTTGCCTTTTGGAACAACCTGACTTTTTGTATAAATTAAAGGGGTTGTAAAGGCTAAGTGTAAAGCAAATCATTAATTGTTTACCTGCCTTACAGAGGATTCCTTTAGGTGCGATGATGAATAAAGCTGGTGATGCTGAGATCCAGCCCCCCTCTGTAAGCTAGCTAGATTTTATTTATCCACCATTGAGTGGTGGAAAAATGCTACAGCAATAAAAAAACAAATTGCGTCCTTATGCTGGCGAGTGAGTTTAAGGGAGGGACACACACAGACATATAGAAACATGGAACTTCAATCTGCTTTCACAGACAACAAAATATCATGTTGCAGAACAAATTACATTAAAGCATCCCAACAATTCTGTTCTGATAAATTATACTGGCAACTTTCATGGAGGTAAAATACTTATACTGTGATTTTTAAGGTCAGTCTGCACTGTGAAAGAATACTCAGTTATTAAGGAACTATCCACCATAACCAAAACACGACCACCAGTTTCAGATTGGTAAGACTTTCATAAATTTAAACAAAATTTTATGCTTCTGGCTGTGGAAGACATATGCCCTTATTCATCAAGCGATAGCGCCAGGTAGTGTCCGACAAGCGCCAGGTAGCGGCAGCTAACGGCGACTACCGACTCAAGTACGCCCGGCGGCGGTCACAATGACGCATTTATCAAGCAAAATGAGGCTAGCGCCGGCGAGAGCGACGGCTAGCGCGGCATTCATCATGAAGCCGCCTGGACCGAACAGCGCCGCTGCAAATTCCCTCACAGCGCCAGGTATGAGCTGTCGCTCCCTGGCGATGTCCAATGCATTTCAATGGAGCAATCTATAATAATTCATGATTAATTGGTAATATTTTTTTTTTTAATTTTTTTAATGTCAAAAAATCGGAGACCACTTCTGCAATGTTAGGATTTAAAAAAAAAAAATATGTGCAGAATTGATCTAACAGGTCTGAGATTAATGTATTCATATTACAAAATGATTCTAAAAACATGTATAATGTTAAATTAAAAAAATATGGTTGTTTAGGGGTTAAAAACTAGTTAATACAGATCGCCGCCAGCGCTCTGGGGTTTAAACAAGGAATGGACAGCGACAGCACATTCGGAGCGTGATTTTTTGATGAATATGAAGCTAGCCGTTCGCTCTGGCCATTCGTTGTCAGGCGCTCACATACAACGTTGGACCTGTGAAACAGCGACTCCCCAGCCCGTATTCAACATTACCGCACACCGACTGAGTCGCTGTCATCAAGCTAACGCCGGCCAAGCACAGCGAATACTGGCTGGCGCTGAAAAAATCACGCTACAGTCGCTCATCTGTCGCTACCTGGCGCTATTGATGAATCGGCCTCATAGTAGAATAGTATAGTAGGTGAATGGGTAACCCATGGCTACAAGGTCTAGGGCAGGCTGGCACTTTTTTTTCGATGAATTAAAGCCTGTTTGTGGTTTCCAAGTTAAATACAAGCCACCAGATAAAGATTAGATTCCAGGATTACCGCAGGCCTCCTGAAAAGCCTTTTGTCTCAAGTTTCCTTTTGTAGAGGGGCTAGTCCCAACGCATGTTCCACACGTGCTCGTGGTCTACCTGCATAGGAGATGTGCCTATGGTCTAGCTGCATAGGAGATGTGCTCATAGTCTACCGGCAAAGGAGATGTGCTCATGGTCTACCTGCATAGGAGATGTGCTCATGGTCTACCTGCATAGGAGGTGTGCTCATGGTCTACCTGCACAGGAGATGTGCTCATGGTCTACCTGCATAGGAGGTGTGCTCATGGTCTATCTGCATAGGAGATGTGCACATGGTCTACCTGCATAGGAGGTGTGCTCATGGTCTATCTGCATAGGAGATGTGTTCATGGTCTACCTGCATAGGAGGTGTGCTCATGGTCTATCTGCATAGGAGATGTGCTCATGGTCTACCTGCATAGGAGATGTGCTCATGGTCTACCTGCATAGGAGGTGTGCTCATGGTCTATCTGCATAGGAGATGTGTTCATGGTCTACCTGCATAGGAGATGTGCTCATGGTCTACATGCACAGGAGATGTGCTCATGGTCTAGCTGCATAGGAGATGTGTTCATGGTCTATCTGCATAGGAGATGTGTTCATGGTCTACCTGCATAGGAGATGTGTTCATGGTCTACCTGCATAGGAGGTGTGCTCATGGTCTATCTGCATAGGAGATGTGTTCATGGTCTACCTGCATAGGAGATGTGCTCATGGTCTACCTGCATAGGAGGTGTGCTCATGGTCTACCTGCATAGGAGGTGTGCTCATGGTCTACATGCATAGGAGATGTGCTCATAGTCTACCGGCAAAGGAGATGTGCTCATGGTCTACCTGCATAGGAGGTGTGCTCATGGTCTACATGCATAGATGTGCTCATGGTCTACCTGCATAGGAAATGTGCTCATGGTCTACCTTCATAGGAAATGTGCTCATGGTCTACCTTCATAGGAGTCTGTGAACCTTGGAAAGGTCCTTGGGATAACTAAGAGGTCCCATTCAAAGAGAACCATGTCATTCTCATAATTCTTAAAGATGTAATGCAGATGAAAAAGGAAAGATATTCCTAGTACTTTAAACTTAAAGTGGAACATTTCTCGGGTTTCGCTCCACTTCCCTGGGAAGTCGCGCTGTGTGAAACCCCCCAAATCGCCTGATCTACTAACCTCTGTCCTGGTCCAACGACCATCCAATCAGAGTCACTTGTTGTGATGATGTAATTTGGCAAGCAGCTCCGTTTGGGATAAGTGGCTGGGATGGGAGCACTCCCACGCCGGGGATGCGGGGCCAAAATACGTCATTTGAGCAAGCAGCTCTGATTAGACGGCAGCTCGCACATGTGCTGTTGGACGGGGGAAAGGTTAATGTTTATCAGTGCCCTGGGGGGGTCACACAGTGGGGCATCCCAATTCGGAATGCCCCCTGAAATCCAGCGGTTGGCCCTGGAATCTGGCCGCTGCTGTGTTTTGTTACTGTCAGGCCCCCATGGGACACCCGCCTTCTAGGTAAGTCCACAACCCCCAATCTCCGCTGTTAGCTTCACCTATAGACAAGCCCCCGTCTGCCGGGCCGCTTTATACGTCTCACCGGGCATGGTTGCCCCCCAGGACTTCGTAGCACAAAGGATGTGGACTTACGGGGGGAAGGCGGATGAACCCGGGACGAGATTGGGCGACGTCGTGTAAGCAGGGGTCATACACAGGTGATCAGTCCAAACTAGCGCAGTACCAAAGGATGAGACGGAAGAAGAGTCAGAAATCGATCCAGGGGCCAAGCCGGGAGGTCACGGGTACGCAGTACAGGGGATAAGACGAATTTGTAGTCAGAAACAGGCAATGGTCGGTCCAGGCAGCAATCACGGGATGGTCAAATACAGCAAGGTCGGTAACAGAAAAGGTTCAGTAGTCTCGGACAAAACACACTTAGCAGCACGCTATCACGGGCAAGGGACCAGTGTGGGGAAACGACCTTTAATTGCTGGGAGCTGACGGGATTGGATGGAAGGAAGGCTGTGATTGGTGTACTAGGAACTTTTCGCCCAGGACACTCTGGGCTCATTGGCCCTATAAACACTCAGGGCTTATTGGCCCTTTATTGCAGTTATAAGAAAGCACGTTCCGGGAAGCCGGGGATGCGGCGGTGAATGTAGGAGGCCGCCATGCTCAGCGCCACACGAGCATATGCTAGGAGCGGCCGCCGGGCTGGACGCGCCCCGGCCAGCCTCCTCGAGACAGCGCAGGACCGCTGCTCAGGTGAGTTGATCGTGACAGTAACAGCCTTTTCCGCCTCCTGTTTTTGACAAGTTTGAGTGATCTGCCTATGAATGCTTTGTTTATGTTAAAGTAGACATAGGCCCTGATTCAGTAAACTTTCCTTAAAACATCTTGTGAAATTAAGGGCCATGTCATGTTTTATTTTAGAATTGATATCCAGACACACTCAAAAGTATTTCCATTGTGTAGAGCTACACATGGCAATGCACTTATTGTTTTTTTGTTGTTGAAGACGGGGAGGCCGATTCATCAATAGCGCCAGGTAGCGACAGATGAGCGACTGTAGCGTGATTTTTTCAGCGCCAGCCAGTATTCGCTGTGCTTGGCCGGCGTTAGCTTGATGACAGCGACTCAGTCGGTGTGCGGTAATGCTGAATACGGGCTGGGGGGTCGCTGTTTCACAGGTCCAGCGTTGTATGTGAGCGCCTGACAACGAATGGCCAGAGCGAACGGCTAGCTTCATATTCATCAAAAAATCACGCTCCGAATGTGCTGTCGCTGTCCATTCCTTGTTTAAACCCCAGAGCGCTGGCGGCGATCTGTATTAACTAGTTTTTAACCCCTAAACAACCATATTTTTTTAATGTAACATTATACATGTTTTTAGAATCATTTTGTTATATGAATACATTAATCTCAGACCTGTTAGATCAATTCTGCACATATTTTTTTTTTTTTTTTTTTTTACTTAAAAATAAATCCTAACATTGCAGTGGTCTCCGATTTTTTGACATTAAAAAAAAAATTTAAAAAAATAATACCAATTAATTATGATTAATTATAGGTTGCTCCATTGAAATGCATTGGACATCGCCAGGGAGCGACAGCTCATACCTGGCGCTGTGAGGGAATTTGCAGCGGCGCTGTTCGGTCCAGGCGGCTTCATGATGAATGCCGCGCTAGCCGTCGCTCTCGCCGGCGCTAGCCTCATTTTGCTTGATAAATGCGTCATTGTGACCGCCGCGGGCGTACTTGAGTCGGTAGTCGCCGTTAGCTGCCGCTACCTGGCGCTCGTCAGACACTACCTGGCGCTATCGCTTGATGAATAAGGGCAAAAGCAAATATTGCCAGCGTAATTTAATATTAAAGATTTACCTAATTGTATTCATGTTCCTCGCGTCCTTTGTGAAGGGAGTGGTCTTTTCCTGCCTTTTATTTCCTTTCCTATTTACCTGTTGAGTGAAACTTTCCTTAAAATATCTTGACAAAATAGGGCCATCTCATGCTTTATTTCAGAATTAAATAAAGTGTCTGGGCACACTCAATCCTCACTATGCCTTTATCAGGTCACGTGCCTGCGGCAGCCATTTGTGACTGGCAGTGCTGGCACGCTCCCTGTTAGAGGGTAGCGGGAGATGCGGTCGTCAGCGCACATGCTGATTCGACGAGAGGCCGCACATGTGCCGTAGGACTGGGAAAGGATAAGTCAGATCCAGCAACCTGGGGGGGTTGACATCAGGGTGCCCCATGGGCAAGGAGCAAAACCCAGGATAGTCAAAATCCGGGGGTTTGGTTCACTTTAAGACAAGCATATACAAATGATTTCACATGTATTTGTCAATGACAAGACAGGTGCTCTCCTAGGTGGCTGAATTGCGGATGCAGATTAACCCCCGTAGGAAATCATTTAGCTTTTAGTAGAAGTTTGGTAGCCCCAGCCGGCTCTGCTAACAAAATGGAAAAAACGGCTAATCGACCAGCTACACCAAAGAAAATTTTTACTGTCACTCATTGAAGCAATGCTGATTAAAGTGAAACTGATCAATACTGACTGTCAGTCTGACAGATGGGGTTAAAAGGTGGTTGTTGCAAGCTGCCTGCAGTCTACAGGAGTTCCATTACTTTTCCCCAACCCCATACCTCTGCACTGCTGAGCTTTCCTCTGTCGGCATCACCCATCAGCCAAAACAGGTATAATTATTGGTAATGTAGAAAGATGTGTAGATGGTCAGGAGGTAGGCTAAAGTGAAGGAATCAGGAGTCACATATGACAGAAGTGCAATAACTACACAAGGGCCCTGTCCTTGTGAGCTTACAATCTAATGGATAAGGGTGGAGATGAGGTGTTGGGTTGCAGGTAGTATAAAGCATGGTGACAAGTGCTTCCGATTGGTGGCAAGATGGTACAGTGCTTTGGCAAATCAAAAGTAAAAAAATATATCAGTAGCTTACCTTTCATTGAGTGGCTGAGGCGCTGTTATTCCTCCTCTGCCGGACTCCTTAATATGGAAATCGCTTCCTCATTTAGCTTTCAATCACCACCCTGCTCACCTGGTCCTTTAATCAACCTTCAGTGGACCAAGAATGGAAACACCCCCACTCCTTTCCCAGACGTCCTGATTAGCTGGCTTTCGCTACAGCAGTGAAATCTCGCCCTCCTTCCTCCCTTCTGGTTACACTATGTGCTGGCAGGCTGGAGAAGCTCTTAGCCTGCAGCATCTCTCCCCCTTTTTCTGTTCACACTATGCACTAGCAGTAATAACTAGAGGCACAACAATTCACCTATTTTATTAGTATGATACATGTAAAGCACACAGTGTGCTTACATCACATCGCTGTTGCCACACCCACGGTTTCTCCTCATTTTTTATATGAATCTCCAGTGCTCTAATACTTACAGATAACTTAGGAACTACAGGGTCTTTTTGAAAATGGATTGAAGTTTGGGACTGTGCAACATGTAGCCCTAAACAATGGAACGCCAATCAGGCTTGCCTTTAGTATAACTTTAAGTCAGAAAATAGGCTCTTTTAATGATGAAAAAGGTTTTTGGGTGCACTTTTGAAGGCTTTGAGGGGTCGGGGAGTGGCAAATTGTATGGGAGAGGGCATTCAAGAAGAGTGACGCGGCACATGTGAATTCCTGAAGACGAGAGTGGGAGGAAGTGATCAGGGGTAAGAACAGGTGGAGGAGCTGGGCCAAGAGAAGGCCGAGTCTCAGCTGGAATATAGGATGAAGTTGAGGAACATACTCTTAGCCGCAGCATTCAGTGTAACAGAAGTTTTAATTTTCCAGTTTTATGCTCAAGGGTGATTCCATATCTATGGGCCAGATCAGAACAGCTGGGGAAGGAAGGGATACCACCAGACTAGACATGATGACTTGTAAGGGGAGGCAAGATCACCATATATTATTTAAGCCAACAGATTCCCTTTAAAGAGGAACAAAAATGCAAGATTTTTACCTGGGTTTTGTTCCACATGGTGAGGGCATTCCAATTTGGAATGCCCCACAGTGTGTATTCCCTGGAATCGCCCATAAACTCACCTTTTCCTTGTTTGCTCGGCGCATGTGTGGGGATGTGGCCGTGTAGTTGAGATGAGGGAGGAGCTTGTGGAACAGGTGAGAGGATTGGACTTTTACACAGCGGGACATCCCAATTTGGGTTGCCCCAAAAACAGGTAGACCTTATAGATAGGCGTGGTTGTGCCCCTTCCAAGTGGAACTTCTGACTACAGCTACCATCAAAGCAGTACAGGCGATAAAGACCTCTGGTCTACTAGCAAACAGACTGTCACCAATCTATTCTACACTGCTGCTCGCCTCATCCACCTCTTGCTTCTCCAGTGCTACTCCCCTCTGTCAAGCCCTCCACTGGCTTGCAATATTCTGAATTCAGTTTAAACCTTTAACCTAACCCTATGAGACCTTCTCCAGGCAAGCCATTTTGCACATTTCATTGCTAGGTCCAAAGGATACTAGCTCAGACACATGCCTCACTTTGCCCTCGACTACCTCCTGTCCTCAACTCTGATTACCTCCTCCCACTCTCATCTTCAGTCTTCATGCCTTGACTTGTGTCGCTCCACTCCTCCGGAATGCCCTCCCTCACACAAGTTGCCACTCTCCAACCCTTCAAAAGTGCCCTTAAAACGTAACTATTTAGACAAGTCTATGAATCTGGCTTAATCAAATCATTTTACAGCCAGTCTTTTGAAGATTTACCCAACCTCTCATTTTACCCTTAAAAGAACAAAATCCAGTATTTTAACTTTTTGCTCTTGGGGCATCCTGATTTTGGATGTTCCGCTATGTGAAACCTTCCCAGATCGCACAGAAAAACTCACCACTACGGCTTCTCATCTAATCAGAGCCTTTTGCTGAGCATATTAATACTCAGAAAGCTGCTCTGCACACAACAATTGGGAGCGAAAATGTCTGCATCCCCGGATGTGGGTGCGCTCCTGTCCCCAGCCTAACTAAATGGCCTGGGCCTGGAGATGCACCCGTTTACATGTTTTACCCTCCTGTAACCTCTAAATGTACATGGAATATGATTGTACTCTATAAATAAACATCTATAAATATACAATAAGTATTATTATTATTATTATTATTATTATTATTATTATTATTATTAATAATAATAATAATAATAATAATAATAATAATAATAATAATGACTAAATAGTAGCTCACACAAGGCAAGAGATTTTTGGTTTTCAAGAGCATAAGATTTTAGTGGAAGTGCAAATACTTCAAAGTCTTTTCTTTGGGTTGCTCTTATCTTTATACCAAGAATCCCTTTGTTTTATTTGGCTGGATTCTCATCCTAGCACTTCCGTCACAAGAGAGAATGATTGGATGGATGATGGAAGATGGATTCTCTGTCCCATGGAGGTTGTCAGGGTGTTTGTGCTGCAAACTGTGACAAAGCCTAGATCTCACTCCATATTTTGGATAACACAGACTATTATAATGTTATTATATATTATACTCTGTCCTGCCGAGGTTGTCAGGGTGTTTGTGCTGCAAACTATGACAGAGCCTAGATCTCTCTCCATATTTTGGATAACACAGATTATTATAATATTATATATTATACTCTGTCCTGCCGAGGTTGTCAGGGTGTTTGTGGTGCAATAGAGCCTAGATCTCTCTCCATATTTTGGATAACACAGATGATTGGGGTAAATGGCTGACTTGGAGGTGCATCAGTCATACTGCAAATATTTTGGCTGATTTTAATAATGACAATTTTTATACGGACAATAAATGGGAAATCTGGTGCTTATGATTGTTGATTGCTTGAAAAATGTTTTTTTGTCTGGCTGCCATGCTGCCTCTTTGCCTATAATATTTAGCAAGGCACTAAACTGACAGCTTTGCAGATCAGGAATTCTGACTTCAAAAGCGTGCATGTTTTATAGGGAAGCAGCACCATAACCAAACAAGAATAAGTCTGGGGGGTTAACAAGAGGCACATCTTCGGGGTACACATCTAAATCTGATTCAAAGTGATCCTAAAGTCTAAAAATACTAATGTCCATGGGATATACTGCAGTGAGAGCTTGGCCTAAATACTAATCTACGGTAGTTCTGTGCTGAGGACTGAGCGGCAAAGAGCAATGCACCGCAGAGCAACATGGATACCCTCGATTCATCCACTCTGCTCCCTCAAACTTAGGTGAAGATTTAGCATTATCTCAGGATTTCCACTGCATTATCTGACATGGGAATATTTTTAGTTCTACTTTACCCTGAAACAAAACCATGAATTTGACTTTCCCAGTTTTTGTCCCTTAGCCCCAGGAAAATCATGATTTGGGATATCCTCACTGTGTGAAACTCCCTAGTTCGCAGATAAAAACTGACCTCTCCTTTCTCCCAACGGCACATGCACGGCCGCACGTCCAATGAGAGACGCCTGCTGTGAACACATCATTCGGCAGGCGGCTCTTTTTGACTTGAATGGGGAGTGAGCGCTGCTGCATCCTCGGCCGTGCACTCGACCCCAGCCGATCTGAATGTGAGCCGCCTGCCCAATTAAGTAGCCAAATTATTGGACGAGTTTTTATGGGCAAACTGGGGGATTTCACATGGTGGAGAAAAGCCTGCGCCGGCCCTGGAATTTTTTAGGTTCCAGGCTGGCCACTGGTGGGTTTTATTTCACTGTGTGATACCCCGAGATCGGCGTGTGATCAACTCTTCCTGGTCAAACAGCGCCTTGTCCAAACACTGAAGGGACGTAATTCGACGAGCAGCTCTGATTAGTGCCCGCATCCCCATTGCCCTGCACTCATGTCCCAGCCTATTTGAATGCGTGCACACAGTCCAAGGATGCAGGGATGCGGCTGCTCTCAATCCCCATTCACAACAATCAGAACCACGGCATTACGTCAATTCAGCGGGTGGCTTTGATTGTACGAGAGCCCCAGCAGACACTGTTGGACCGGGGAAAGGTGAGTGATTACCGGCGCCCTAGGGGTTTCACACACTGGGGTATCTCAATCTCGGGATGCCCCAGGGGAAGGTCAGCAGCCGGCCCTGAGATCTTTTAGATTCCAGGTACCGGTCAGGGGGTCTGGTTCCACTTTAAAGAGTTTTCCCAGGAATAAACTAAAAACGAATCTATACCCTTTAGTGGGTGCAGCTCTTATGCTCGGCTCCAGTGTTTTAGAACTTGCCAGTACCAGAAACTTTCCCCCCCCCGGCGTCTCTTTTCCCGAAAGGAACAGCCACCTCCTCTAAGTTATATGTCCACCCCTCTGCATGGCCACTCGATTCATTGCAATAAAGGAGATGTACTGAGGCATGACACACATCCTCCATTTTAGTAAATGGATTGGGTGTGCTACCTTTTGTAGGAGGCAGCTGTTCTCTTGTGAGGAATCGAAGTCCACTATACAGCACGCCCACTTAATTTACTGCAATGAAAGGGGTGGGACAAAATGTTTTTTGACCAGGATGCCCATTAGAGGCATCTGTGTATTTGGCAGGAGGTATTGGAAACAAAAAGCTGGCCAGAGTTATTCCTCAAGAAGCAGGGGCATTTATTTAAAATTACCAGTGAGACAGGGCCTAATGTGTAATGGCCTACAAAATAAATAAAATAAATATAAAATGCATTAGGGGGTTTCTATAGGTGCTGCTTTTTCAACAGGTCAAATGTAGACTGAGGTACTTCAAAGTGACAGTTGGTGGTTTCAGTGTAGAGAGCAAAAAGCAGGCCCAATATTGGGATCATGTATGCAAACGTACTGGAGATGGGGCCTCATATGAAAAAAGAAGAGATATATTAATTATGCATTTCCTGGGAAATTGAGTATCTCTAATGCAGGGCTCACTGGTGGCGTGAGGGGGTAGCTTAAGTAAGTTCCTGTGGACCATTAAAGTTGCAAGGGAGTGTTTAGATCTGCTTCAAAAAACACTTAACTTACTCTGATAGCAAACTCCAATGTCCGCACATCTCAACACCCTCTTGAGTTCCCCCGTGTAACATGAAAACAGCAACAACCCCCCTTCCAGACACCACCCCAGTCACCCCACCCACCATCGTCTTGTTTCAGACAAACAGGGTTAAGCTTCTCAGGCACTTCTTTGTTGTTTTGACTTTAAAAATGTATGCAAATCAGATGTTAATTAGAGTAATTGTAACAAAATTCAGGCTCTGTCTTTTTCATTTGTTAGCGGGGACTGTGGGAATGGAGGCAACCGGTCTCCCCAGTGCCAGCTGGGCTAACTCAACCCCTGAGCACGCCGCACATTCCAGCGCTTCACTTTCATGTCTTCACAACTAATTTTTTTATGAGGTGATAACATTTTTACCAGTGCCATCATTTTTTTCCTTTTTTTTATTCAAACAAATAAGTGACAGGCTGACATTTTACAACAGGCAGGTTGAAAACAAGAATGAAGCACTCCATCCTTAACGCCCATTAAACCCTGAATGGAAATTCACATGCTAATGACTTGTTGGGGGGGGGTGGAGGGGTTTCCCTAAAAGTTTTGATAAATGCTACATACACTGTGACGAGGGGGGGACAAAGAACTGGTACACTCAGGATCACTCAGAAGTAACCCCTTACATTAATCATACTGGCGCTATTTAGCTGGGCACAAAACGACTTCCTTTCCCCGGCGGCTGATGGGCATACGAGAAGGAAACAGTGTCTCAAACTGAAAGTTCCCACATTGCCGGCTACATATTGTAACAATCTGTTTAATGAGGCAGACGCTGGTGAAAAGCTTTCAGAGCACATGAAGAGAGACGCTCAGATTTTCTGTAACTACAACATTTTTATTAGTATTGTGTACAAGGGTAAGTGTCCACATTTTGGAAATGTTATGCCTAGTTTTATCTCACACAGGCAAACTATTTTATAAATATTGTCATGATAAAAAAATTCCAGAAGAGTTGTTTTTGGTTTATAGGCCCAAAAGATAAACTGGCAAAACTGCAACTGCCCAACCATTGGGTATCTGACCATTTTCTTAGCTCAGCTGTCAGACAGATTTGGGATGCCCCTACAGTTAAAGTGGATCTCAATCTTCTCAAGCAACTGCACCAGACACTAAAAAAAAACCCAACCTACCCCCTAATGGCAAACTATTTTATAGGCTTGTCTAACCTTCCACAACCCCACAGCACATGTGCCAACCTCTGGAGGTATCCCTGCTATGCATAAGGCTCTGCAGACTTGACTTGCTTTTTTTTAGGGTGTTCAACTTGTCCCGTCTTTTGCGATCTATTATGGTATTTTTGTTTTTTTTATTATTTATTCGCGATAGTTCCTCTTTAAAATGGACCAAAACACAACTCGATCGGCCCGGGAATCTATTCGATTCTCGGGCAGATCGCCCCCCCCCCCCCTACTGTGTGAAACCCCTCAGGTCTCCCTATTTACTTACCTCATTTCCCGGTCCCACAGCGCATCTAAGAGCAGCGGCTGCATCCCGCTATCCCTCTATCTGAGCGCGTCCCCGCGCCAGGCATTTGTGAATCTGAGAAGCAGAGGATTTGGGCATTAGAGCCACTGCTCTTAGACGTGCCATGGGACTGGGAAGAGGTGAGCTGGTCTCGGCATCCAGGGGAGTTTAGCACAGCGGGGCACCCCCCGATCGGGGTGCCCCTGGGGAAAGGACCAAAAACCAGGATAGTCAAAATCTTGGGTTTTGGTCCACTTTAAAGCGGGCAGAAGCAATCCCTTGCAAATCTGTGCAAAGAAGAGTCCTAGTCCACCAGAACAATAACCTAACCTAACTCCTCACACACTCTCAGTGAGCCCTGCATTAAAGCAATAGTTACCTTTTCTTAGCAGGACAAATGCATTAAACTGCTGCACAAACACAAACACACACACCAATAGGATGTGTGTGACACTGCAATGGGGAGCTGGTTCCTGCTGACCTTCATATAGAGTTCCATAAGGAAATCTTAGGCCCTTATTTAACAAGGGATAGCGCCAGGTAGCAAATGGTGAGCGAACGGTAATGACGCTCACCGCCACGAGAACGCCGGCTCCCCTCCGCAATCACACATTTATCAAGCCGATCCTGCTTAGCGACTGACAGAGCGCCATATAGCGAATCATTCATCATTATTCCAGCCTCACAGCGCCAGCGAGAGACCTTGAACAGCGACAGGTATGACCTCTCGCTACCTGGCGCTCTCCAATGCATTTCAATGGAGCAATCTTTAAATATTCTTAATTAATTGCTATTAATGTTTTTTTTTTTTTTTAATGTCAAAAATTCTGTGACCACTTCTGCAATGTTAGATATTTTTTTTAAGGTAAAAAATAAATAAATAAATAAATTTGTGCAGAATTGATATTACAGGTCTGATAATAATGTATTCATATTACAAAATGTTTGTAAAAACATGTTTTTTTTTTTCCAAAAATATGGTTGTTTGGGGGTTAAAAAACTACTTTTAACCCATCGCCGCCAGCGCTCTGGGGTTTAAACAAGCTTTACACAGTGCGAGAATTTTTTGAGCGTGATTTGTTAAGGAATATGCTGGGAGCCGTTCGCTATGGCCATTCGCTGTCATGCGCTCCCATACAGCGCGGAACCTGTCAAACAGCGGCTCCTAACCCCGTATTCAACATTACTGCACACCGACTGAGTCGCTGTCAACAGCCGAACAACGGCCAAGCACAGCGAATGCTAGCGGGCGCTGTGAAAATAACGCTACTGTCGCTCATCTGTCGCTACCTGGCGCTATTAATGAATCGGCCTCTTAGAGCACAGGCAGCAGGAGTGGGTGGATTGAGGTCCTAGTGCATCTGCACCCTACCTTGCACAGAGCTATCAAGAGGGCCATTTTAACGCTACCAGGAAATATGCCTCCCTTGGTGTCGCTTATTTCGCTGCTATCTGTGGTCGGAGAGCCAGCCACATAAGGACTAAAAGAGGCAACCTTGCATTGCCTTCTATCTGATGACAGTTGAATGATGTGACCCCCTTTGTGACTGGGGCCCATCCAGTGCTTTTTTTGGTACTGTACTAGTAACTGCCCTGGCACCCAAGTATATGCTTCATATACGTATATGTAGAGATGTTCACTGCAATTTACAATTATTTCCCAGCTCTTTATAGACTGTTCTCGGTTGCTTTTTACCCTTCCGTTGGCAATATTTATTATGCGTCGCTTTTTATGAGAGGAGATTTCAAGCAGCTCAGGGAAAATGAAGCCGTGGAAGGGACAGGCGCTGAGGATCTGATACAGCCATTTAGCCAAATTGCATACCTGTGCTGCGTCAGCTATAACAGACATTCATCTCGATCCATTGGTCTAATGGATAGCAATTGAATTTAATTAGCAAAACTACTCTGAGTTAGTGCGACGGCGTGCGTAAAGTAATGAAATATTTCTTCCGTTGTATTTTTTTTTCTCTCTTCCCACTCCCCCTCAATCTACCTTGAAAGACCTTCATCACGTCCCCCTGTCAAAATATTAAAATGTTATTGAAGGCCGTTCAGAGCACTATTGGAGCCACCGGGGTGTTTACTGAACGGTTACAATTTTCTGTTAGCCCAGTACGAATAAAAATGATGGGCTCAATGTTAAACACTGTATAGATTCAATTACCAGAATGTCCCCATTAAAAGCGCTTTTATGGTATGAATAAATGCAAATCCTTCTCGGTGGATCGATACAGAGACATAATTCTATAGTTAGCAGAAGAGGGGGGGGGAGAGGGGAAAAAAGAATCGCCTATAAATTATTTTCCTCTTTGAAGAAAGAATTAGGCAAAAAAAATTGAAGAGTGCAGATATGGAAGGCTAACTTTTTATGAATACTGATTAACCCTCTCTGACCTGCTGGGCGTTGTGGAGTAGAAGCTGCAGCACATTCCAGAAATTGCAGGCAGCTGATGCAACACTATAGTATAAAGTCATGATTAGTTCAAGTGTACCTGTCATGTATGCACAGAAAGGTAAAAAGTTGGGGTGACTCGGGAAACGACCCTTGTTCATTTGAAGCTTTAAACCGGACCTTCACCATGATTTATTGAAAAGCCCAAACCCTTATAAAACGATTCCCCAGCATCTAAAACTAATATATTTTAAGTTTTTACTCACTTACTTATTATTCTTTCCCCCACTGGGCTGCAACTGTGTTCAGGACTTTAGGATACGGGCGCCGCCATCTTGACTCAGAAGCATCACACTTACTGAGGAGAGGAGAGGGGTATAAAGTACAGGGGGGAGGGTTATAGCTGTGCTTTGCTCAGACAGAGCATAGCTGGGGTCAGGAGAAGGTCAGCAATCTCAGAATGCAGAGCAGCACAGTCAGAAGGCACTTCCTGTTTGCAGGCTGCCTAATGCTCCATGAGCTGCCATCTTGGATGTTTAAAGGCTCATAACATGCAGTAGATGCAGGTAGGATGATTTTGAATGTGAGCAATCTGTATGTACAGGGTGTGGCTTATAAGATAGACTCTTATTCAGAGTGAAGGAGCGCTTTAAGACAAGCAGCTTAAAGGGGATCTGTATATCTTTGCATTGACATTTTTATTGAGCGATGCACAATTTTATGTAAATAAATACATGATAAATAAAATAAACATATATACAGTATGATGTTCCTCTTTCTGTAGATTACCAAGTGTGTATACAAAAAAGTTGTCTAAAAACAGGTCAATGCACTATCTTTCTTTAATTTAATTTGATGAAAAGTCAACCTCAGCAGAGTTTCCAAACAGACCCCAGATCAAACCTGCCTAGTGACACAAGGCTGCAGTGTCTGTCTCTTCTGTTCTAAGCCTGGCGTCTCCATAATCTCCATCTTATGTCCCACTTTCTCAGCAGAGTATGAGAGCAGGGTGCCCATAGATACTATTAGGCGCGTCAGTCTGGGCTTCACCTATCTATAGCCCTTATTTATGAAGGAATAGCGACTGGTGAGCGGCCGGTAATGACGGGCACCGCCACGAGAACACCGGCTCCCCACCATAATCACACATTTATCAAGCCGATCCTGCTTAGCGACTGAGATAGCGCCATATAGCCACTCATTCATCATTATTCCAGCCTCAGCCCACAGCGCCAGCGTCCGACCTTGAACAGCGACAGGTATGACCTCTCGCTACCTGGCGCGCTCCAATTATTATTATTATTGTTTATTTATATAGCGCCATCATCTTCCGTATCGCTTTATAAAGTAGTAATTACAGACAGGGTAGAAACATGCGGTACATATACTATTTCAAATGCAGTTTTACAGAGTTGACAATGGATATTCTGAGTACAAGATACAATAGGGGAGAGAGCCAATGCATTTCAATGGAAAAATCTTTAAATATTAATAATTAATTGTTATTTTTTTGTTTTTGTTTTTTTTTTAAATGTGAAAAATTCTGTGTCCACTTCTGCCATTTTAGAAATTTTTTTATTTTTATTTTTTTTCCCTTAAAAAAATTTGTACAGAATTGATATTACAGGTCTGATATTAATGTATTCATATTACTAAATTATTTTAAAAACTTTTTAAAAAAACTTAAAAAGATATGGTTGTTTGGGGATTAAAAAATTACTTTTAACCCATCGCCTCCAGCGCTCTGGGGTTTAAACAAGCATTTCACAGCGCGATAATTTTTTGAGCGTGATTATTTAATGAATATGGTGGGAGCCGGTCGCTAGGGCCAGTCGCTATCATGCGCTCCCATACAGCGCGGAACCTGTCAAATAGCGACTCCTCACCCAATATTCAACATTACGGCAAAGCGACTGAGTCGTTATCAACTACCGAACAACGGCCAAGCACAGCGACTACTGGCGGGCGCTCTGAAAATGCCGCTACAGTCGCTCAACTGTCGCTACCTGCCGCTATTAATGAATCGGCCTCTATGTTGTAAAGACCAGAAGCTGGGACTGTGAGGAGTGCACAGATACACTGGGACACTATAACAAATCAACAGATGCCACAGGACTGACAGCCTTGGGTTGGTCAGTGATTTGCAACAGAAAGAGAATTGGAAGAAACCCATAAAACTAAGAAAAGAAAAGGGGGAGGATCAGTTAGGGACTGGATATCCCCAAAAGCTCATCAGCCATATCTTTAGCATAATCGAAATTGTTGGTAAATGCCAACCAATAGAACCAGGTCTAGGCATATTTCTTGTTTCGTGACCTGATTGAGGAGGCGACTACATTTAACTTGAAGAGCACTAGGAGATGGGTGGAGGCGACTAAAGCAGACCTGCATTCACCATAATCCTGCAGCCAGGTCCAGCAGCAACTCTTCCAGGGGGAGATTATGAACACTCTTCCTTCCACCCCCCGCCTTGTTGGCCCGGTGTGTTGGGCTGGAAGCAGTGGTTCTGCAGGTGCCACTGCATGCAGCACTTCTTTCAAGCATTTCAAAGCTTAGGTACTGCATATATCTCAGCAATACATTTACTGACATATTTCAAACAAGGCAATGTTGCCAGAGTACTAAAGGGTCATTGTAAAGCAACACGCTTTAGAGACAGGTTTGCAAGAAGAATAACAAAAAAAAGTTTGATGATGCCAGTAAGTAGTGACAGGTTCTCTTAAACTATTTTTATTCTTGTCTGTCATCAACTGGGAATTGTTTGGCCTGTGGCACGTGTAACTTTGCTTAACACAGGGTTGCGTGTTTGTCCCTGCAGTCTCTTGCTCTCGATGGGAAACATAGATAGGCCTTTGCTAGAAACAAATGAGAAAAGGTGCCATGGGGGTTATGACATCAAGAAATAAAGGGCCACAAACAGAAAGATCATTTCGATGGCACCAAGTTCCTGGCATGCACTGGATATGGGTTATCCCATCTTGTATGTACAGTGGTGCAGGAGGTGACTTGCTGCTGTCACAGAGGAATCCTCTTATCATGCTGTTGAACGCTTGCAGTATTCCGCTCAATAGAGAGCCTTTTGTTCCAGGTCATTCTCAAGGTCAGAGGCACACAAGGACCTGCTGTTACTGCAGCTCTGCGAGATCAGCAGTGATCTCTGGACTGTCACTATCATGCCATTACTGCAACACAACTGATGACCACATAGAGAAATGATATCCTACAACCTGAGCTGTGGTTGGGCATAAAATGGTGAGACATTTGTCTGACATCCTCGATTATATTTGGTTATAATAAAATAAGCATCTACATGCAAGATTTTTTTTAAACTGAAAATATTTGTGCAATAATCAGTGCCTGCAGGTAATGCTCGCATACGGCATGGGCAGACAATCTGAAGGACTGAGAGTCTTCCCTAAGGACCACACAGCACCAGGGCTTGCGGGGTTAAGTTACCCTCTGTGCCCCAGAGTGTCACAAAGATGAGTAGCCCTGTGCCTCACATGTCAATAATGATGGTGTTCCCTGTAACCTTTGGGAATGCAATTTAGGATGCCGCACTGCACAGCGATAACTAGTGCGAAATCAGGCACAACTGCTTATTAGTCCCACAGTCCCCCACGAGATCAATCTAGGACAGTATGTGCAAATACACCCTGTAAACTTAGGGGTTTATTTATCAAGGGATAGCGCCAGGTAGTGTCTGACGAGCGCCAGGTACCGCCAGCTAACGGCGGCTACCGACTCAAGTACGCCCCGCGGCGGTCACAATGACGCATTTATCACGCTAAATGAGGCTAGCGTCGGCGAGAGCGTCAGCTAGCGCGGGATTCATCATGTAGCCGACTGCAACGAACAGCGCCGCTGCTAATCCCATCACAGCGCCAGGTATGACCTCTCGCTCCCTGGCGCTCTCCAATGCATTTCAATGGAGCAATCTTTAAATAGTCATAATTTAGTGATATGTTTTTTTTTTTTTTTTTATTTAACTGTCAAAAATTCTGTGACCACTACAGCAATGTTAGATATTTTTTTTAAGGCAAAAAAAAAAAAAAAAAAAATTTGTGCAGAATTGATATTACAAGTCTGATATTAATGTATTCATATTACAAAAATGTTGAGAAAAACTTGTTTAATTTTTTAATAAAAAAATATGGTTGTTTGGGGGTTAAAAACTACTTTTAAGCCATCGCCGCCAGCGCTCTGGGGTTTAAACAAGCATTTCACAGCGCGAGAATTTTTTGAGCGTGATTTGTTAATGAATATGCTGGGAGCCGTTCGCTCTGGCCATTCGCTGTCAGGCGCACCCATACAGCGCGGAACCTGTGAAACAGTGACTCCTAACCCCGTATTCAACATTACCGCACACCGACTGAGTCGCTGTCAACAAGCGAACAACGGCCAAGCACAGCGAATACTAGCGGGCGCTGTGAAAATCACGCTACTGGCGCACATCTGTCGCTACCTGGCGCTATTAATGAATCGGCCTCTTAATAGATCACCGAGGGTCACACTGAGCAACGGATAGGCTGTCGCCAGTGATGGAGCGTAGTTGTGGCAGATTTTGATTTTACTCATTACTGCATGGAGGTGGAGCATCCCAAATAGGGGTGTCCCCAGTAAAGCCAACAGTATCAAACAGCAGAAAGGAAGACTGCAGAAATACTGGCCTGTGCACACAATGGGTCAATGTGTCCTCCCTCCTGCATATATACATATAGATTTTTGACAAAACAAAGTGATCGGCAGCACAATCTTCTCTGTTACAGCAGTAAGATTCTTGTATATTAATGTTAAGCTTGGATGTTCTGTGTGCTCATATTAAGACTTCCTTACAGATCAGCCTACAGTAGATCACATACGGCTCCCAATTGTTCAGCAGCAGGCAGTGCTGTCATTTAACGCAGAAGGTGAGGAGTTTTATCTTCAGCAGTAACTTAGAAGCCATCCTTCTTCCTTCTAGACTGGAGCGTAAACCCAGGGAGGCGTGTCAGGTTGCAGAAAGAGAATGGCAGATTAGGCTCAGCTCCTCACCTCCAGGCTTCTCGGGGCTACGAGATGAGAGAGGAGAGAAATACTACAAACTTCCTCCCTGTATCGCTCTGATCACATATAATGCAACATAACACTTTCTGGTTTACACAACCTTTCAAAAGACAACAAAGGCTTAGCTAAGCTCCCTGAAATAATCTGAATATTTCATGTCGGATTTGGAGAATTGGCCTTGTGTGAAAAAGTGGGAAGAAGAAAGTATCCATAGTGCCCAAAGTAGTTTTATCCTCACTTTGCTGGTAAAAGGAATTTGCTGTAGTTTATTTTGCTAGTAGTAGAGCGAAGAAGGGTTAGCTCAACTATAATCTACATTTTGCAGCCTGTGGTCCCATTTTGAAGATACAGCCTCACTTCTAAACTATAATGACCAAACAGGACTGGAAACATACAAGCGCCTCTTTCCACAGGTCTGTTGGGGTGATTTGTCCTAATAGGCATTGGCACATGCTGCCAAACATTGCTCCACAAAGCATTTTCAATTCAACGGGGAGGCCGATTTATTAATAGCGCCAGGTAGTGACAGATGAGCGACAGTAGCGTGATTTTCACAGTGCCCGCTAGTATTCGCTGTGCTTGGCCGTTGTTCGGTTGTTGACAGCGACTCAGTCGGTGTGCGGTAATGTTGAATACGGGGTTTGGAGTCGCTGTTTGACAGGTTCCGCGATGTATGGGTGCGCATGATAGCGAATGGCCATAGCGAACGGCTCCCAGCATATTCATTAACAAATCACGCTCCAAAAATTCTCGCGTAGTGAAATGCTTGTTTAAACCCCAGAGCGCTGGCGGCGATGGGTTAAAAGTAGTTTTTTAACCCCCAAACAACCTTATTTTTTGAAAAAAATAATAAACAAGTTTTTATAAACATTTTGTAATATGAATACATTAATATCAGACCTGTAATATCAATTCTGCACAATTTTTTTTTTCTTTTTTCTTTACCTTAAAAAAAAAAAAATAACATTGCAGAAGTGGTCACCGAATTTTTGACATTTAAAAAAAAAAAAAAAAAAAAAAAAAAAAACATTAATATCAATTTATTATGAATATTTAAAAATTGCTCCATTGAAATGCATTGGAGAGCGGCAGGTAGCGAGAGGTCATAACTGGCGCTGTGATGGGATTAGCAGCGGCGCTGTTCGCTGAAGTCTGCAACATGATGAATCCCGCGCTAGCTGATGCTCTCGCCGGCGCTAGCCTCATTTAGCGTGATAAATGCGTGATTGTGTTCGCAGCCTGGCGTTCTGGAGTCGGTAGCCGCCGATAGCTGGCGCTACCTGGCGCTAGTGAGACACTACCTGGCGCTATCCCTTGATAAATAAGGCCCTAAGTGTAAAAATGTTCAAAAAAAGTATGCTGGCAGACTTGTCAAAATGCATGCGGTGGAAACTTTCTCCATTGATACCATTATGAAGAGCAGAAAAACACAGTGCACCAGAGGCTGCAAATGAGCCCTTAATCACATGTCCTCAGACACACCAAACAGAGATCCAAGTTAAAAGTGTCCACATTCTCCCTATGGAAAACGTTTTAGGGGGGGGGGGTGTTTGCACAATATGGGCATTGCAGTGATGAAATTTTCCCGACAGGCTCATAACAATAGCGATCCTGTTGGCAAGCAAAGACACTACAAAGGGGCCTTTCTCAAAAGTCACTTGAAACGGCTCGTCTGCAACAGAAAAAGCGCAACACTGCTCCCTTAAAGAATATTAGAGCCACATCCTATTTCAAAGCTCACTCAGCTCACTGAATGTCCAACACAAAACATAAAAAGTGATCTGCAAATGTCATTACCCACCTAAACTTTACAAAAAGTATGTAACTGTACCAATGACATGAAATACTCATATAAAGCCAATAGTCCCGCTGTTGGCCCATTGTCTAGATCTACAGATCCCTTCTACCCAGAATAACTACCAAGGTACACTGACAGCAAGTATATGACCAACATGGTAACACCTAGGTGCCAAATTAGTTGAGAAAGGGAAGTGTAAAAAAAAAAAGAAAGAAAATACACACACACACGGATATAGATATAAAGAGGGCCTCTGACAGTATGGGGGCAACTTAATTTGGTTGCCCTACTGTGCACTGCCCCCTCTGCAAACCCATTACTGGGAAACCACTACTCACTTCTTCCGCCTTCAATCTCACACCTGCCATCATGTGATCACTGTCATCCTGCCAGGTTTGTCAGGGGCGCAGAGTGAAATGCCAATGATACAGACAAACCTGGAAGTGGTGAGTAACGGTTGCCTGGAATAAGGCTTTCTTGGGAGAGTGTTGCACAGCGTGGAATCCAAATCAAGATACCCCTGTCCTGCCAGGGAAAGAGGACCTGCAGTAAGCTTTGACTGGAGGTCCTCTTTAAATCTGACCTAAACTGTCCCTCTCTAGGAAGGTTCTTAGGGACACTAAGCTAATCTAACCTACTCCCTATTAACCTATACCATTTGTGAGTCCTACATAAGAGGGATACTTTTCCTAGAAAGGCTTTATCTGACAGTGGGATAGAAAACTGCTACATACATGTGTGGCACCTGCACCCCCCCCCCCTAATAGAAAGCGTGCAGCACTGTATAGTGCAGCTGTTTCCTAGTCCCTGTCATACAAAGCTCATAAGCTTCTAATGACTAGAAATGACTTCTAAAATGAAAGCTCAGGAGCATTGGGAGTAGGTTGGTTAAGGTTCATGCACACCTTGACTCAACATGGTGCAGAGTTGCTAAGGAGGAGTTTGGACAGTACAGGTTAAAAATACTGAAAATGTATCTGCTGTAATCTCCAAACCTTGATCAATGCACAGATCAATCTTATGAAACACAACACCCCAGACTATGAAACCGATACACCTGCCTAGCTGTGAGAACAGAAGTGCATAAAACACATTCTGCATGATGAAACAACCAGCCACATAAAAAGAACATGACTTACCTGACCAACCCCTGAGTCAATCCCCGTGGCTTGCTTCTAGTCACAAGGGAGCAGCCTCGGTTGTTGGTTGGTTGCTGGCTGGGAGGATGCTATCCAGCTTGGAAGCTGATGCCACAGAACACATCAAGACACATGCAATACTCCATGAGATCAAGTCTGCAAGTGGTCAGATCAGTACTTCTTATTATTTACTTATACAATACCTTCAATATCAAATGCAGAGGATTGTCAGACATATGGCATTTCATCTGCTGTTGATTTGGACAGGAATTAAGGCAACTGTAAAGCCGTGCAGTGCGGTCCTGGAGTCTAAGAGAATCCAGAGCTGGCTGCTAGACTTCATATTGGGATGTCTTGCTGTGTGAAACCCACCAGGGTAAACTCACCTTTCCTGCCGGCTAATGCTGCCCACATGCTCATCCCTGTAGCCATTCAGATAGACTGGGGGTGAGTGAGCTTCTCCAGGATAGCGGGATGCTGGGAATGCGCCCAGCAAAAAATAGCAAGTGTCAGCACTCCTTAAAATTCAAATACTTTAATAAAGAAAATTAAAATTGTATCTCCATATCAAAAAGACAGCTAAAAGCAGTATCAGACCCTGGCAAATGTCAAAGGCGCCATGCAAGCTTACGCGTTTCGGACTGCTGGGGTCCTTAGTCAGCGCCCTGGTCACTTCAGCCTTTAACGGCCTCGGTGGTGGAGGCATCATTGCTCGAGGTAGTTATTTTTTTTCTGCTTTTAGGACTGTTCCTTAATTTTCTCAGCCTTTACAAGAGTAATGCAACAATGTAACAGTCAGTGTATCTTTATATATTACCAGAATGAAAGTTTTAGAGATTAATAATCAACATCTGTGCCATTTAAAGCGTTGTTAAAATCCTGCAACATTCTTTTTTCTTTATATAACATCTTATTTCAAAGAGGAACAAAACCCAGGATTTTACCTTTCCCCGGTCCATCAGCGCATTGACGTTTCCCGTGCCTATGTCATTCGGCAAACATCTCTGCCATTCTGCAATGGGGAGCACAAGCAGGTCTATCCCCAGCAGCGTGTGCGCTCCTGTCCGATCCGAATGGCTGGGGTGGGAGCGAGCGCACAGTCTAAAGATGTTGAGATGCAGCAGGAGGGCAGAGCCGTTTGCCAAATGCCATAGGCATGGATGATAGCCCGTGTAGGTCCCGTTGGACCAGGGAAAGGTAAGCTGTTACAGACAAACTGGGAGGTTTCACAGAGTGGGATATCCAGATTTGGGTGAGCTGTCACAGGCGAGGGAGGGGGGCATTACACAGTGGAATCTTCTAGATTCCAGGGCTGCCCACACTGGGTTTTGTTCCACTTTATGGGTAGTTCTGCAATACAGAATGATTTTAAGGAAAGTTTGTGTTCATAGCACATATGTCTGCTCATGGAACACTTTTCAAACCTGTAGTAAATGCTAGTGTAAAACATTTATCCCAAGAAAATGAACACAGCAAGTGAATGTTTTTGAGAAGCTTTGTGCCAACAAGGAGATATTTGGGAAGTGTTCCTTGGTTTCTGTAATAAATTGGTTTCTGTTATAAATTGGATTTGTGAGAATTCCTTTATTCAAAATAAACCAGGAAATATACTAAAGAGAACAGAGAGGGTGGCCCACTTTAGAAAGTACCTTCCAGTCTCATTAAGAAGCATTTGGCAATGGGCCAAGCCTTGCAGGTCACCCCGGGGACGGTTGTACCCTCTCGTCATCTGTCACTGGCGACACAAGGACGGGAGATGTGTGTGCACGCCATGGAGCAGGTCTTCCCCAGGTGTATACTGCACGACTTTGGCTCAGGAAACCCTCTACACTTTATTTCCCCAATCAATTTATTAGTTGGAAAAGACAAGGCAGATGGGAAGCACTTGTTATCAGATGGCTGTTAACCTCTGCATTGCCTGGCTGTCTGTAAAGGTGCAAAAGTTGGGACTCCTCTCACAGCCTGAACAAACGTTTGAAGAAAATGATCAATTTCAGTACACACTGTAAAATCTTATTCTAGAAATTCTGAAAAGAGAGGCTTTTTCCTATTCTTTCAGTCCTGGCCAAGTGTCTTCCAATGGATGCAAAAGAAACCTTTCACTGCAAGGCTTGTAGTAATCCCAGCAGGTGCTCCGTTAAAACATGGTTGACTTGTGGGGAATAATGACCAGGGCTATACAAACCTAATCTAACCCACCTTTGTATGTACAAAAACCCCATTTGAACATCCACGTTTAGCTTTGGTTCCTCTTAGCACAACCAAGTAGATACACAAGAGTTTGCCCATGGTACCACTATAACTGGACTCACTAGAGATGACAATGATAGAGTCAACTGTAGGGAAGTCAACAATAGCGCAAAAAAAAAAACAACCCGATCCTCAACATTGGGAAAACAGCTGAAATGCTGATGGACTTTAGGAGACCCCTGTCACCTCCCGAGCTCATACCAATCCAAATGAGAGAGCTGAGGTGGAGACAGTGGGAAGCATAACATTTCTAGGAATATACATAGCAAGAGACCTAAAATAGAGAAAACATGGTTGTAAAGAAAGCTCAGCGACTCAAGAATAATGGCTTACCACAGAATTTGCTGTTCTATACTGCCGTCATTCTTGAGTGCTTCCATGTTGGCTTGGTATGGAAAAACCAGCAAGGACAGAATGCGACCATCAACAGTCACTAAAACAGCAGGGAAGATCATTGGGGCATGTCCCCCATCACTAGACAACCGTTCTGAACAAAAAGATGCTCAAAATCTCTAATTCATTGGATAGAACTTGTGTATTCTAATCAAAGCTACATTTTTTTCTTCAGCTTCTGGGAAGTGACTGACCTGGGAAGGGCATGTCATGGGGCAGCTTTATGAGTCATAAGCGTGCTTTGCTGTGGTCAGAGACAACGGCATGGCCGCTGTGGCTTGCCGTACTCCATCATGCTAAGAGCGCAGAGGGGCAGAGGGGCAGTTAGAACACTTTTTAGCATGCCCCTGGAGGAATGAAACTGAAAGGAGGTGAAAAGTTTGGAGCCCTGCTACGGCTTCTAACTATCGCCACAGGAAATGGGCACTTGGAACAAGCATTAGGTGAGCTTATTGTTGCCTCTACATTGCAGTGGCCTTTACAGTCCCTTTAAAGTGATTGACCTGGCTAACATATAAGCTTTATACGCTTTGTCCGCCCTCCGCAAGTGATTGCCTATAGACCAGCACTGGGTGTCTTACCTAATCTCCACAGCCATGTCTATGGAATGGGGGCGTGGCGTTGTTACTGTGACTGATGACAGGGGAGGCGTCACTGAGTTGAAAATGAGAAAGCAATGGACGATCTGGCCTGACAGCACAGGGAGTATATCTGGCCATCAGGTATGGCACCCAGTACCAGACTAGGAGCAATCATCCGCGGGGGACAAAGGGTGAGCATAAATTATTTTTTCTCTTAGTCTGGACAATAACCATAATTGTGGCCAGGGGAGCAGTGAAGATGCAATCCATCAGTCAAATGCAGCAGTGCTAAAAAAATGGAGGCATGGGCACCTGAGCAGCTCTTTTGAGATTGGCGATAGGCCAACCTCAAAGACGATGCAGCGATGTGCCGCAGCCGGCTGGCCCCATCCCCAGCGCCCCGCTTGAGCGTGTGTATCACACCTATTCATTCAGAGAGGCTGGGTGCGGGAAAGCACGCGGCTGCAGGGAAGCCAGGGATGCAGCGGCTGGTCATCACAATGTCACAGGGCCCGCCGGGAAAGAGGTGTTTAGTGGCGACTGGGGGGCACACAGCCCCCCCCCCCTGGATGTCCCGGGGACAGGCTGGCGGCTAGCACTGGAGTCTTTAAGATTTCAGATCCGTGCCAACCAATTCCCTCCTGACAACTGTGTCAGGTTGGGTCCAGGCCCAACAGGGCCCTAACTGACCAACTCCCACTGCCTATATGCCTGCAATTCAGATTCTCACCTTTCTTATGAAGCTCTGTATGACTTTATGTGTGTGTGTCTGTGTGTGTGTGCCTGTACTAAGGGATGCCTCTTACTGGCTGTAATGAGGTATGCCGTTCACTGGCTGTAACGAGAGATGCCGCTCACTCACTGCCCATAATGAGGGATGCCGCTCACTGGCTGTAATGAGGGATGCCGCTCTCTGGCTGTAACGAGAGATGCCGCTCACTCACTGCCCATAATGAGGGATGCCGCTCACTTCCTTACCTGTAATGAAGGATGCCGCACACTGCCTGTAATGAGGGATGCCACTTACTGGCTGTAATGTGGGATGCCGCACACTGCCTGTAATGAGGGATGCCACTTACTGGCTGTAATGTGGGATGACACACACTGCCTGTAATAAGGGATGACGCTTACTGGCTGTAATGTGGGATGACACACACTGCCTGTAATAAGGGATGACGCACACTGCCTGTAATGAGGGATGCTGCACACTGCCTGTAATAAGGGATGACGCACACTGCCTGTAATAAGGGATGACGCACACTGCCTGTAATAAGGGATGACGCACACTGCCTGTAATGAGGGATGCTGCACACTGCCTGTAATAAGGGATGACGCACACTGCCTGTAATAAGGGATGACGCACACTGCCTGTAATAAGGGATGACGCACACTGCCTGTAATGAGGGATGCTGCTCACTGCCTGTAATGGGGTGGTTAGCAGGGGGATTTTAGCACACCATTTTCTTCAAAGTATTCTTTTTCTTATTTTCCTCCTCTAAACCCTGGGTGCGCCATATAGTCAGGTGCACCTCATGGAGCAAAAAATGTAGTAAGAGGAAGGTCCACATTCAATGCCATTTCTGAAAGTGTATATATTTATTTGTACCCAAATGATGTCCTCAGGGTGCTGAGCCAATCTAGTATTTCTTCTTTTCTCTTATGTTAGCGAATGGAAGCGGTTGTCACTGCCTGCAATATGCGGCTATTAGCAACTGAAACCAAGATCTAAATGAAGAGAGACGTGATCCCTGTACGCACAGAACTTTATTGTTGGGCACATGTAAGTGTGAGTAAGATCCCTCATTTCTGCGACAGTGTCCAGATCTTGATGTACAGCCTTGGTGTACAGTTGCTAATAGCGACATATTACAAGTAGTGAAAATTGCTTCCATAAAACACACACTTTCTAACATAAGAAAAAATAAATAAAAACCCGATCAGGTCAGCACCTTGGGGACAGACAGACATTAATGGCTTGTTAGTACTCAGTCTAAGGCCCTTATTTAACAAGGGATAGCGCCAGGTAGCGAATGGTGAGCGAACGGTAATGACGCTCACCGCCACGAGAACGCCGGCTCCCCACCACAATCACACATTTATCAAGCCGATCCTGCTTAGCGACTGACAGAGCGCCAGATAGCGAATCATTCATCATTATTCCAGCCTCACCCCACAGCGCCAGCGAGCGACCTTGAACAGCGACAGGTATGACCTCTCGCTACCTGGCGCTCTCCAATGCATTTCAATGGAGCAATCTTTAAATATTCATAATTAATTGCTATTATTCTTTTATTTTTTTTTTAATGTCAAAAATTCTGTGACCACTTCTGCAATGTTTTTTTAAGCTAAAAAAAAAAAAAAAAAAAATTTGTGCAGAATTGCTATTACAGGTCTGATATTAATGTATTCATATTACAAAATGTTTTGAAAAACATGGGTTTTTTTTTCTAAAAATATGGTTGTTTGGGGGTTAAAAAACTACTTTTAAGCCATCGCCGCCAGCGCTCTGGGGTTTAAACAAGCATTTCACAGCGCGAGACTTTTTGGAGCGGGATTTGTTAATGAATATGCTGGGAGCCGTTCGCTATGGCCATTCGCTGTCATGCGCTCCCATACAACGCGGAACCTGTCACATAGCGACTCCTAACCCCGTATTCAACATTACCGCACACCGACTGAGTCGCTGTCAACAGCCGAACATCGGCCAAGCACAGCGAATACTAGCGGGCGCTGTGAAAATAACGCTACTGCTGCTCATCTGTCGCTACCTGGCGCTATTAATGAATCAGCCTGCCTGTAGTTCATTACATAGGAGATGCCCAGTCAGAGCACACACATTTGATTTAGGGACATCAGCAATTTTTTTGTCAAATGCCAGGCAACGGCAACAAAATGTCAACCGCAAAATATCCTGAAAATCCTGATACAAGCACTAATGGGAAGCCGGTGAAGAAGAGCTCTGGGTAAACCACAGTGTTTGTTGTGGTTCGGGAAGGAGTTTCACTTCAGTGAGTTGGGCTACTGAAAACGTTTCCAGGCAGTAAACGTGTGTCCCCACTTTCTACTAACAGAAGCTTTGCCGGGTCTAATCAATTTCAAATGTGCTTTAAAGCTACAGATCCTAACCAGAAGGATACGCTCGCAGCGTGCAGCGCCACGGAACTGAACAGAGCATCAGGCCTCACATGCAGAACTCTCCTAAGGGAAAAATAGAACGCATGGTGCAGGGCCTGCCTCGTTTCCTGAATAATGCAGAGAAATGACAATAATGTGCCACTGCCATCATAAATAATGTGAATGTAAATTTCCAGCATGTAGTATTTTGCACATGGGCACAAAGAGCACCGGGAAGCCAAATGGCAGTCTGTTATGCACCAGGGCTCGCTATGTCAATTGCCTGATGTGTTGCCATAGAACGCACACCAACTACCTGCTATTGGGGTTACTTTACTAAAGAAGTCACTTTATTATTGTTAGGGAGGGAATGCTTGTTAAAACACAACTGATTAGTTTTCTGAATACCTGTCACGAGCCAGGGGTATAAGGGCATCATTGTAAAATAATGATTTGTTTTATATTTACTACAATTCCTCAGTCTACGGCTGTTTCATCCTCCATCCCCACCCTGATTTTGAATGTCTGCCTGCATGAAACCCAGTAAGTAGAGGAAAATTAGCAATAAAACGTACTTAACTGGATATTCAGCAGCGGCATAAGCATTGTTCTATTACCACCAGCAAATCCCCCTGATCTCTGATGGTCACATAGGATGCTTGCACCACAACAACTGGGTATTATACATAGAAACGGGGAGGCCGATTCATTAATAGCGCCAGGTAGCGACAGATGAGCGCCAGTAGCGTGATTTTCACAGCGCCAGCTAGTATTCGCTGTGCTTGGCCGGGGTTTGCTTGTTGTCAGCGACTCAGTCGGTGTGCGGTAATGTTGAATACGGGGTTAGGAGTCGCTGTTTCACAGGTTCCGCGTTGTATGGGTGCGCCTGACAGCGAATGGCCAGAGCGAACGGCTTGCTGCAGATTCATTAACAAATCACGCTCAAAAATTTCTCGCGCTGAGAATTCCTTGTTTAAACCCCAGAGCGCTGGCGGCGATGTGTGTAAAGTAGTTTTTAACCCCCAAACAACCTTTTTTTTTATGTAAAAATTATACTAGTTTTTCTAAACATTTTGTAATATGAATACATGAATATCAGACCTGTAATATCAATTCTGCACATTTTTTTTTTTTTTTTTACTTAAAAAAAACCTAACATTGCAGAAGTGGTCACAGAATTTTTGACATTAAAAAAAAAAAAATACATTAATAGCAATTAATTATGATTAATTAAAGATTGCTCCATTGAAATGCATTGGACAACGCCAGGGAGCGCCAGGTCATACCTGTCGCTGTGATGGGATTAGCAGCGGCGCTGTTCGTTGCAGTCGGCTACATGATGAATCCCGCGCTAGCTGACGCTCTCGCCGGCGTTAGCCTCATTTAGCGTGATAAATGCGTCATTGTGACCGCCGCCGGGCGTACTTGATTCGGTAGCCGCCGTTAGCTGGCGGTACCTGGCGCTAGTGAGACACTACCTGGCGCTAGCCCTTGATAAATAAGGCTGATAGAAGGTTGACGGCAGAAAGAGACCATACGGTCCATCTAGTCTGCCCTTATGTGTATACTGTATGTTCTCTTTATCTTAGGATAGATGTGTGCTTATCCCAGGCATGTTTAAATGAGGAGATCAGAAATCAGATGAGATTTCATGCAGATGGACATCCCCAGGAAGCCTGATTAGGAATGTCACGTCTGACGAGGCGCACAAAGAACTCCTAAGAACCCTTGTTGTCAGGTTTTTGGTGCTCCGTCTTATGGTTTTCCTCTTTTGGCATGTAAAATAAACATTTGTGTTAGGACTGTGACCCTTTACCTGTCAATTACTTATCAGCATACTGCTTCCAAGTCACTTATATTCCTATGGCTCTGTGCTGCTAAAGTGGGAGTGGCTTTCCTGGCCTTGAGTAAAGCTCTTAGTATAACCTCTGCCTACAAATCACACTGTAACAGCTGAGCTCAGCAGCAAATTTAGCAAAATCAAGCGGCAGTACTGACCACTTCAGGTGAGATTGCTGTCAGGAACCCTTTAGCTATTGAACACCAGATTGTGATCCCCTCATCTGAAAAGGCTGAAAATTAGAGCAGGAGGGATTAAACCTGTGAGCTCAGGAGTGTGGAACATCACCTCTGCCCCAGCCAATCAGATGGTCAGCAAGTCTCTGGTAAGTACACCAAACACATCAGTTCCTGTGCAGCTTGCTCAAAACTGTTGCAAACAAATAGAAAAGAACAAAATTAACAGACGAACTCAGCCATCTCAAAGAGACTTTTCCTTTAATTTCCTTTAGTTGCCACAGCAGGCATCAGCGACATCCAAAAGATTAGTAGGGGCCGATGGGGGGGGGGGTCGGCCCCTTTTTATTTTTGGTCCGATTTTCTTCTTTAAAAGGCATCACTGCTCAACTGTTAATTGGCTAAAAACGCACATGTGAGCAGAAATAGGAGCTTGCGGTGGCTGGGCATCGACACCTGGTGAGCACGGAGGGGGCTGCAGCTTTTTAGATACTAGGACATTGTCGCTGTTGGAACCCATGGTGCCCGCATTTATTTTCTTTGTACAGTCTTGCTTTAATAAAGGCCTACAAATCATTGTCATTTTATTAGCCTTTTTAGCTTTTAGGAATCGTTACTTAAAGCGTTTTATTAAAAGCAGGGAAGGTGCAAAATCACAACACATTGTACATGTGGAACAAATGCTTTGTTAGCAGCCACCACCATGCAGCTCTATGGCCTGCTATTCACGCAAAAAAAAAATGGAAAAATCCTCCACCGTACACCTGATCTTCAGCTATGGCAAGGGCTCCATCCCCCGGTGCCAGCAGGACCATCTGGGCAATCCCCATATTGGGGCTTTATGATGAAATGGCAGACGTGCTGCCAAGGCACAGCCACATTTTCGGCACAACCTGCTCAATGTGCCATTCACTGGGCTTAATTTGTATTGAGGACAAAGGGGGATATTTTATAGCTTGGGGAAAAAAAAATAGCAAATGATGCTTAAATAATTCATTGGGGTACAGCAGGATTTACTGATATAAAGGCCATTCCGAGAATGATTATGAATGTACATTTTTATTTCACATACGCAATTCAATTTACAAGGGTCCGCTTGTGGCTGCCTTGACTTTTTTGTTCTGGAAATACAGAAACAGGCTTTAAATGGTCAGTAAACTTTTATAAGAAAAAACATTGTTTCAAACATTTACCTTTGTTTTATTTTTAACTACACACCAGAAACATAAGCTTCAAGTAGTCTGAACTGCTTATTTGTGCACCTGTTCCAAGTCAATGATAAAGATTCGGACTGCATGACAGCCAGGTAGCTAACCTTTTCAGAATGTTATTAGCCCAATCTTCTATGACCACGCTATAGGGGACCACCACACTCCAGACCTGGTGCTTACCTGCAGCCGCTCTTGAAAAGTCTATTGCTCTCCTGAGGACCTGGTAACTCTCTATTCAGGGTCCTACACTTTCACCTAGTTCGAGACACCAACTATTCTTTTTGGGCACCTCAGTCTGGGAACGCAGCGAGACTGATCCTGAAAGTGTGGAACCTGGCATGCAGATCACTGGGTCCTTAGGAGCATTATGAAGCAGTAAACCTTGATGGGGATTTTGGCAGGTAACTTGGGTAAGCTATCTGATGACATCAGAGCAGAAGAAAAATTGAGCAGGAAAGATGGAGACAGGTGGTGGTGACTCCAATCCCACACTTGGCAGAAAGGGAAATTGGAGTGACTGAACCTCACAGAAAAGTAGTTAAAATGCTAAATTACACTTTAGTGGAGCAGAATCCAGACCAGGGGTTCAGTGATAAAAGGACGCCACAGCAGTACCACACGCTGCTCTCTTAGGAATTGCCAGCTCACTGGGCGTGTGTAGAAGGGTATAAGATTAGGTCTGAGACGCCCACATAGATAAATGAGGAATTGGTCCTATACTTCACACACATCCCTATGAGATCTTACTTGTAGGACACTAAGACTGCTGCTTAAGGGCCCTGTGAGGGTAGTTGATGGCGTGCGGCAGGTGAGCAAGTAAGCCTTTGCGACCAGTGGCATTTATCGTCTGGTGTATATCTAAAAGTGCATCTTAAAATTTCTTAGAAAATGATCCATTGAACCTATAACCCTCTGCCCTGCCACCCTAGCATGGTGCTGAGGCAGGACAGGGGGGTTACAAGGAAAAAGTCCTTACCCGATCCTCGGGCTAGCGACGTTCATCCCGAGCCACTACAGCAGCCTCAGAAAAAGACGCGGAGCGGCATCCCCCAGGTCCGCATGCCCTCCCACTGCCAAATTCCGTGAATGGCCTGGGGGATTTGCGGCTCTTTGCTTTTAGTTAAGATGGCGGCGGATCTGGAGGAACAGCGATGGCCCCTAGATAATTTAAGTTTTTTTTCTTTGTAAGCCCCCCCCCCATTCTGAATTCAGTGCCAGGGTAGGGTGGCAGGGTGAGCTTCTGAAACTTAGTAGTAAAGTGGGAGTCCACCTATCCCTTGGCAAAGCTGTAACTGAGCGGTCCTGTTGTACATAAAGAAAAAGCTATGCCCAGCGTAAAGCTTCTCTGTATCGAGCAGTTAGATGTCTGCAGCAAAAGGGACAAATATGAGGAAGAGATAGATGGGTAGGTAGTCTCCTTGCTACACACAAGCCCATATTTATCCCTTTACTAGACTACAGTGTATTATGTATGTGATTTTATCAGGGCTGCCACCAGCACTGATCATAGTTGGAAAAGTGTCAGAGCCACTGACGTCTTGAGGGCCCACCACCATACATGATCCCTGGTGGCCCATGCAGAAGACCAGTTACCCTGGAGTCCCCTGTGTCCTATGTACAAAGCAGCTAACAGCTTCCTTCAAGAGCAGTGGACAAGGCTGAGAGGTCTAGAGGAAAACTGCTGGTAGTGCAGGAGTAAAGACTGGAGGGCAATCAGTGGCAGAAAGCCCATTGGTGGCAGTGCAGCTAAAGCAGCGGTTCTCAACCTGTGGGTCGGGACGCCGGCGGGGGTCGGACGGCCAAAACACAGGGGTCACCTAAAGCCATCGGAAAATACATATTTCTGAGGGCTTTAGCAACTGAGGAGTCGCGCTACTGTCTGCAGCAGCGCTATTCAGCTGGAACGCTTGCCATTATGGATGCGCGCTCCAAACTGAATGCCTGCGCGCATGCGGAGACGTGATTGCATCATCTGTCCAGGGCCTAAGGGGCGGGGGAAGGGGGTCGAACGCTCCACAGTCCATAGCAGCGCATTACGTGTGTCCGGAGGACAGGATCCTAGGAGGCGGAGAGGCAAGAGAGCCTGCGAGACAGCCTGCTGGTGTAAAAAAGGTTAATAATGTAAAAACAGCACACACACCATACACACAATACTGTGTAAGTGTAAGGTGCTTTGTGTGTAACCATTACACAGTACACAAAGCAGCTTACACTTACACAAAGCACCATACATTTACACAGTGTGAACTACATCAGTCTTATACTATAAGAGATCACTATAAGATGTAGTTCACACTGTTCCCCAATGTATGATTATCTCCCATATCTCCCACTATTTTCCCATATTCTGAATGAGGAAATCAGCGGTTTCCGGCATTGAATCTGCCTCCTATTGATTTCATTGTGAGTGCGGCGGATTTTGTGGAAGAGAGCTCCCGAGAATCTCGAGTTACCACACAATCCGCCGCAGCCTCCTATTAATTTCAATAAGAGGTGGAGAAATGACAGTTTGCGACACATGCTATGCCATGGTGAAATGTTATTTATTGGAATTAGTAATAAATATTTCTCAACATATAATTACATATTGCTTTCATGATTAATCACTATGTTTAAACCGGACCTTCACCATGATTTATTGAAAAGCCCAAACCCTTAAAAAATGATTCCCCAGCATCTAAAGTTAATATATTTTAAGTTTTTAGTCACTTACTTATTATTCTTTCCCCCACTGGGCTGCAACTCTTTTCAGGACTTTAGGATGGGGCGCCGCCATCTTGGCTCAGAAGCATTATGTTTACTGAGGAGAACAGAGTGGGATAAAGTACTGGGGGGGGGGGGGGGTGGGTTATAGCTGTGCTTTGTTCAGACAGAGCAGAGCTGGGGTCAGGAAAACATCAGCAATCCCAGAATGCAGAGCAGCACAGTCAAAAGGCACTTCCTGTTTGCAGGCTGCCTGACGTTCCATGAGCCGCCATCTTGGATGTTTAAAGGCTCATAACATGCAGTAGGTGCAGGTAGGATGATTTTTAATGTGAGCAATCTGTATGTACAGGGTGTGGGAAACATATAAGATAGACTCTTATTCAGAGTGAAGGACCGCTTTAAATTATAATTAAAGTTTGATTTGTAGCAATGAGAATACATAATGCATATCAGGTATTTACATTCCGAACCATAACTGTAGCAAAATTACAGTTTTGAAGTAGCCACCAATATTATTTTTTGGTTTGGGGTCACCGCAACATGAGGAACTGTATTGCGGGGTCACGGCATTAGAAAGGTTGAGAACCACTGAGCTAAGGGTGACATGAATTGAAGTAGCATGTGCTGTGACACATTGTAAAGGGGCCCACAGATACTCATTACAAGGGCCCACGGAAGCCTGCCGCTGACCTAGTAAATGATCTGCTGCTCCTGTATGATCTGAGCTCCCAAGTTTGGCACATTTGTTCCTCCTTCACAGAAGCATTATTTGAATGTATTTCCCAAGGCTATTGCAAAATGAAGTCAGATTTTTTAACAATATTTCAGTGTATTCTTTTTGGAGTTCAATTCTGCCCTACAACCCACCCCCTCCCTGGTTTCCATGGCCATCAATATGGATAACCACATAATCCCGCTTGTGTCAGAAATGGCCATCATTTACTTGGCCCCAAGACCACAGTACTGGCAACCTAACTTCAGCTACCACTGAGGTTTACTGGCTGGGCACAACGCCATGCACATGGCCGCTGAACTTTACTGGTTACTTGGAGGTCATATGATCATCCAAGCTGACAAAAAAAGCAAGGAAGACGGGGAGGCCGATTCATTAATAGCGCCAGGTAGCGCCAGATGAGCGACTGTAGCGGGATTTTTACAGCGCCAGCCAGTATTCGCTGTGCTTGGCCGGGGTTTGCTTGATGACAGCGACTGAGTCGGTGTGCGGTAATGTTGAATACGGGCTTAGGGGTCGCTGTTTCACAGGTTCAGCGTTGTATGTGAGCGCCTGACAACGAATGGCCAGAGCGAACGGCTAGCTTCATATTCATCAACAAATCACGCTCCGAATGTGCTGTCGCTGTCCATTCCTTGTTTAAACCCCAGAGCACTGGCGGCGATGGGTGTTAACTAGTTTTTAACCCCTAAACAACCATATTTTTGGAATGTAACATTATACATGTTTTTAGAATCATTTTGTAATATGAATACATTAATCTCAGACCTGTTAGATCAATTCTGCACAAATTTTTTAAAAAAATTTTTTTTACTTAAAAATAAATCCTAACATTGCAGAAGTGGTCTCCGAATTTTTGACATTAAAAAAAAAAAAAAAAAATTAATACCAATTAATTATGATTAATTATAGATTGCTCCATTGAAATGCATTGGACATCGCCAGGGAGCGACAGCTCATACCTGGCGCTGTGAGGGAATTTGCAGCGGCGCTGTTCGTTGCAGTCGGCTTCATGATGAATCCCGCGCTAGCAGACGCTCTCGCCGGCGCTAGCCTCATTTAGCGTGATAAATGCGTCATTGTGACCGCTGCCGGGCGTACTTGAGTCGGTAGCCGCCGTTAGCTGGCGGTACCTGGCGCTCGTCAGACACTACCTGGCGCAAGCCCTTGATAAATAAACCCCAAAGTAAGGCAAAAAGCAAGCAAATCACACACAAAGGTTTTTTGCAAATTAACTCCTTAATGCCCATTAGGTCACAGATCTAGATAGAGCAGATCATTTTTATATGAAGTTGTGAGCCATGCCTTAAATGGGAACCTTTGAGTATTGGATTATTACTGCATAAACTCTCTCTGTACATATGTGAATCTATGGGAGTGGAATAAGGCTGTACGCTTCTCTGGTAAAGAAGGCCCAATTAGATTTATTCTATGTAGTCTGGTAAGTACTGCAAAATGAACTAATCATAAATAATATGCAATGTGTAGACAAACTGTCCATCATAATTTAATTCAAAACAGTTATCTTTGCTATGCTTTCCAATCCGCATATCAATCTATAAAATCGATATAGATCAATCTATAAAATTAGCAATTTAATAGTACGACATTTCGCCAACACAAAGCTAACAACAATATATTTTGGAGTGTAGTGTATATAAAATTAAAATATAAATATAAATCTTTTCTGTTTTTATTCAAATAAAATGCTAACCGGCAATTGCTCTTCTTACTACTTAAAGAAGAAGAAAATATCTGTTAATAATTGTAATAAATAGTAAAAAGGCTCCGTCTGCACACGTGAGGAGCTTTTAACTTCTCCTTGACAAAGGCAGGCGGCCTGGCTTCCAGAAAGTAAAAGCTGGGGGGATCAGGTGTCAGGCTCATTGTTTGCTTGCCAGAATATATATCCATCCACTGTCTGCTGCCTCCTGACTTCTCTTTAACAAATCTGGTCTCAGACAAAATTAAACCACTTCAAAAAGATTTTTTTTTTACCGCCCTCCTTATTACCCAAGACTTGCCCACATTAACCTAAGTTGCACTGCAGCTGCAACTTTCCCAACTTTTTTTTTTTGTTTTGCGGCTGACTGCCTCTGAATGATCAAAGGTTACATTTTATCTCAAAGGTCAACTGCCTGGTGGCAAAGGTCGCAACCTTAACAACTCCAATGCAACTTTGGCACGTGCCGGCTTTAACTCCTCATCTCCATACATACCAATTCTACAGGAGTCATAAATTGAATTGTAGAAATTAGAAGTGTCATTGGATACGTGAGAGGAGAAAGTGAAAAAAAAAAAAAAAACAAGAAACTTTGAAACCCTGGATGTTTTACATCTGACCTTAATTATCCACACCTTGTACCATGTTAGTCATAGTGAACAGTAGAAAGGGAAGAAATAACCTTGTAGACTTTCAGAGCTTTTAGTTTATTACAAAGTATATAAAGCACAAAGCATTTTCCTGAAAGCTCACCCTCAAATATACTCAAGATAGCTTAAAAAAGGTATCGGTACTAAGTTATCGCCTTAGTATTACAGTTTACAGCTCCTCTCGCCATCATTAAAGTGGACCAAAAGCCAGTATTTTGACTATCCTGGGTTTTGGTCTTTGGCCCCGGGGCACCTCGATCAGGGATCGCCCTTCCCTGGTCCGATCAGGGATGCCCCGCTGTGTGAACCCCCGCCCCCCCAGATCGCCCGATCTCACTTACCCTTCCCTGGTCTTTCGGCGCGGGCATGTGCCCTGCTAAAGGCATAGCGGGGATGCGGCTGCTGTTCGCGCATGCGCCATTAGACCGAGAAAGAAGAGTTTCCGGGCACCTTGGGGGTTTTACACAGTGGGGCATCTCGAATCTGGATGCCCCGAGGAAGCAAGTATGCCTGCCTTTGGTCTACTTTCATCAATGCTCAATATATTTTATGCCTGGTTTTGGTCCACTTTAATTGAGGTTCATCAATGCTCAATATATTTTCAATGAAAATTAGCATGCTTATTACCCATGTCGGATTGGAGGACCTTGGGCCCACCACAAGAAATCATTTTTAGGACCCACCCTTCAGCTATATAGGAATAATCAGGACTGGATGGGCAGGGGCTCCGGTAAGTAAATGTAGATCCATCACATAACAATTGGTGGGGGCCCCAGGTAGTGGAGACCCAGGACAGGAGCTCCTCCTTTAATCTGACCCTAGAAATTTTTAAAAACAAATGCAATGTTTGTGAATTCAATAGAAAAAGTAACCTACTGAATAAATAACAAATTCACAGAACAGTAAAGGCAAATCAAAAACATAATGTATGTCTTGGACCTACTTTACTGTCCTCATGGTGGTCTTGGGACAGTACCTGGGGCCCACTGGAGGATCCTCTGGTGGCAAAGTGCGATTGTCATCATGGTTAATGCTTGATAATGCTCCTTAGCTGTGCTCCTTAGCTGTGCTCCTTAGCTGTGCTCCTTAGCTGTGCTCCTTAGCTGTGCTCCTTAGCTGTACTCCTTAGCTGTGCTCCTTAGCTGTGCTCCTTAGCTGTACTCCTTAGCTGTGCTCAGCTAGTTTACAGTATCTGCTTTGCAGTCAGTACATCAGAGGGCAGAGCTAAGATTACCCCAGGATTAGACTAGATCAAATGGCCAGAAACTCATCCCAATTTTAGGAATGATGCAATAACAATTGTTTTCTAATCAGGTATTTTTTTACAAAATATTTGATGCACAATACATTGGTGCTGCCTGTGGTTCTTTTTAAAGTGGACCTATCACCAGGATTTTAACTATCCAGGTCCTTGCTCCAGGGGAATTCTAAATTGGGCCCATCTGAGTGGATGGGCGCAGGAGCGTGCGCAGCTGCAGGGATGTGGCGACGGCCTGTGATCGCAACAAGGGACCGGGGAAAGGTAAGTGGGTGTATGGGGCGATCTGTGGGAGCTCACACAGTGGGGCATGCTGATACGGCATGTCCAGGGGCACCTAGATGGGCAGCCCTGGAGTCTTTTAGACTCCAGTTCCGGCATCGGCGATAGGTCCACTTTAATTAAACCGACTAAACAAAGACCAACCTTATCATGGTAAAGAAAAACAAATCTAACGTACCACACCAAAATCATGTTGTCAGAAGCAAATCACAGCTCTGAGGATGCAGAATCATTCCAATTTGTCCTGGCCCTCTAAGCAGCTGCCAATCCACTGCCCTGACTACATCCAAATGAGTGCATACCACTCCAAGGCCCATGCATTTATCTGCGTATAGTATGTTTTGAGGTTAGCGTAAAAAACGAAAAGCACCTAGAGGCAACCCACAGAAACACAGGATGAACACACCAACTCTATAAAGAACAGTCCCTGTCCACAAGGGAACCTAAGATACCCCTTTGTGGCAAGACGCAAGTTTGTCAATCCCCCACCCCCAGCTTGTTTCGGGGTTTTCGATTTAGCTGGTTTAGATAGTTTAGGGGTATAGAAAAAAGACATGCCAACAACAAAAAATAATACTTAAAAGTATTACCAGTATTACAAGTTCTTTAATAAATACCAGTATAAAGTACAAAGAAAGAGGGTGCAGGTAGGTTAAACCCCCCCCCTAAATAGAACAGATCCAGAAATTGAAGCAGGTATATTAATATCATATTATATTTATATTATTATTTTTACAGGTTGTTTGGACTACTGCTATGCCCAACTGTGATCTTAAAGTGGACCAACACCCAGGATTTTGACTATCCTGGGTCTTGGTCCACTTCGGTGGGGCACCCCCGATCGGGGTGCCCCGCTGTGTGAAACCCCCCCTAACCCCCCGAAAAACTCACCTCTCCCCGCTCCCAGCGCCGACGTACAAGAACGTCTAAGCGGCAGCCGCCGCCGCCGCCTCCCTCGCGTCACTTTCGGCGCGCGCGCGCCCCCGCCGGCCATTCGCAGACGGCCGGCGCGGGCACGCGCACGCCTACAGGAGCGCGAGGGAGGCGGCGGCGGCCGGCCGCCGCCGAAGATAAGGTAAGGAGTTTGGGGTGTTTGGGGGGGTTTCACCCCGCGGGACATCCCGATCTCGGATGTCCCGCGGGGTGGGGGGTGATCGGCCCGGGAATCTTATAGATTCCCGGGCCGATCACCCGTGGGTGTTGGTCCACTTTAAAGTGGACCAACACCCTGGATTTTCACTATCCTGGGTGTTGGTCCACTTCTGCGGGGCACCCCGATCGGACAAGCAACGGACAAGCTGAGGCCGCCGTCGCTGCCGCCGCCGCCTCTCGCGTGTCCCTCTTACAGGGAAGGCGCCCGCACCGGCCATTCACAAACGCACCACGTGGGTGCGCTTCCTTGCTAGAGGGACGCGCGAGAGGCAGCCCGCGCATGCGCCACTGGAACGGGAGAAGGTAAGGTTTGTGGGCGTCCGGGGGGTTTCACACAGCGGGGCCGCCGTCGCCGCCTCTCGTGCGCCCCTCTTACAGGGAACGCGTCCGCCATTCACAAACGGCCGGCGCGGGTGCGCGCCCTGCTAGAGGGCGGCCCGCGCATGCGCCATTGGAACGGGAGAAGGTAAGGTTTGTTTTTGGGCGTCCGGGGGGTTTCACACAGCGGGGCATCCCGATTTCGGATGCGCCGCGGGGAGGGAGCTGATCAGCGGTGGGTGTTGGTCCTCTTTAAAGACCACTAATGGTAACATCAAATTTTACGACTAAGGGGGTATTTTACGAAAGGAATCACCGGCATCCACCACATATTCACTAGTTATCCACCAGGTTTACACATTTACCAAGTGAAATTTTGTCTGTTCAGCTGGTGATGTTTTTTGTTTTTACTTCTACTTCAGCTTAGCTCGGTGAATGCTGGCGAATACTTTTGCAATCGCCACCTGTTAGTGTCGAACCCCATACGAATCAATGTTATTTAGGGAGAGATTGTCAATTCAGATATTTTTAGCATCTTTAACTTATTTTTTGAGTATGAACATTAAAAAATTACCCGTTAAGTGAAAAACAAATAATAATAATGTTTTTACATGTGTTCACTGCAGTAAGCATTGCTTACTCGCCGGTCTATCACACGTGCGTCAAGTGTCCGGCGAACATACATTTATCTCAAGTAGCAAACGGTAGGGAACATGGTAAATTACCCGCTAAGTCTATATATTTAGTCTCAAGAAAGACCCATATGGACCCTCCTATATATTTTTTTCTTCAATTATGATGGATACACTAGCCCTGTCATGCCATCTGTAGCTTTGTCTGGCAATTGTTGCTCTTGTGAAAAACAAAACTGGAAAACAGAGACTAAAACGTGACAAATCTGAATGTATATCCCGTTTGGATATTCTACCACAGACCAAAAACATACTAGTAAGGAAATTGTAATGAAACTAAACTGCCTATAAGGTTTGTGTATAGGCCATTATAGTGTAAGCTCTTTGGAGTACAGAGAATGATATGAATGTGTACTCAGTATAACGCTGCAAAATATGCGCTATACATAAAATAAAAATGTGTCTATGTTCCCGCTATAATAATTTCCTCTCACAACCACCAAGCAAATAAAAAAAAAAAGAACTGACCAAGGGTGGTGTCTGCTTGTATAAGCAGTGTGGGGACAAAATATTTGGAAAGGCTTATGGGATTGCCTATCTGACTTGTTTATTGAGTAAAGCTCCCCAAGCCTCTTTGCACAAATTTGTAAAAAAAATCTTTACCCCACTGGAATCATCAGCGCCTCACCAGGAAAACTGCTGCAGTGCAAAACCCAGTGAGGTCCAGGAGAGGTTTTAGTGTGTGTTGAGAGGGAAAGGCTCTTCAAACTCAAAATTGGAGAAGCATTCTCCAAATTCACCGACTCAGATTCTCTGAAGCCAATTAGGGTCGATCGATAACTATCCATTGTATTGTGGTTACAGTTACATTGTAGAATATATAGAAGTAAAGACACAGTTTTGTGCTTTGTATCGTCCTTCCCAACTTTTTTTTTTTACTTATGTCAAACGCACCACAAAGCATACTCATTGTTGCATCCAAAACGCTGCATGCAGGAATTTTCTACAGTGTGGTAATCTGCACCGTAGATATCATGTCCCAGACTTTCTTTGCCGCACTGCAATTGCACAGGTGTGAACAGGGCTCTAGAGATAGAGATACAATAATAATGTCTCAAAATGTAGATTATTAAAAACCGTATATAAAACCAAAGGTCCATTCCACAATACACTCATTCCAATAGTCAAAGCTACAGAAAATGCTATCTCTAAATATCTAATATATTATGAAAGTGAAAACTAACAGACCATACGCACGGAAAATGTACCTAGGTTGAAACTACAATCACTTCCCCAAAGCTGGCACCCAAACAGTTAAATCAAACTGACAAATGACAGGTGAAGGAGCTGACTTTATGGAGCCTGGTCACTTCAAATGCCACAGAGGACAAGCAAGCGATCTTACTCTGATCAGACCAACGCTGTGGCCTACATAGCGCAACAATCAACTCTGCTGTCGAAACTCCAATCCGATAAAGCAACTTTCCTCTTCACGGATTATGTGCTTACTAATATTTCTGTGGGTGGGGGGGGGGGGCATACATGCTTTGCCTTGAATTAAAAATTATGATTAATCACATTACACTTACATTAACAGTGGATTAAGGCTGTAAAACGGCAGCTTTACTGCAACGTTACGAAAAAAAAAAAAAAGACACACAGTCCAAACTTATGTTTGCACAAGTTTGTCCTGAAATATCTCCTGTTCTGTGGGCCAGGCTCACAATTCAGCAAATGGGACAGTGTAGATTAAAGGGAACCTGTTGTAAAAGAAATATGGGAACGAATACGCAGTCCAGAAGAAACGCTATTTTAAAAGAAAGGGGCGTCAGAAATGGCAACCCAATATTTTTCCCACTACAGGTACTCTTTCATTATAATAATTATAAGAAGCAGGCAAATCACATAGGCCATTTAAACTTTGAATTATTGTAATTATCTGCTAACCTGGGATTAAGTAAGTACTCAGCTGTCCCTCAATCCTGAAAATTCTGGGGTGGGCTGGCAAGGAATACCTGCTTTGCCTGACAACAGGGGTGCAGGGGTTTCCGGCACCCCAAGGCCCATAAGGTCAGGGAGGCCCCATTATTGTGGCTTATTTACCTTAATTATCATATTTGTGCTCCCAAGGCATCATGTACAGAAACAAGAAGCGCAATTTGTCTCAGTTTTAGATGTCTAGTTGTATCTTATTAAAATAAAATGACAAGAAAATAGGATACATGATGAGGCCCCATTTAATGTTTGCACCAGAACCAAATCACATTTAGTTTTGCCACTGCCTGGTGAGGAACCTCAGGTGCAAGCTCCCACTTAGCAGAAGTTGTGTCCCAGTGTGCGCTTCCACTGGTCAGTAGTTTCACTAGTAAATTCTGTGTAAGTAGGGGATGCCTTCCTTAATATCCTACCTGCTTATAGGTCTGTCCAGGGTTGCAGACGTATATACCCATGGAAGAGTTGACTATAAGTCAATGAACGCTATACATCTTCTGGCCTCCTAAAAAATGACTAATAATTGTAAAGGCGCCATGGAAATGCATACTACGGTAGCCATTGCTCAATTCTTTTGCCTGGTTGTAGTACTGCTCAGGACCACCTATATTGGCTTTTCCAATGTGGGCATTCTCCAGCATGCATTTCTTAGAAGTCACTAGACCCCTATATTTCTCTTCTCTCAATACCTAGACTAAATGAGTGGACTGTTTTATGTGTCAAATTCCCTTGTATATTTACTTACGTAAAATCGGGAAACCCTACATTATCCACATAAAATACCCCCCTCCTTTTAAGAGTAATGAAGTACAAATAAACAACAAACCTCCTCTTAAAGGTAACATGTACAATAACCCCAAAATATAAATACAGAAGACGTCTTTACATCTTTGCTTTGGTAGGTATTGCTGGTAGGCGAGCAAAATAGTAGTCAAATTAGCATTTTTACAGGAATGACAGTAAAATCAGCCCTTTAACTTTTTCTGCAGTGGGTCACTTTAAATCGGTTGGCTGTATGAAAAACAATGGGCTGGGTTTACAAATGACTGAACTTTCATTTTGCATGCAATCGTGGAATTGCACATCCGTATCGACAATTGCTATCGGCAATATGAACATATGCAAAAATACCAAAAATCTGCAGACAAAAAAAAGCTTTCATTGCTAAATGAGTATTAATAAATCAAGCCAAACATTTCCACTTAAGTTACAAAACTTTAACGGATAACTATATCATGTATGCTGCATCTAAATGCTTGTAAAGGGAAGCACCTGTTGCCTAGCCTAAAGCAACCAATTAGAATGTGTCAGCCTGAACAAAATGGAATTGCTATAGGAAAAGGGCCACACTTTTTATGCACCAGGCTCAAATGTCAACTTTACATTATGCTAGCACCCCTGCAAAAAATAACCGAACGTATGTGAAAGTGGTTGCATATAATAATTTTCACACACTGGGCCCATGTAGCGTTCCCTACTATGCACGATTAGGTCTAGTTTTCCCTTGTTGGTATTGACACAAAGGAAAGCGCACTCAAATACAGTAACACGTCAAGAGTCATAAGATAAGAAAAATGTACTTACCTGCTGAGTGTACAAAGTAAGCCAAATACAAATCAAGCTCCTTCACTGAAACTCCTATGTGATGGGGTTGCACGCAAAGCCCGGGATTAGAACACTGCGGAGACTTTACAAGGCGTTCGCCATCAGTACTTTCGAGAGGAATTCCTTTAAATAAAATCACCATCACCAGGTCCAGTCTCCAGACCTTGTCCGCCTGACGCAGGCAGTCAATTCTTCTCATTTTTCCCTTCTGATCGGGGTTGGACAGAACACAGCACGCGGGTTTTTTACTGGTAACGGTGAGTACAAAATCCTCTCGATATTCCGGTCTGATATCTTTCCTCAGCTTTGCCAGGAGACGGGATGCCCATTTCTGCTTGACTTCAGGTTTTTCACTCAGTAATTCATCCTTCACGGCCCTTTCTTCCTCTTTTGACATGCGCTTTTCGTGTTTCTTGAAATATTTTCGTTTACGGGCTTGCAGATTGAACCATGTGTAGGCAAAAGCTCGGACGTGAGGCAGAAGCGCTTCGATAAAGGGATGGAATTCATCCTAAAAGTGTAAAAAAGAAAAAAAGAAGTTATTAATAAGAAAAAAATTTGCAGCTCAAAATGTATGGCTCAACAAGATAAATAGAAGAAACTATATACGTTATGTACTATAGGTAGTGACTAGAGGAAGTATTTATTTCTAGGCCCGCTTTACATGTGACAATATAAAAGGTGATTCCAGGACTCTGCTAAATGATGACAAGCAGGTGTCGGGTTTTTGTACATGTCCGGTCCTTTTGTCAAGGGTACACAAAGACCCAGCACTTCCTTTTCACCCCAGTAAATCCATGCACATAATATCTGAAAAGGAGTAACAGGCAGAGCATACGGAAAGAAAGAAAAGGCTTCACCCACAAATCGACAGGGCAGTCGAAACATTTCCACTGCAAAACTATTTCCAACTTTTTTTGGTGCTGCGATGAGAACTTGGAAACACTAAATACTCTACATACTTGCACAGGTTGGCCATGCCTGCAGTGCTACACTATTAAAATGGGCACTTCATTTTTCATATACACTTGGCAGAGGATCTGGCATATAGAAAAAAGGGAGAAATAAGGTAAGTGTAAAAATATTAAGAAAGGTATAAAGTGTATATTGTCATGTTATCCTACACATTAAACCTTTTGTTTCGCTTTCAAGCAAACCTTTGGCTCAACAATAAAGGCAATAGATATATAAAATATTAATGCTAATATTAGGTGTTCCTAAATTACACGCTGAGCTCTTTCCAAATAAAAGTTTGCCAAAAATATGCATAACAAATATAAACCAGGGCGAACTTAATTTAAATTTTATAAAAATGACGTTTATATGCGTACAATTAAGTGAATTGGAAGTTTAACTGAAAGCAGATGAAAAAAATGTTTATCCATTCAATTCAAAAGCTAACGAGATTTATATGGTCAAAACAGCTAATAGTATAGATAATAATATTTGGTTTAAGAGATCCCTAAGCATCAAAATGACCAAGACATTATGGCCTTGCAAACTCCAAACCTAATTCCTCATGTTTAGCAGGAGCCAATGGGTATAAAAAAAAGGCTGCGACTGCTGTACATAGCAACTTGTACTCTTATAAGGGCTAATATATATATCAAAATGGCAGGCTAAGATTCTAGCCCTACAAGTTCAACTGCATTAAATGTAGAAAAAAAAAGTCGAAGTTAGTGTGTAATAGTTCAGCAGTTACTGACAAGCCTGGGGCGGGAGGGAAATATTTTAGCAGAGAACCATAGCTGTTGTGATGCGTCAGAATTCTAGGGCTTATGTAGAAAATTACCGACTTGACAGGTTACAAAGAAAAAAAAAAAGAATTAAAAAAAATAATGACATCTTTTCACAAAATAGATCCAAAATAAGCAAGATGACCTCTATAAATGCTGGGTGAGCACCAGATAAGTAACAGAACAGGTGAGATTTTTTTTTTTTTTTTAACCATGGTAAATTATGTGCTAGCTTCATCACATAATAAAATGTTACACAGATAGAAGCTAATATTTTAAAACAGTACAAATAAATAATAAATCTAAGAAAAAAACCAATCTCGGGGCAGTCTCTTGCCATACTATCGTTTTTTAAACTTGATGAACAGTAAAGCTACAAAAGCAAAAATAAAAAAATACATCTCAACCTTAGTTCTGGAGCTTCTCAGGGCAACCCAAGTAAGTGAAATTACAACCATTTACAGGGCGTGCAACAGACATAGCAACTACTACGTCCTAAACAAGTACACAAGAAATAAGCCTGCAAATTGCAAGAGTTCGGCAGACTTTCCCTCTCACAATATAGAAGTTTGAATGTGGCGTTACACAAGTCCAAAAGTTAAGTTCAGTAAACACACAGCCAGGCCCTATAACTGCCGAAATACACAGCACTAAAAGGGAGCATTTACTCGAATGTAATTTTAAGCAGGATTATATGCTTTACAATTAAAAAAAAAACTATATTGTAACATACAGGCGACAGAATAATCTCACGACAATGCACCGTTTTTGACCCAAGCTGAAACAGACAAGCTATGTGGCCGGGACTTATTTCCCACAAAGCCAAGGGAAGAAGTTCAAGTATCAGAAAAGCTTTTTCTTTAAGCCAGCACCCCCCCTGTTCTATATGGAGAGAAATCTCAGCATTAATCCAGACCGAGCTGAGAAGCTCATACAAAAAAAATAAGGGACTCAGTAAAATCCCAAAAAGTGTCTTAAACACATATTTTTCCCAATTGCTCTTAATGCCAGCAATTTTTTTTATTCCTTATGGCTACCCATTAAAGTTACAAGCATGTAATAAGCTATCACAAAAGCATTCTATACAGAAAGTACTATGAGCTATTTTTTAACACATACAATAGTGCATATTGCACTGCAAATGCACTACGAGATTAAGCAATATGGGTGCCGACACCTCCTAGATATAAAAATATAATTCTGCAAAGCGAACGGATAGCAAATATTTAACCCATAGCACTATAAGCCATGTACAAGCAGTAATGTTATGCTAAATGGAAACTGGCAATACTTTAACATTACATTTCTTCAACTAAGAATTGGTCATATCATACTTTTCCTATCATCTCAAGGTGAACAATTTACAGAAAATATTAAAAAGTAATTTTGGGTTAAAACTGACTGAAATCAATCAATGAAAAGATAGCTGTTTAGTGTCACAAGATTCACTGCAAAATATGGTTCATTCTGTAATATATATATAACTATACATAGGTCACGCATGCATAAAAGACATTTAAAAAAAATAATAATAATTCAATATATATATATATATATATATATATATATATATATATATATATGTTGTGGTTACAATACTGATGTATCTTTGCTGAACAATAATAAAAGTAAAAGCCGAACTGCTCATTTAGTAAAGGAGCATGTGCTATATTTTTTGTATATGCACGTCTAGGGTATTGTTAGGCCTAAAAAAAAAACAGCATACGTTTGACTGGGCACGTTCAGCTGCTTCGAGTGCTAAATGGCACAAAGAAAAAAAATCACACAAAATGTAATCACGAAATGCGTCCATGAAAGTATATTTACGATCATGATTAAGTTGAAAAAAAAAAACACATAACTTCCTAGCATGTTATCAATTGCTGTGGGTTTTGGCAAGCAAAATATAGTTTCTTAAGTGCTATTTCATTTTTAATTACAGGTTTTGTCAAATAATCTGTCACACACAGCCCTCGGCCAAAAGGCTACGAGTACACTGGAGAAAGGACAGTCAATGGATCCTATCCTAACAAACTATATATTAAAAATGCAATCGACATAGACATACATAGAGAGAATTGCACAGTACCCAGACACTTGGCGCTGGCCAGCCGGAGGTGACCGGTGGCAAGCATCTAGATCCAGCAAGGTATGTGGCGGGTCGGTCAGCCAAAGCCACTTCCACCTCACCTCCTGTGCCCACTGCCAACCCAAGTGCCATGAGTCCCCCCCAGCACCCGCCTGAAGTAGAGGAGACACTACCACAGGTCTTGCTCCGCACAAGGTGAGGTCTGCCTGGTAGAAAAAGTTGCACGTGGAAGTCATCCCCCTTGGGTGGTAGTCAGCGACTAGAGGGGGAGAGAGACAGCTCTGTACTGGCCCCGGGAACATAGACACAGCACAGCCAGGACCGGCCCCCACACTCTCTCACACACACACACTGACTGACTGACTGACTGACACACTCGCACACGAACTGCAAGAGGAAATCATCTACTACATTGTACAGGGGAGAGCCAGGACACAGGCAAGCTGCACTACCAGCATGCACTGTACAATAGAGAAAGCAGCTACGACAAAATGTACCTATGCAGCCTATATATAGCCCCAGCAGCTCGTATATAACACCAATAACCAATTTATAGACCCCCCTACAATTTATTGCCTCTACCCTGCATATATCACTAACAGTGCTAAATCTAACCCTGAAAACTAACTGTATAGAACAAACCAGATGACACATATACTACACCAGAACATACGATGACCAGTATAACAAGCAAGGATTCGAGTACTGATGCATAGGATGAACCAGAACCATCTACAGAATAGAAAGTATATAGTCCTCAACCTGAACTAAGCAGTCCAGTACTATATGGCTACTGTATCAGGCATCTCTAGGAGTTGCATGTTGGCAAGCTAAGGCAGACAAAGAACTATAAGTGAAGTTCATATGTATACCACACTGCAGTTAACCCCTGCTGTGCTACTTCGGAGAAGCAATGCCATGCTATAACAAAGTATACACTGATACCTTGACAAACTAAGATACATAATGGACGAGAGCTTACTACTTGTTATATAAAGGTCCAGACCATAACCAGGACTAATTCTGGCACACTGACATATACATTTGATCAGAACTACTGTAATTACAGAATACTGTAATCATTCTCTGTACCAGACCTGTACCAGACAGCACAATAACTAGACCCAAGTGCAAGCATAATGGACCAGAACTCTTTGTTTACTATATAAGAAGGCCACTAATAAACTTGCCAGGCTTACAAGTATGAGTCCAGGAATATTACACAATTCTCTGTAGCCGCACTAAACTAGTACAGTATCTCGAACCAAGTACATGACATGACATAAGGTGCTTGATACTAAATCTGACATATATACTGGACAAAGGCCAAATATATCATAGTCTACACATACATAATAACAGGAGAATGGACCTGAACCCTAAGTGGACATAGATACTGTACCTAAACTAGGTATAACACAAACTACACTGTCCCATAATTCAAAGACAGGCACATGGACTACATCTGTCAAGTACTAAAACTGCTATATACTGAACCAGAACTAACTGTATCTGAATCAACCAGAATGGACAAGGGTCCTGTACGCTTCTTACAGAGCTAGTGCCAATCCTACCTGTCTGGCATATATACTAGGCCAGTACTACGAAATGCTGTAACAAATATTTGAACCCAGAGCCAACCACAATGGACAGGGACCCGGAACCCTACCTACAGAGCCCAGTACTAAACCTGCTAGCCTAACATCTATACTAGACCATAACTATTATACTCTGTCACAGCTCTATGTAACTATATCAAAATCAGCCACTTTCAGCTTAAGCAGATGGCAGGCACATAGATCAGAACTAAACCCATCAAGATATAAACTGGACCAGAATTCACTACAGCATAATGTAACAAATCTCTAAAACCAGAATCAACTACAATGGAAAAAGACAGTTTACCCTACCTACAGAGCCCAGTTCTAAACCTGCTAGCATGACAAATATACTGGACCACAACTAACTACAACTTATTGTACCTACTGTAACAAATCTCTGAACTCAAAACAACCACAATGGACAAAAACTCGGTATCCTACCAACAGAGGCCGATTCTACATCTGCTGACACATATACTGGACCAAGGCTATAATATAACATAGACAAGAAATCTGTACCCTACCTACAGAGCCAGTACTACATCTGCTAGCTTGACATATATACTGGAGCAATACTAACTAAAACATACTGTATCAAGTATCAGCACCCAAAGCAAACCACACCTGACATATACACTGCTCCAAAAGTTCCTCTAAATGAAATAAAATTGGTCACTTTCTGACCATGCACATTAGACCTGAAGTAAATCTGACAAGCTGTATACTGGACAGTGGGATTATTAAATGTGACGGGGTCTTGTGCAAATATGAAATGGGGCCCTTTCAATGCTCATACACTTTTAGCTCAAAATGAAGCAGCTAGAAAAATAAAGACTGAAACAGCCTGCTTCTCTAAATAATGCCAAGTGAGGACACATATGATAAATCAGCTGAAGGAGCACCCCCTATAGTTATACAAACATACTGTAACAAGTCTCTGTACCCAGAACCAACTACAATAGACATTTATCCTGTGTCTGATCTATACTGCTCCAGAACTACAATACCCTGGATAAAGTTTCTGTACCCAGAGCCAATCACAATGGTCAGGGACCCTATAACAATTCCTATGGAACTGCTGGTGTACAGCATATAGTGTAACAAAAGTTTCTGTAACTAAAACTAAAGCAGTCATGTTCTGCACATCAGAGCAATGATAAAAGCATCAAGCCTCTGTACACCATCATACGATATCACTGCCATGCACAATCCACAAGCACACACAGGCTGCAATGTAGCTTTGACACAGTTGCAACACCCAAATAGTAAGGCTCAGCCAAAGAGCCCCCTCCCTTCCTCCCCCAGACAGTGTAAGTGTCACCAGTCCCCCTTAGCTAGGAGACACAGGGGCTGCATAGACGTGGCCAGCACACAGACACAACACATGACAAGCCAAGAGAGAGAGAGAGGCCGGCCACAAGTTCATCCCTGCAGCCAGCCAGTCAGTCCAGTGTCACAAGTCCATGGCCAGTGTCATTGTGCTGTTAGTGGAGCTATGTCAGGCCAGCAGCAGGAAATGCACAGTCACCCAGGAGCTGTGTGCACGGGTCCCTGCAGGGCACCCAGCCCCTCCAGACACGTGTGAAAGGAGGCAGCAGCTTCTTCTTCCTCTGCCAGGGGCAGTTCCCATGCCCCGATAAGGGCGCCATGAGCCATGTGGCAGAAACTTACCTGGGTGAGGCATAGAGGGGAGTACATGGTGCTGCCGATTCTCTGAGCAGACACAGACACGGGCAGAGCTGGAAGGATCAGGGCTGCTGCTGCTGCTGCTTCTTCTTCCTCTGGCTTTCACATTTCCAACTCTGCAAACTGCAGCCCTGCCGCTCCATGAGCTGAACTTTCACCCCCCCCCCCTCCTCCCCGAGGCTGAGGACAGCGCCCCCCGGGGGGGACACACACAGGCGAGCTGGGCTGGCAGGCTGGTGCCCGGGGCTGCTGGTGCTGCTGCACTGGGTCCAGTCCGAGGCTCAATAACTTTCCGGATACTGCAGCTCTCAGCAAGCACCCAACCCCCACCCCCGGCACAGCACAGCACTAACAGCAGCAGCAGCAAGCCAGCGAGCCCCTGGCAGTCCCCCCTCCACCACCACCACCACCTCCGATCACAGCCCAGACTAATCAGGCGAAAGCTCCGATCAATAGATGAACAACACCCTTCCACTGCCGCCACACAGACAACACAGACAAGGCTGGGGGTGCTGCAGGAGTTAAATGGAAAAGTATGCAAACTCTCTTTTCCGGGACCCTTCCCCTCCTTCTGCACAAGCAGAGAATGAGAGAGAGAGAGAGAAAGAAAGAAAGAGAGAAAGCCTCTTCTCCTGCCTGGCCTGCTGCTGCTTCTGCTGCTGCTGCTGCCTTTATTCCAATCTCAACAATACAGCTAGGTACTTTGCCTATAGATTGATAGGCAGAAATGTATCAATATATTGCCTCCACCCATAACTCATAGCGCAGAATAGACCATTATCAAGCCATCAAGTATAACAACTATACACCGCCATTACATGATCAGAAAGAGAGTGAGAAGAACATATATTCGTGATCAGTTTTGGGGTACTGGGGTCCCCTCAATGTAAACAGAGAAAAAATACCTGCCTGCTAGATACATTGTTACTTTCTATCATCACATTCTATTTCTGTCGCCATGGGAGACAGCATCTTGTACCACTTTACAGGCACCCTAATTTCTATGCCACCATTGTTTGATATTGCCATCATTAATCAGGGAACAAGGTTTGGCCGGCTGGATGCAGTGTTGCCAGTTAACCTTGGTCATAAGTGACATTGTTTCTCTATGGGAGATGGCATCATACACCACTTTGCTGCAACCCTAAATTCTAAGCAGCCATTATTTAGATATTTATGTTGGCAGGGGCTTTGGGTTCATGGTTCATATATTTATAACACTCTGGCATGGTCTTTTAATTACAAGTAATATAATACTTTGCATAAAGTCGCCAGGGTTCACTTATCAAGTCTACCCAAAAATAAGCCCTAGTGTGAGGTTCTAGCATTTTCACAAATGCTTTGAAATATAAGCTTTACCCCTGAAAATAAGCCCTAGTTATAGATAGATGGGGCCTCTCATTAGGGGCACTTGCTGCAGAGGGATGTGGCGGCTGGGCTGCTGCCCCCCCCCCCCCCCTTATCAGGGACACTTGCTGCTGATAGATGTGGGTGGCTATCTATCCCTTTGCCCATCTATCTATCTACATATCTATCTACCTTTCCATCCCTCTGCCTATCTATCTATTTGTTGTTCATTAAAAAACAAAAATAAGACATCCCCCTGAAAATAAGACCTACCGTCTTTTTCAGAACTAAAAAATTATAAAAGATCTGTCCTATTTTTGGGGAAACAGGGTAGGTGCAAAAACAAAATATACCCTCATACTGGATTCACTGGTAACATTGTATCCTTGGTATACCCCCTCCAGTGCCCACTGATCTATTACCACATCAACATGGCTCCAGTCACCCCCCTCCACCCAAAGTGGCTGCAGCCCCATGGATATGTGCACCCAGATGCAGAAATAAATTCATGGACTTCACAGAATATTCCCTTCCTTGGTATTGGTCCCTATGCAAAAAACCTTTAGCCGTGTCTACTCTTCATTCTAGCCTTCTGTCAAGCTACTCTCTGCTTCTTGTACTAAGACCTTCCACCAAGTGGTGCCTTGAATGGAGCAGCTGCCTGAGTGGAAGGCACCTGGCACAATGAGTTGCTTGTGTTTCAACCTCTGTCTCTATACCTCTAGCAAGTACTCCCCCCTCCTGTACTACTACTCTACATTTCAACCTTGTCTAACACTACTTGCTAGACCAAACTCAAGGTCCTGGGGGGGGGACGTGGCACTCCAAGCCCTTTTATGTGACCCTCTGACTGTTGCCAGAAAACTGAGGATTGGCAGCGCCCCTACAAGCTGGCACGGTCACTCCAAGACTGCTGACACTGGCATCGACTTTGCGCCTGTGTGTGGTGCTGCCCATTGATGTGCAGGTCCACTTCACGCCATGGTGGAGGGCAGTACCCCCCAGACATGGTGTCTATTAATACGGCTGGTATAATGCTCTGGGGGAGAAGAGAGTAGTGTCTGCAACTTTTCTGTGTGCAAACAGTTTTCACTGGATGAGAGGGGCCCACCTAATCCACCCAACTTATAGCCACAGCAGAGGGTGCAACAGCCGCTGAATGGGTTATTGCTAGCTATTGCCAGGTTGGATGGAGCAATTCAGTGGCAGTCCTGGGCAAAAGTCTGCATCTGTCATGGGCAAATTGTTTCTGTGTCTGCAACCATACATTTAAATGGTCGTGTTTGCTTTTTTTTTCCAGTTTTTTTTATTAACTGGTCCTTTGAAGGCAACCTAAATGCTGATGTGGCCCTCGGTAAAAAAAAAAGTTTGACACCCCTGTGCCAGACTATGAAATGGAAATGGAACAGTTGCCTGGCTGCGAGGCCCCCTCATTATTTCTATCTCTATAAACCAACTAGTACTTCTCCTCCTTCCAAGAACCACAAGTACCTCCTAACCTAGCTGCTGCAATTGACTCTATCCCTTAGGCCCTTATTTAACAAGGGATAGCGCCAGGTAGCGACTGGTGAGCGGCCGGTAATGACAGGCCCCGCCACGAGAACGCCGGCTCCCCACCACAATCACACATTTATCAAGCCGATCCTGCTTAGCGACTGAGATAGCGCCAGATAGCGACTCATTCATCATTATTCCAGCCTCAGCCCACAGCGCCAGCGTCCGACCTTGAACAGCGACAGGTATGACCTCTCGCTACCTGGCGCTCTCCAATGCATTTCAATGGAACAATCTTTAGATATTCATAATTAATTGTTAATAATTTTTTTTTTAATGTGAACATTTCTGTGACCACTTCTGCCATGTTAGATATTTTTTTTAAGGTAAAAAAAAAAAAAAAATTTGTGCAGAATTGATACTAAAGGTCTGATATTAAGGTATTCATATTACAAAATGTTTTTATAAACTTGTTTTTTTTGGTTTCAAAAAATATGGTTGTTTGGGGGTTAAAAAACTACTTTTAACCCATCGCCGCCAGCGCTCTGGGGTTTAAACATGCATTTCACAGCGCGAGAATTTTTTGAGCGTGATTTGTTAATGAATATGGTGGGAGCCATTCGCTATGGCCATTCGCTATCATGCGCTCCCATACAGCGCGGAACCTGTCAAATAGCGACTCCTCACCCAATATTCAACATTACCGCACACCGACTGAGTCGCTGTCAACAACCGAACAACGGCCAAGCACAGCGACTACTAGCAGGCGCTGTGAAAATACTGCTACAGTCGCTCATCTGTCGCTACCTGGCGCTATTAATGAATCGGCCTCCCCATCTGCGATTGCTGGAATTGTTACCTGTTAATTGCCCTACCGATTGTATCCCTGTAGCCTCTCCGCCACAACAAATTCCCAGTACGTATGTGATGTATGTACCTGGCGAAATAAATCTGATTCGAATCCAATTGTTCTACAAATGACCAGCAGTATTCAGGCATGTAATCAATTGACACGTCGCTATCTCCCACAGCAACAAAAAAGCAATGTTTCCAGTGTTCAATAGACAAGCAACATGGTATATGTTCAACTTTGAGGAGAGTTTTCAAAGTTGTAGCAACCTGCAGGTGTGACATCTCCCATAACATGAAACATACAGTGTCACCAGCCCAATGATGTGCGCTGGTAGCATTGTAACTTTCGATTTTGTGGGGTAGCAGCTGTCCCAGTAATTTCAGCATAGTGTTACGAACCTGGACATACTCTCAGACAGTGAACATAGGGCCTTATTTATCAAGGGATAGCGCCAGGTAGTGTCTCACTAGCGCCAGCTATCGGCGGCTACCGACTCCAGAACGCCAGGCTGCGAACACAATCACGCATTTATCACGCTAAATGAGGCTAGCGCCGGCGAGAGCGTCAGCTAGCGCGGGATTCATCATGTTGCAGACTTCAGCGAACAGCGCCGCTGCTAATCCCATCACAGCGCCAGGTATGACCTGGCGCTCCCTGGCGCTCTCCAATGCATTTCAATGGAGCAATCTTTAAATATTCATAATTAATTGATATTAATGGTTTTTTTTTTTTTTTTTTTTTTTTTTTTTAAATGTCAAAAATTCAGTGACCACTTCTGCAATGTTATATCTTTTTTTTAAGGTAAAAAAAAAAATAAAATTTGTGCAGAATTGATATTACAGGTCTGATATTAATGTATTCATATTACAAAATGTTTATAAAAACTTGTTTATTATTTTTTTCCAAAAATAAGGTTGTTTGGGGGTTAAAAAACTACTTTTAACCCATCGCTGCCAGCGCTCTGGGGTTTAAACAAGCATTTCACAGCGCGAGAATTTTTTGAGCGTGATTTGTTAATGAATATGCTGGGAGCCGTTCGCTATGGCCATTCGCTGTCATGCGCTCCCATACAGCGCGGAACCTGTCAAACAGCGACTCCTAACCCCGTATTCAACATTACCGCACACCGACTGAGTCGCTGTCAACAACCGAACAACAGGCAAGCACAGCGAATACTAGCCGGCGCGGTGAAAATCACGCTACTGTCGCTACCTGGCGCTATTAATAAATCGGCCTCATAGAATTTCATTTTTTTTACCGATGCAACCAAGCTACCAATTAGACTATTGGTTTGGTTTAAAAAACATGATTTATTGCTCTGAGTTGTCCACATTGCTTTAGTTTTCTGTGTACCAATATGAATACACTGCATTACATTCTTTATATATATGCAAATGAAATCAGATATGACGTCTCATCATCGAATCAACTTATGCTGAGGAAAGGCCTGCACAAAGGGCCCCAAAACAAAACCACCTGAGTCCCAAGGAATTCACTCCTCTGTCCTACTGCATTATGACAAGCTAAAAATCAATATATAAAATGACACAACTATGCCTAAGTGGGGCTGTTTTCTTTACAATCTAGCAGGACAGCTACTAATGCTGTAGTTACAGAATTTATTTGGTTTCATTTTGTGCTAGCCACATGTATATGTGTTGCTCTGGAAGAGATGTGCCATCAGAATTTTCTATTTAGAGTGTACAGTATAAAGGTATGACCCTTGTTTCTCCTTATAATCAATGTTGACTTTGGGAACACATTTCTATTTATATGCACCAGAGTATTCATGAAATTATCCTAGACGGATCCTAAAGAGTCTATAGTTGGCCATCCACAGAAGGATGTTATTGCACAATAAAACAATTTCCAGCAGTAGTGTGGGATTATTCCCTGCTGATGGGAATGAGATAAGGAGGGCATTTGGTAGCAACTGTAATCGGATGGGTTGGAAGACTGCCCAATGACTTCTATTCATCTCTGCTGATAAAGCAGAAGTGGGATGGAATAAAAATGGGCTATTACAGCTCCCCCCCCCCAGAGCTCTGAATAGTTGATGATATTCCGTGGGGGGGCTTACCGTGGGAAGATCACCCAAGGGTCTAATCATTCGGTAACAATCAAGCCCCAATCCTCCAGTGAATGAACAACTTATGGCTGACCAGATTCCGGGGGGGGGGGGGGGGGGGGGGCAAATGACTGTCCAGAAGAGCCAATCATTAAGGCAAATCTATTTGTCGAAAACCAAGTGTATTAAGGTCACAAAGCTCACTTTGTGAATTATGTTTACGTTTTCATAAAAGGGAGATCCCCATATTTTGGATGCTTGTGTACACATTTAACTCTTCCATCAAGTGGGACAAACACGAGTAGTGAGTGGTGGTCTTCCTGAGCAACAACCTCGGGGAGCAGTTTAGAAGCACTTCAGTCAAGTTCTAGCTGGTAATCGAACCTGCCACCCTCCAGTCACAAGTCCTTACCTCAAGGCCATTACTGCCCCTCGTGTGCTGGGTGACCTAGCAGCACTTATAATAAGAAGTTGAGCTTACAACCGAGCCACATGAGTCATGAGACAGATCATTTCTCCACTGGGCCTAAATGATTCATTCATTGCCAAAAAACAAGATACGCAGGGGTAGCGGACAAAAAAACACCATCCATAACAATTACATTTGGTTTTAGCAGGAACTCAAATCTGGATGCCCAGGGGCAAGGTACAAAACCCAGGATAATCAGAATCCCAGTATTTTGTTCCACTTTAAGACCCATTGGATTGTCCTTTTTACACTCTATATTGCTAAACTCCCTATAACGCTACCTATTAGAGGGTAGTAGAGAAGCACCCGCCGTCGCACTCGGCTAAAGACAAGTAGACAAGTTTGCGTCACTGCAATCGTGTGTACTGATTAGACCAGAGGCCACATCAGGGTGTCCCAGGGCAAGGGATAGTCAAAATCCTGGGTTTTGGTCTGCTTTAAAGTGAGGCAAAACTCTCTACCCCCTGATTCGCCCTGTACTTACCTCGACCTGCAATCCCGTGGCACATGAGCAGGGTGGCCCTGGCAACCCTGCATGTGATGCTGCTCAGCTGAACTTTGCGGCATCCCTGCTCCCTCGGCCTGCACGCTTGTGTCAGCAGCCATTCAAGTCAGCCAGTATACAGCCAAATTTAGGGGGGGGGGGGGGGGGGTTACACAGTGGGGGAATCCCAAATGGAGAGGGGAAAGAGTTGTGAGATTTTTTGAGTGGATTGTGCTTGCCTTTATAGCGGCACAAAAAACAGGAGCTTGACATTCCCAGGTTTTGTTCCTTTCCCCTGAGGCATCCTGAATTGAGATGCTCCGCTTAGTGAAAAGCCCCAGGACGCCCAGTACAACTCACCTCTTTCTTTTTCTCTCTTTCTTGTTCCTATGGTGCATGTGTGGATGCAACACAGAGCTGTTTGCCATGTTTACATCCTTCAGCATGTTCGCTTTCGGTGGGGCAAAATGGCTGGGGAGGGAGAAGGTGCACACCGCTGAGGATGCAGCACCACACGCTCCCTAGTCCAATGAGAGCGTGGACGGACAGCAAAACAGGGACGTTTGCCGTGTTTACATCCTCCGGACATGCACGCTTTAGCTGGGGTGGAGAGTGCACACACTCAATCCGTTTGCCAAATGACATAGTCACAGCAGACAGCTCTCATTGGACAAGCCCGTACATAAGCCATTAAACCAGGGAAGGGTAAGTAATTACCAGCGCTCTGGGGGGTTTAACAGAGCGCGGCATCCCGATTCTGGATATCCTGGGGGAAATCCAGTGGCTGGCCCTGGAATTTTCTCCAAGGAAGCCACTGGTGCGTGTTCTCTTGCTTTAAAGCAGAAAAAAACCACCAGAGGTCAGTCTGCAATCTAAAAGATTCCAGGGCTGGCCACTGGCTTTTCGATCAGGATGCCCCCGTTGTGTGAAACTCCCCAGGGTACCCGTACACACTCACCTTTCCCCTGGTCCAACGGCTCATGCGTGGGGCTCTAGTCCAATGAGAGCCGCCCACTGAACTGGAAGTAATTCGGCAAGCAGCTCTCATAGTAACATAGTAACATAGTATGTAAGGCTGAATAAAGACTTTAGTCCATCCAGTTCAGCCTGTTTAACTTCTTCCAGTGGTCTAGTAGCCATGGCTGGAAATGTTATTACATGCCAGGAGGGCATCGCGGCCACTATAGATCTCCTTCCAGTGGTCTAGTAGCCATGGCTGGAAATGTTATTACATGCCAGGAGGGCATCCCGGCCACTATAGATCTCCTTCCAGTGGTCTAGTAGCCATGGCTGGAAATGTTATTACATGCCAGGAGGGCATCCCGGCCACTATAGATCTTCTTCCAGTGGTCTAGTAGCCATGGCTGGAAATGTTATTACATGCAAGGAGGGCATCCCGACCACTATAGATCTTCTTCCAGTGGTCTAGTATCCATAGCTGGAAATGTTATTACATGCAAGGAGGGCATCCCGGCCACTATAGATCTCCTTCCAGTGGTCTAGTATCCATAGCTGGAAATGTTATTACATGCCAGGAAGGCATCCCGGCCACTATAGATCTCCTTCCAGTGGTCTAGTAGCCATAGCTGGAAATGTTATTACATGCAAGGAGGGCATCCCGGCCACTATAGATCTCCTTCCAGTGGTCTAGTAGCCATGGCTGGAAATGTTATTACATGCCAGGAGGGCATCCCGGCCACTATAGATCTCCTTCCAGTGGTCTAGTAGCCATGGCTGGAAATGTTATTACATGCAAGGAGGGCATCCCGACCACTATAGATCTCCTTCCAGTGGTCTAGTAGCCATGGCTGGAAATGTTATTACATGCAAGGAGGGCATCCCGACCACTATAGATCTTCTTCCAGTGGTCTAGTATCCATAGCTGGAAATGTTATTACATGCCAGGAAGGCATCCCGGCCACTATAGATCTCCTTCCAGTGGTCTAGTAGCCATGGCTGGAAATGTTATTACATGCAAGGAGGGCATCCCGACCACTATAGATCTTCTTCCAGTGGTCTAGTATCCATAGCTGGAAATGTTATTACATGCCAGGAGGGCATCCCGGCCACTATAGATCTCCTTCCAGTGGCCTAGTAGCCATAGCTGGAAATATTACATGCCAGGAGGGCATCCCGGCCACTATAGATCTTCTTCCAGTGGTCTAGTAGCCATGGCTGGAAATGTTATTACATGCAAGGAGGGCATCCCGACCACTATAGATCTTCTTCCAGTGGTCTAGTAGCCATGGCTGGAAATGTTATTACATGCAAGGAGGGCATCCCGGCCACTATAGATCTTCTTCCAGTGGCCTAGTAGCCATAGCTGGAAATATTACATGCCAGGAGGGCATCCCGGCCACTATAGATCTTCTTCCAGTGGTCTAGTAGCCATGGCTGGAAATGTTATTACATGCAAGGAGGGCATCCCGACCACTATAGATCTTCTTCCAGTGGTCTAGTAGCCATGGCTGGAAATGTTATTACATGCAAGGAGGGCATCCCGACCACTATAGATCTTCTTCCAGTGGTCTAGTAGCCATGGCTGGAAATGTTATTACATGCAAGGAGGGCATCCCGGCCACTATAGATCTTCTTCCAGTGGTCTAGTAGCCATGGCTGGAAATGTTATTACATGCAAGGAGGGCATCCCGACCACTATAGATCTTCTTCCAGTGGTCTAGTAGCCATGGCTGGAAATGTTATTACATGCAAGGAGGGCATCCCGACCACTATAGATCTTCTTCCAGTGGTCTAGTAGCCATGGCTGGAAATGTTATTACATGCAAGGAGGGCATCCCGACCACTATAGATCTTCTTCCAGTGGTCTAGTAGCCATAGCTGGAAATATTACATGCAAGGAGGGCATCCCGACCACTATAGATCTTCTTCCAGTGGTCTAGTAGCCATGGCTGGAAATGTTATTACATGCAAGGAGGGCATCCCGGCCACTATAGATCTTCTTCCAGTGGTCTAGTAGCCATGGCTGGAAATGTTATTACATGCAAGGAGGGCATCCCGGCCACTATAGATCTTCTTCCAGTGGTCTAGTAGCCATGGCTGGAAATGTTATTACATGCAAGGAGGGCATCCCGACCACTATAGATCTTCTTCCAGTGGTCTAGTAGCCATGGCTGGAAATGTTATTACATGCAAGGAGGGCATCCCGGCCACTATAGATCTTCTCCCAGTGGTCTAGTAGCCATGGCTGGAAATGTTATTACATGCCAGGAAGGCATCAAGGCCGCTTTTGAACGTTTTTACTGTATCCATCATTACTACCTCCTCTGGCAGCGAGTTCCATAGTCTCACTGGTCTTACAGAGAAGAATCCCCTCCTATGTCGGTGGAGAAAGCACCTTTCCTCTAACCTTAGTGGATGCCCCCGGGTTATGGTTACACTCCGAGGTATAAATAGATTGTGGGACAGATCTTTGTATTGACCCCGAATATATTTATACATAGTTATTAGATCACCCCTCAATCGTCTTTTTTCTAGACTAAATAAACCTAACTTGGACAATCTTTCCGGGTACTCTAGCCCCCACACTCCTTTGTTGTCAATAGAGAGCAATTCAGATAGGCTGGGGCGGGAGCCCGCACACAGCCAGGGATACAGGGGATGCAGCAGAGCACTCCCTGTTATAGTCAACCCATTTGCCAAAAGTGGTAAACACAGCAAACTCCTCTCATTGGCTGAATGCCCACGCGGTTGGACTGATGAGAGGTGTGTGTAACTGGGTGGATTGAGAAGTTTCACACACCAGGCATGGAACAAAACCCAGGAAAGTCAAAATCCCTGATTTTGTTCCGCTTTAAAGAGGAACAACACACCCAACTTTGACTTTGTAGGGTGCTGTTCCTCTATGCGGGGGCATACCAGACTGGGATGTTCCACTGTGTGTATCCCCCCCAGGTCACTCCATACACTCACCATTCTGTGGCTCCCACGAGGCAGACTCAAGCGAGAACAAGCGTGACAGCCAATCAGTGCACTCGGCTCACTTCAGCTCCGCATCCCCCCTTAGCTTCTAGCCATAGCGTGCCCATGCCACCCATTCAGAAAGAGGCGATGCCCAGACATGGGAGCCTAAACGTTTGGATGTGGCCAGTTCAAAAAACAGACAGATAGAGCCAATGTGAATGGCTAGCTTGATTTCACTCACAACAGATTCCTTATTTATTAAAATGTTTAGAAGTCATTTTTGAACAGTATTGCTGATCTTGCAAAAACCTTACCCTTTTTTGTAATGCTTTCCCATAGCCATGTTCAATCCCTCAAAATATAAATAAATAGAATTATATTGCTACATCGCAGTTTTTCAGTTCGGCGCATTAAAATGAAAGAAAAAGAGTAGGCCATTGCTTGTCTCCTCTAGTTGCAAGAATCCATACAACCACTAACCGGACATGAAGAGAGATCTATGATTTTGGCTTGGTTTCGATGCATGTTTGCACTAAGGGCAGTGATCCTGTTCGCAATAAGGCAGCAAGACAGCCAAAAAAGGTTTGGGAAAATGAGCAATGGCAAGCTTGCTTAGACATCATTAACAAATCTCACCAACCCTAAATGTTATGGCTTGCTGAGACTTAGGGCCTTATTTAACAAGGGATAGCGCCAGGTAGCGAATGGTGAGCGAACGGTAATGACGCTCACCGCCACGAGAACGCCGGCTCCCCTCCGCAATCACACATTTATCAAGCCGATCCTGCTTAGCGACTGACAGAGCGCCAGATAGCGAATCATTCATCATTATTCCAGCCTCACCCCACAGCGCCAGCGAGCGACCTTGAACAGCGACAGGTATGACCTCTCGCTACCTGGCGCTCTCCAATGCATTTCAATGGAGCAATCTTTAAATATTCTTAATTAATTGCTATTAATGTTTTGTTTTTTTGTTTTTTAAATGGCAAAAATTCTGTGACCACTTCTGCCATGTTAGATATTTTTTTTAAGGTAAAAAAAAAAAAAAAAAAATTTGTGCAGAATTGATATTACAGGTCTGATATTAATGTATTCATATTACAAAATGTTTGTAAAAACATGTTTTTTTTTTACCAAAAATATGGTTGTTTGGGGGCTAAAAAAACTACTTTTAACCCATCGCCGCCAGCGCTCTGGGGTTTAAACAAGCATTTCACAGCGCGAGAATTCTTTGAGCGTGATTTGTTAATGAATATGCTGGGAGCCGTTCGCTATGGCCATTCGCTGTCATGCGCTCCCATACAGCGCGGAACCTGTCAAACAGCGACTCCTAACCTCGTATTCAACATTACCGCACACCGACTGAGTCGCTGTCAACAGCCAAACAACGGCCAAGCACAGCGAATACTAGCGGGCGCTGTGAAAATCACGCTACTGGCGCTCATCTGTCGCTACCTGGCGCTATTAATGAATCGGCCTCTTAAAGTTCCTCAGCATCCTAAAACATATTCTCCAAAAAATACAATCGAGAACAAAAGCAATCCATTGTAAGCTGTGATGTCTAGTATCTCCTAGTCTCTATCTACTGTATATAGCAAAACCAACAAGAAATAAAAAGTGCTGTTGTATAAACTGTAATTACCATAAACCATGATTTGGCACTCGGTCTTATCCATACTCCATGGCCTCTCAGACCTGCGGTGCGTTATTTTCTTCTTTTTTTTGCTTTCTACTCATTAAACCCCAGCTGTTTAACTATTAGAAAATTCAGGAAATCCAGTTGAGGTGCTGGGAGGCCACAAAATCATTCTTGCTTTTGGCTAAAACAGCCCCACAAGCTTCCCACGTTTCCTAGATACTAGATTTTGGCTCTCGTTCTGACTTTTGTCCAAGCCACAGAGGGGAAAAAAAGAGAAGTTATCACACAAATTACAGTCTAAAGTATACACAGAGTCTTATAAACAGCAACGGCTCATGCTGCCCACAGATTAACCACTTGGGAGCAGTGGATTGTGGTGTCGCCATTACAGGATGACCAGTACATGTGTGTTCATAATATATGTATATATATATATTACATATATATATATATACACACACACATAATTCTAGGCAAAAAAATGGACACTATCCTCTTAAAATCGAAAGCTAGATACAGATGCCTTACAGTTATAAAACATGTGTCTTAAAGTAAACCATCACCCGTTTCCACAGGGTCTGGGTCTGGGTCCAGCCGACTTCAGAAAGGCTCAGGGGGTCCAGAATGCTGGAGACCCCCTCGCATTGCCCCACAAAACGCTCATATTTCTTGCCTTATCCTTGGCTGGGAATGCAGCCCCACGATTGGCCACCGGTGGTCACGTGGGTTGGGGTTGCGTTCTGGAAGCTAAAGGGGCCCTTTGGGGCCGCTGAAGGCCTGAGGATCAAGGATAAAGTAAGAATTGTAGGCGTTCTGTGGGCCGATGCGTGTGGGGGGGGGGGGGCTCCAGCATTTTGGGGCTCCGGTATTCTGGATCCCCACCCGCCTGTCTGAATGCCGTTAGCAGGAAATGGGTGTGGGCCCACTTTAACTCTTATACCCTCTGCCAGCAATCTCATATTCTAGTACATCACAGATTTCCTAGTGGGAATAACACATAAGTATATATATTATACATACAGTATCTCACAAAAGTAATTATACCCCTCACATTGTTCGTAAATATGATGTTATAACTTTTTGTGGGACAGAACTGAAGATATGACACATGGATACAAAGTAAAGTAACCTACCCATTGACCACGCACCCACCTGCCTGTCAACCACCTACCTACCTACTTTTCTGCTCAGCCACCTACCTGCCGCCCACTTACCCACCCACCTACCAATCGACCTGCCGCCCACTCACTTACCACCCACCTGCTGCCCGACAACACACCCACCTATCTGTCAACTACCCACCGCTCTACCTGCTGCCCACCCACCCACCCACTTGCCTGGTCAGCCAGCCACCTACCCGTTTGTCCACCCATCTGCCTGCAGCCCACCTACTTACCTACCAACATATCTGCCCACCTTCCGCCTGCCCACCCACACATTTATCTGTCTGTAAACCTACCTACCTGCCTGACCGACCAGCCACCTACCACCCATCTGCCCACCTACCTGCCCACTTTCTTGCCCACCCACACACCCACCTAGCTGCAGCTCACCTATTTGCCTGATCGTCCAGGCACCTACATACCTGCTGCCAACCTACCTGCCTGACTGTTTATCCACCCTTCTGCCCATACACCTGCCCACCTACCTACCTGCCTGCCTGACCGCTGGAACACAAAGAGAGACAAAATGTACTGAACCTACAGGCTAAATTTAAGTGTGTCAGTAAGGGGTTAAAAAGCATTTCAAAAGCTGTACATATGCGCCAACTTTGTCACGAGACATAGATTCCAGATCTGCAATAAAAAATAACAAGACATTTTCGCGACCACGTCTTCATATTTTATGCGTCAGTTAAGCAGTTAACTAACCCATAAGGGTTAATTCAGCACAATGGCCTTGATTCACAAAGCGTTGAAAAAAACTCTCATGGTAGTAAAAAATTCAATTCATGAGAAAAAAGCCTGAGAATTTTACTGTTAGTGAATCGCCAAATAGGAAGACAATGAAAGTCATTTTTTACTACAGGTAAAAAGGGCTAAAAAGTTCAATACAAAAAAGTGCCATTGACTTTCATTGTCTTCTTAACTAGTGATTCACTAACAGTGACATTCTCAGGCTTTTTTCTCATGAATTGAATTTTTTACTACCATGAGAGTTTTTTTCAACTCTTAGTGAATCAAGGCCAATGTAAGAAAACTCACTCCAGAAAACTGCCATTCACTTTCATTGTTTAGCTTGGAGCTGATTCGACACCAGGTTAAAATGTACATCCAGTTGCTCAATCACCCCCTAAGGTAGCCAATGAAAGTGAATGGCAGTTTCCTCTTCTAAAAAGGAGTGAGTTTTCTCACCTGGTGCCGAATCGACCTCATAGTCTTTACTTTAAAACCGCGAAAGATTTTTTGGAACCTGAATCTTTATTAAAAACTCACCAACTAAGGTTAAACTGGACCAATAGCCTGTCACAGTTGGAAAATAATGGTAATGGCCATTTTGAAGCTTCCTCTCCGAGGATCTCAGCCATGCTGCTGCCTGGATTCAACCGGCAATGCACAGAAACAGAAAGCCCTGCAGCATGTCCTCTTTGCAGGTGGCCATAAATGCATAAGCCGCCATTTTGTTTCCAAATTTCAGTACAGCAGGAGTTATAAAAAAGGTAAATGTATTTTTATGTGCAGCAATCTCAAATGCCTTGGGGAGGGATGCATATGAGCACGTTTGTTGTGTTGGTCTGGTTTAAAGTGGACCAACACCCAGGGGGGATCGGCCCGGGAATCTATAAGATTCCCGGGCCAATCAGATCCCTCCCCGCGGGGCATCCGAAATCAGGATGAAAACCCCCCAGGATGCCCACAAACCTTACCTTAACCCCGTTCCAACGGCGCATGCGCAGGCCGCGTCTCGCTCTTCCCTCTAGCAGGGCGCGCACCCGCACCAGCCGTTTGCGAATGGCCGGCACGGGCACACTCCCTGTTAGAAGGAAGCGCGAGACGCGGCCTTCGGCGCTCAGAGCCGCTGTGGTTGGACGCCGCTTGTACGTGCATACCACAGCGGCTCTGAGCTCTCTGATTGGACGAGCGCCCGCGTAGGAGCGTGGGGAGGTGAGTGTTTACGGGCGTTCTGGGAGGTTTCACACAGCGGGGCACCCCCGATCGGGGTGCCCCACCGAAGTGGACCAAAACCCAGGATAGTCAAAATCCTGGGTGTTGGTCCACTTTAAGTCGGTCTGCTTTAAGTTCTCCGTGAGATGGAGAAGTTCTACGCACAAATTATTATACTCATTTATTTCTAAAAGCACCACCATTTTACAAACATGCTATGATATATATTATAAATGTAGGGCCTAATTTACGAATTTTGCTACAGTGCATAAAGTATAAATAAAGTGATTAAGCAGCCAAATAAAAAAACTAACAAAAGAATACTGACCTTTTGTTCCCTGCAGCTGATCAGTGCTATTTTGGCAATCAGCAAATCACCTGACTGCAGAATGCTAGCCCACCCTGCGCCGACTGGGGCCTGAACATGGGGTCAGGATTCATGGCGGGCCAAGATAGCGAACTGCCATCAGTCACAGCAGTGCGGCCACACCCTCACCTTTCATTGTAATGGAGGGGGTGTGCAAGAGCCTGACATGCTCCCTCCATTGTAGTGAAAGGTGGGGGGGGGGCTGCATATATAATCCTTTGAAAGCTCAAGAACTGGGACCCCAGACCTCACCTCATCTGTGCTTTTCTTCCTGGTTCTGGACCCATGTGACTGTTGGTGACCAATGGCTAAAGTCCACAGATGATATTTCAGAACAAGTGCTCCAGAAGGAAGAGTGAGTACCAGATGCAGATGAAGCCAGTGCCCCAGGAGCTCCCTCCTCGTCCAGCTTGGCAAAGTACAGTAACAAAATGGTAAAAGAGGACTGAAAGTCAGCTAAAGGAGTAGTAGGTCCTCTTTAACCCCCCGCCACATAGTTCATGTCACTTTGAATATGTATATATATATATATATATATATATATATATATATATACACACACATACCGGTAATATATATATGTATATTGGATGCTAGAACACATTTAAATTAAATATATATGTTAATACTATTAATCAAATATTCACTCACAGATATTTACAACAAATCTGTTAAGAATAAATGTTTCTAACTTCGGCAGCCCAACCTGATTTTTAAATAAATCTGGTGGAATATGTATATATATATGTCACATTTTTAATTCAACGGTAATACACTGAGAATTGCGATTTGGGATGCCCAAGGGTTAGGCAAGGGGGTTGGCCCTAGAGTCTTTTAGACTTCAGGACCGCGCCAGCCGGGTTTTGATTTGCACTCTTATGTTACTATATATATATATATATATATATATATATATATATATATATATATATACACACACACAATTAACTAACACTTAACTAACATTAAAGTGGACCAAAACATGATCAGCCTGGGAATCTATAAGATTTCTGGACTGATCATTGTCTGCCCTGGGGCATCCAAAATCAGGATGCCCTGCTATGTGAAACCCCACAGGTCGCCCCATATACTTACCTTGCTTCCCGGTCCAAAGACGCATGTGCAAGCTGCCTCCCCGCTATCCCTCTAGCAGGGCGCGTGCCCATGCCAGGCATTTGTGAATGGCAGGTGCAGGCACACTCCATTAGAGGGAAGCAGGGGGATGCGGCCGCCAGCACGCTCAGAGTCTCTGGCCTTAGACGAAATGACGTCAGTGGCTCCAAGCGCTCTGATTGCAAGTGGCTGCGTATGCGCTGTAGGACCAGGAAGAGGTGAATTGCGCTCGGCGTTCTGGGGGTTTCACGCAACAGCGCACCCCCGATCGAGGTGCTCTGGGGAAAGGCCCAAAACCCAGAATAGTCAAAACTCTGGGTTTTGGTCCACTTTAATATCATTTTTTAATTCTTAACACTTCAGCAGCCAAACCTGTCATGATTTTGGCTAGAATAAGAGAGAATATATATATATATATATATATATATATAGCCAAGCCTGTCAAAATCTTTTCTGAAATGATTCTTACGTAATTCTACATAATTTTAAATAAATAAAATATTTGATTAATACTAATAAAATTATAATTACAATAAATTATTAAACATATTTTCACACCTCAGCAGCCAAGTCTGTCAGTGTTTTGTTTCTAAAATAAATCTGAAGGAAACATTGGACAGCTCATTTGCTCTCAGCAAAGTGACGGAGCCTCCCCCTGTCTGTCTGTCTCTCCATTTACAGCAGCGGCCCTCTTCCCCTCAGAGCTCTCGCGCTCAGCCGTGCTCGCTGGGAAGGGAGCTTTTTTGGCGCGCTTTGTCCTCTGTGTGGCTGAGGGCAGCGGCGCAGCGCCCTCTAGGCTGCACTTCCCGCTCACACACACACCCATCTACCTCACGTTTGTCTCATACACACTTTGGGACACAAGACGCGACTCCAAACAATTCAAAGTAAGAAAAATATACAATAACAAAAGCAGTAAATATATAAAACATTACTGAGTAAATAAAGAAGCACACCAAGTCCATGCCTGTGAAACACAGAAAAGCGCCCTGTTTTTCTCATTTCCCCACATAAAGGGTTAAACTAGAAACACAGGGAATGGCTTTTTTATTGAGCTGTTAAAGTAGCAATATAGAGGTGGCTGGAGTCAGGAGGAGTCCTGGGGAGGCTTCGCCTTGAACGCCCCTGCTGGAAATGACTCCATTCCCCGGGCTTGTGCTGGCACAATGCCCGGTATTGCATTTACTATCCGCTATACGCTAACTACTTCCACATACGCAGATATGGCGGAGGAGCAGGTCAGCTGGCTGTCCTGAGGGCACCTCAGGCTTCAAATAACTTGTGGGCAAAATGAGGAGGGGGCTGATGTGTAGTAGCGGCTGATGTTTGCAAACAGTAAATGGATCCTGTAAACGTGTCACAATAGCTGGGGGTCATATTGAGGCAAAGGGGGCGTCTGGTCAGGGCCAGGGGAAGTTTTGCAAAATGAAGAACTGAAGGGAAAAAGAGCAGTGGAGGTGCACAGGGTCAGGAGAGTCACAATACACAAACTATAGATTCATTGTGAGCAACTTGCCTCCTAGAAAGCAAATAATATCAGCACAAATGCAAAAACCATTGGCTACTTTGCTGCATTGCATGCATTTTTCGGTCTCATATTTCTGAGGTAAGGTGGGGGCTTTCAGTTAGGGAGAGCAAATAAAAATACAATTCTGTGAGTACTCACCTGTAGAATTGGTATTATAAGTATACAGCACGTCCTGTTCCAGAATATTCCTTACACATGGGTTATACATCCACAAGATGGCGCTGGACTGCAGAAAAAACTTGTGGCCACTCCCGGCCCCTTAAATAGCCAGGAACCTCCCACCAATTCCCTGTGTTGACAAGCAGTTAGACAAGAAGCCGGGAGAATAATAAACACAAAATGAACAATCATACAACCATACAGAGGTAACCAAAAATAATGCTAACAAGGGTGGGGTGAAACAGGACGTGCTGTATACTTATAATACCAATTCTACAGGTGAGTACTCACAGAATTGTATTATTCCAAGTGTACAACACATCCTGTTCCAGAATATTCCTTACACATGGGACATCCAATAGCAGTGTCCGTAAGGTAGAGTGGGATCCCCAAAAGTAACAGCGGGCAGTTTAAACCACTGCCGCCTGCAGAACTTTGCAGACAAAAGCAGCGTCAGCTGAGGCCCTAACATCAACTTTGTAAAGCTTGGAAAAAGTATGAACAGAAGACCAAGTAGCGGGCTTGCAAACTTGTTCATCAGAAGCCTGGTGCTGAAAAGCCTAAGAGGCACCAATAGCACAAGTAAAATGAGCAGTAAGGCGGAAGGGAGGCTCCTTCCCCTTAGCAGAATAGGCTTGCACCACCGCCTGACAAATCCACTTGCTGATGGTGGATTTAGCCGGAGGCAAACCCTTCCTAGGTCCAGAAGGGAAAACAAAAAAAAAGCATCAGTCTTCCTGAAGGATTCAGTAGCAACCAAATAAAACTTCAAAGTCCTAACCACATCCAGAGAATGTAAGACCCTCTCCTTAGGGTTACTAGGATTAGGACACAGAGAAGGCAAGACAATGTCCTGATTGAGGTGAAAAGCAGACACAACCTTAGGCAGAAAATCTGGCTTAAACCGAAACACCACCTTGTCCTGGTGTCTCTCAAAATAAGGAGGTTTGATGGAAAGCACCGCCAACTCAGAAACACGCCTAACAGAAGTGATAGCCACCAAAAATGCTACCTTAAGCGTCAAGAGGCTCAAAAGGAGGACCCTGCATAGCAGATAAGACCAAATTCAAATCCCAGACTGGTAACATAGGCTTACGTGGAGTGCGCACGTGAGTAACCCCCTGGAAGAAAGTCTTAAACAACCTATGGTTGGCAAAGGATCTTTGTTAGAAAACAGCCAAGGCTGAAACATGACCTTTGAGGGTGCTAAGTTGAAAACCCAAGTCCAAACCATGTTGCAGGAATTCCAGGATCCTGGGAACAGAAAACACCCGACAGGGAAGGGACTTAGACTCACACCAGGCAATGTAAGCATGCCATACCCTATAGTAGATAAAGGATGAGGACTTCTTCCTAGCCCTAATCGTGGTATCAACCACAGAAGCAGGCAGCCCCTTCTCCATCAAGATGGAGGTTTCAGCAGCCAGGCCGTTAAAGCCAGCGTTTGTAAATTGGGATGGCGTAGCTGCCCCTGAGTGAGCAGATCTGGAAACTTGGGCAGGGCAAACTGATCTACTGCCAACTGCACGACGTCTGTGAACCACACCCTTCTTGGCCAACAGGGGGCCACCAGAATGGTTGATACCCCTTCCTGGGCTATCTTGCGCAGCACCCTGCCCAGCAGAGGAAACATAGGGAATACATAGAGGAGCTGAAAACTCTTCCAAGACATTGCTAATGCATCCATGGCCAAGGCCAGAGGGTCCTGTGACATAGAGACAAAGACTGGAAGCTTGTGATTGTGACGGGACGCAAACAGATCCACATCCGGCTGACCCGGATGGGGAGGTAAGAGGCACCAAACCCCCGAAAGGGCCGAGAAGGCCTCCTGCATTGAGGTAACCTACCTTCCCTGGCAAACAGGTCCAAGCGTTCACCAAAGAGGCGCATCCCTTAAAGGGGAACCCAGTGAGAGTCTTCTTCGCAGCATTATCAGCTACTCACTGACGTAGCCAGACAGAGCGGCGTATAGCCACCAAAAGGGCAGATGTCCTTCCACACATTCTAATGACATCATCCATGGCAGAGAGGATATATGCAACAAATTCATAGCAAAGCAGGAGCGATCTATAGTCTTCACCTCCCGCTTCATCAGAGGCCCCATCTATGAGACACTTAAGCAGCCCTTTGATAGCCGTTATGGCAGAGGCACAAACCGGGTGCAGCGCAGTCCCCACACAGGCAAAAGCATGACAGGACAGCTGGTCCATGCGCCCGCCCTCACCACCCTGCAGGGTAGTAGTGTTAGGAGAATGCATGACAGATGTATTTGACAACCATAGCACGGGCACGTCCACCTCGGGAGGACAAGACCAATGTTTAATTACATCAGCAGGAAAGGGATACCTCTTGTCCCAACACTTGGGCACCTCAGGTAGCTTACTAGGCCGTTCCCATTCCTTGAGCACTAGATTATTAAAGTGAGCCTGCTCAGGGAACTCCAAGCATGGCTTAACCATATCAAAAAGTTCACCCTGCCGCTGCGGAGCCACTGCAGGAGGGGAAATACAAAGCACTTAAAAGATGTGACTCAACAACCTGTCAGTATCATCTGAGGACCATGGGTCTTCCCCAAAGGGAGACCCGGTAACACCATAGATCTTAGGTTGTTCCTCAGAGGATTCTGAATCAGAAAACAATTCCCCCTCCTCGAGGGGGTGAGGGCCAGAAAGTGAATAAGGTCCCTCATCCACTACAGGAAAGAGGGAAGTAGCGGGAGATAAATGCCGCTTCTTAGCAGAAGCCTTACGCGGGCCTGACCTAGCAATATGTTTTTCAATGCTGGCCACCCATGCAGCCAAATCAGGTTGAGAGTCCCCGCTAGTGTGCCCCTCATTGGGGGTCAGATGTAAGTGTGGGGGAGTAGGCGAAGCCAAAAGGGGGCACAGCACCGGGGCCTGCGACAGCCCGGACTGCAGCGCAAGCGCCTGCTGGGCGCAGTTTACACATACCCTGACATCGTCACTCACAGGGGAAACCCCACACGCAACACACAGCCAGGCCTGTCCCGAAGGAACCCCAGGCAAATTATGCCCAGAAGCCTACATATGGTGATTTGAGTGGCACAACAGGCCAATATAGGGTTAAGGCTAGTGATAGCCACCCGGGATGCCCCAAAGACCCGCTAGGGAGGTGGGAGATTATCAAGGGAAGAGGGCCGGGAGAAACCACAGTGACGTTTATCCCGCCTGAAAGACATAAAAGACATCCCCATAAGCATTTACAAGTGAGAAGCAGAAGGAAAAAACACCCCGCAGGGACACTCACGGACTGCACTGGTAATGGAGCAGCAGCGCACACAGCACGAGCGAAGGAGGAAGAGAAGTAAAATGGCGCCTGCACAGACCTCGAGGGGTGGGCCGCGGAGATGTGACGCCAAAAGCGTCATCCGCAGAGCCCGCCCCCCCCCCCCCCCGAAGAGCGCATCCCACGTGATCTTGCTGTCCAATGATGGCGCATCAGCAGCTGAGGCAATGTCGCCGCCGTCCACGGAGCGCTGTACAAGCGGCGCGGTGGTGAGCGTATTAAGTAAAAACATTGCCACACAATAATAAAGTGAGAAAGAGGGGGGGGGATTGGGTAAGGAAGACCCAGAGTGCAGGAAGGGGCATCCGACAAGGCTCACCATGAGCCTATACCGTCTACCCATGTCAGTGCAGGGATTGCGGTACGAGCAGCGCTCCTCAGCACCTGACCCTGGTGCTGTCCTACCTTCACCCGAATCTGTCAGCCAAGGATGGGAGGCAGTGGGTCCAGAACGGGTGGCAATAGGCCTGCAGGGCCGCAGGCTGATAAGCCCCGCTCACCTGCGCAGTATAGAGAGCCATCTTCTATCTTCGCAGTCCAGACTGCAGATAAGAACTGGGAATTGGTGGGAGGTTCCTGACTTATATAGGGCCGGGAGGAGCCACAAGTTTTTTCTGCAGTCCAGCGCCATCTTGTGGATGTATAACCCATGTGTAAGGAATATTCTGGAACAGGATGTTCTGTATACTTGGAATATAAGGAGACAACAGTGGGAGAGGAGTGTCAGGGAAGTAACAATATGCAGATGCTGTAGATTAATTACAAGCAGATCTCATCATAGAAAGCTGAAAATGGTGGCAGGAATGGAAAAATCATCAATGAGGGCTCATTTATTCTTTTCAGTACTGTGCGTTTTTTCCACAAAAAACAACAATAAAATGACTGAGAGAGCCCAACTTTGATGCATGTGCACTGCCACTAAAATTATATGTGGCGTCCCGCTAACCTAAATATCATAACTCATATTAAACACAAAAAACAGGGTTAAATGCAGGACCGGCACTAAATGCGAGAACAACAATAGCCGAGAAACAACAGATATTTATTGCAACAATCTCAGCACACACAATTGATATACATCCCATATAACAATAAAAAACAATTAATGGTGCATTAAAATAATGGGGGCCCTCCGTACATTCATACATCACACACACACACACACATGCACACCCCCCCCCCCCCAAAATTGCACTGCGGTGTCCGGCCAACTGTTAAAGTGACTCAGTGCACGTGCGCTTCCAGCATAAAAGCACGGCAATGGCATCCGTTTTTTCCACACCCTGTGCCCAAAATGGTGGGGTAGCGGGTCATACTGGGGCCAGATTAGACATTCAATGGCAAAATAGGAAGGAGAGGGGAGCAGTGAAGGAGCACAGGGTCAGGGGAGTCACAGTACACAAGCCATAGATTCATTAAGAGCCAGTCAATACATTGAAAGCAGAAAATAGCAGCACATACGCGTTTTCATTTGTGTCTAGTGGGTCCTATGAATGATTTTCTCTGGTTAGTAAAACAAATCATTTCATATGGTGGGCCCCAAGAATGATTTCCTCCAATGGGCCCCAATAATAATTTCATCTGGTGGACTCCAAGAATTATTCTATTTAGTGGGCTCCAAGAATAATTTCCTCTGGTGAGCCCCAAGAATGATTTCCTCTGACAGGCCCAAGAATGATTTCCTCTGACAGGCCCAAAGTACTCCAGTCTATAGTCGGACTCCTGTATGCAGGCATGTGAAGGGTAGTGTGTCTCTGGAACAAAGTGGTGTTGTGTGAAGAAAAGAGGTAATGCTTATTGTGTGACCTTCTATTGCGATATAAAATGGAGAGGTATTGCAGTAGTCAAAGTGGGAACTAATGAGTGCATGAACAAACATTTTGGAGGTTTCTTGGGATAGAAAGGAACATTTTTTAATCTTCTTACAACAGCCTTCTCTTGTCTATGGCTCGCTCACGTAGCAGTGAGCAGGAGACAAATGACTGCTGTAAAGTTCTAGCAGGAAAGTTATGGGCCTTATCGCCCATCTAAGTGACACCCTACAACCCTCTCTAATGCAGGCTGCAGAAAGTGTTTTAGGCCATGCGATGATTAATGGCTGATTTATAGCCACAAGCTAAAGAATGTGGAGATCACAGACTGGCTCCTAATTACTGAAGGGGGCCAGCCCACCCCCCCATCATAACTCACTAATGTATGGAGCTGTGGCACTTCCCTGGAGAGAGACAGAGAGAGAGAGAGAGAGAGAGAAAGAAAGAAAGAGAGAGAGACAGAGAGAGAGAGAGAGAGAGACAGAGAGAGAGAGACAGAGAGAGAGAGACAGAGAGAGAGAGAGAGAGAGAGAGAGAGAAAGAAAGAGAGAGAGAGAGACAGAGAGAGAGAGACAGAGAGAGAGAAAGAGAGAGAGAGAGACAGAGAGAGAGACAGAGAGAGAGAGAGAGAGAGACACAGAGAGAAAGAGAGAGAGAGAGCGAGAGAGAGAGAAAGAGAGAGAGAGAGAAAGAAGAGAGAGAGAGAGAGAGAGAGACAGCATCCACACAGCAGGTCTCTGCAGCCTGGGGAGCACCCGGTGATAAATAGCACCGCATGCGCTGACTGCCACTGTATATATTATCATCTATCGATTGCTAATGCACAGGCACCAAGGAAGATTCCTGCACACGGGACCGCTGATTAGTACACCACAAAACTCACCCTGCTCATTTTAATAGATGCGTTTAACTCCTGCAACGCCGTCCCAGGCACTACAAGAATCTACTGCATACTAATACATTCATACATAGGGGAGAGCTATCGGGGGCAGCCATCAATGCAAGGATTGCTATAGATTTGTTGGAAGTACAAAGGGTTAAAAAGAGTGAAGTTGCCCCCAAAACTATAGTCCTTCTGTATACTATCTTATACCCAATTAGATTGTAAGCTTCTCTGCCTTTTGTTTTCCTTCCTTATACGCTAATAGATTGTAAGCCTTTTTTCCTTTTATAGCCTCACTTATACCATAGAGTGGACCAGAGTGGTTTATAAGATGATATGTCTGGGTAAATACCCACCTCTGGGACATCTGGATGTGTGATGCCCCACTGTGTGAAACCTCACCAGTCACCCAATAATCTTATCTCGCCAACGAACCTACATCACATGCGCAGCCGGCATCTCTCGCATCTTTATCAAGCTTTCTGGTAGCTGTCACTGAATGGCTGGCGCCACCTTGCACAGCCATAGAGAGATGCAGGGGTGCCGAGTGCGGATATACTCCTATTCATCTTTAGCCTCAGATTAATATGCACTGAATGGTTACACAATGAATGAGGAAGTAAGATTGCAGGCTCTTCCATTTTTTGTATCCTCCCTTGTATCTATTTAAAGTGGATGTCCAGTCTCTAAAGTAGCCCCTGCCCTGCCTTCCTCCCCTGGCGCTAAGAAATGGCGGGGGGAGGTTACAACAAGAAAAGCAGATTATCTTATGCCAAGTAGAGGCCTTGCAGAACTTTTAAAGAAAGAAGGATTGCTGTTTTACTGTTAAAATAATATACTAGACCCAGCAGGCACACTCTTTTTGTGCCCTCCTAAACAATGCTGATTATCCCATGGGATCTATGTACCGCAGGTTGAGAAACAGTGCCCTAATATACTGCAAGCTCTTCCAACTTTTGTATGCTCCATCGTATCGCATTTCTGTTGTGATTTAATAGACTGGAAGCTCTTGTTTCTTTTAATACTTCCATCCTAATACCCTAGTAAAGTGTAGGCTCTTCCACTTTCTGCATTCTCCCTTATACCTTAAGGAGGAACAATCACCAGTATTTTCCTCTGGGATAATTTGGGATCCCAATTTGGGATGCCCTGCTGTATAAAATTACTTTCAAAATTCCACACAGCGCCTTTGTCCAGCTGTGTAGTGCATGGTGAGTCTACTGCAAGACCCAAATAACAACTTTGCTGTGGCCAATAGAATATTATACTGTAATGTTTAATTGGAATCTTCGTAGAAATGTTAGTTCCAATCCTATACCCAGAAACGTGGGGTAAAAGGTACTGGATTGTGGGTCAACCCTTATGCTACATGAATAAGGGGTGACTCCTGAAACGTGTTGCAGTTAAGTATTAAAGCGGACCAACAGTCAAAAATGACTTAAAGAGGACCAACACCCAGGGGTGATCGGCCCGGAAATCTATAAGATTCCCGGGCCGTTCACCTCCCACCCCGCGGGACATCCGAGATCGGGATGTCCCGCGGGGTGAAACCCCCCAGAAACCCCAAAAACATCTTACCTGATCCGCCGCCGCTTCCGCCGCCGCCGCCTCCCGCGCGCCCCTCCAGACATGCGCGCGCCCGCGCCGGCCCTCTGTGAATGGCCGGCGGGGGCGCGCGCGCGCCGAGAGTGACGCGCGGGAGGCGGCGGCGGCGGAAGCGGCTTGGACGTTCCCGATCCCCGCCTGGACGTTGGCGGGGATTGGCTGCGGCGTTCACGTGGGAGCGTTGAGAGGTGAGTTTTTGGGGGTTTCTGGGGGGTTTCACACAGCGGGGCACCCCGATCGGGGGTGCCCCACCGAAGTGGACCAAGACCCAGGATAGTCAAAATCCTGGGTGTTGGTCCACTTTAAACCAGACCAACACAACAAACATTGCCCATATGCATCTCTCTAAGGCAGTTTAGATGCTGCGCATAAAAAATAATTTGCCCCACCCCCTACAAATTGCATGCCCCTGAAACTTAAAGTGGACTAAAACCCACAGCAATCGGCCTGCCGATTGATGTCCTGCCCCGGGGCATCCAAAATCGGGATGCCCCACTGTGTGAAACTCCCCAGGTCGCCTATACACTTACCTTCCTTTCTGTTTCAACGGCGCATGCGTGAGCCATGGCCGCATTCCCGCTATGCCTCTAGCAGGGCGCGTGCTTGAGCCAAGCATTTGTGAATGGCCGGTGTGGGCACGCTCCCTGTTAGAGGATAGCACGATCTTAGACGATCCAAGCACGCTGTAAACGCTTTCTCCTTCTTCATACCTTCCAATTTTCCAGGGTGGTAAAGTTGAACCATTTTAAAGTGGACCAACACCGAGAGGTGATCGGCCCGGAAATCTATAAGATTCCCGGGCCGATCACCTCCCACCCCGCGGGACATCCGAGATCGGGATGTCCCGCGGGGTGAAACCCCCCCAAACACCCCAAATCACCTACCTTATCTTCGGCGGCGGCCGGCCGCCGCCTCCCTCGCGCCCCGGTAGGCGTGCGCGCGCCCGCGCCGGCCGTCTGCGAATGGCCGGCGGGGGCGCGCGCGCGCCGAAAGTGACGCGAGGGAGGCGGCGGCGGCGGCAGCCGCCTGGACGTTCCTGATCCCCGCCTGGACGTTGGCGGGGATTGGACCGTCCAGTCACGTGGGAGCGGGGACAGGTAACATTTTGGGGCTTTCTGGGGGGTTTCACACAGCGGGGCACCCCCGATCGGGGTGCCCCGCCGAAGTGGACCAAAACCCAGGATAGTCAAAATCCTGGGTGTTGGTCCACTTTAAAATTAATCCACACCCCCTCATTAAAGTGGACCAACACCCGATTCCCGGGCCGATCAGATCCCTCCCTGCGGGGCATCCGAAATCGGGATGTCCCGCGGGGTGAAACCCCCCTGGACGCCCACAAACCTTACCTTAACCCCGTTCCAGCGGCGCATGCGCGGGCCGCGTCTCGCGCTTCCCTCTAGCAGGGCGCGCACCAGCGCCGTCCGTTTGTGAATGGCCGCCGTGGGCGCGCTCCCTGTTAGAAGGAAGCGCGAGACGCGGCCTCCAGCGCTCAGAGCTGCTGTGGTTGGACGTCGCTTGTACATGCATACCACAGCGGCTCTGAGCGCTCTGATTGGACGAGTGCCCGCGTAGGAGCGTGGGGAGGTGAGTGTTTCCGGGCGTTCTGGGGGGTTTCACACAACGGGGCACCCCCGATCGGGGTGCCCCACCGAAGTGGACCAAAACCCAGGATAGTGAAAATCCTGGGTGTTGGTCCACTTTAAGGGAAGGATAGGTTGTAACAGTTACAATTGAATAGGCTATTTAATAATTTATTGATGCAGATCAGCATATTACACTCCAAAGGGGGACAAATGAGAACAACGAGGGACATGGACTCAAAAGAGGGACAGTCCCCCCAAATAAGGAAACATTGTGAGGTATGCTTCTGTAATCTCTCCAGCAATCATATATAGTAAGCAGCCTTTATTGCAAGCATTAGTGACAGTCCACAGCCCTCAAACTAGCCCCACATGGCGCAGTCACAAAAATCTCCCCATACTCGTTCCGGAGTTTCACATGATCCAGCAACAAAGTTTGGGCGCTGACAGTGGAGCTCGGCAGGCCCGAAAGCCGCACCCCGATTGGGTGGCTGAGGCGTCACCCCGCTGTGATTGGCTAAGAGGCACGCCACTCTGCCACATATTCCAAGCTGGGAGCGCAGAAGAAGGAGAAGGCGGTGCCAGCGCTTATTTATTATGGAACTTCTCTCCTCCTTCCTCCAAATCCCGCCGAGCTCAGCAAGTCTGCAGCTGCCTCCCCCCTCCGGTGCAGAAAGAATCCCCCGACCCTCCCCGACACATCCACATCAGCACAGCAATGGCAAATAGAAGGGCCGCCACGTACCATGATCAGGCACTAGTGTTCAGCACGTGGAGCCGCCTCACTCTGACATATTACGGGCTTCTGCACAGTGCCAAGGGCTCAGGCGGGGGGTACGGGACCACTTTGCTGGACTTGCGATCCTCCGCCCGCTCCGTGCCGATTTCCGCAATCGTCGCGATTTGCATATGGACCCTGCTTGGCCAATAGGAGGCTCTGACCGAGGCAACCTTCTAATTAGCCCTCCCCCTTCTGTGCCAGGACAGCAGGGCTGCGAGCAGGACAACCCTGCTGTTGCTCTCTTAATCTCATGACCGGCTGTCATGCTGCTCTATATAGGCTGTAATGCCGCCCTATCCCATGTGTAATGCTGCTCTATATAGGCTGTAATGCCGCCCTATCCCATGTGTAATGCTGCTCTATATAGGCTGTAATGCCGCCCTATCCCATGTGTAATGCTGCTCTATATAGGCTGTAATGCCGCCCTATCCCATGTGTAATGCTGCTCTATATAGGCTGTAATGCCGCCCTATCCCATGTGTAATGCTGCTCTATATAGGCTGTAATGCCGCCCTATCCCATGTGTAATGCTGCTCTATATAGGCTGTAATGCCGCCCTATCCCATGTGTAATGCTGCTCTATATAGGCTGTAATGCCGCCCTATCCCATGTGTAATGCTGCTCTATATAGGCTGTAATGCCGCCCTATCCCATGTGTAATGCTGCTCTATATAGGCTGTAATGCCGCCCTATCCCATGTGTCATGCTGCTCTATATAGGCTGTAATGCCGCCCTATCCCATGTGTAATGCTGCTCTATATAGGCTGTAATGCCGCCCTATCCCATGTGTAATGCTGCTCTATATAGGCTGTAATGCCGCCCTATCCCATGTGTAATGCTTCTCTATATAGGCTGTAATGCCGCCCTATCCCATGTGTAATGCTGCTCTATATAGGCTGTAATGCCGCCCTATCCCATGTGTAATGCTGCTCTATATAGGCTGTAATGCCGCCCTATCCCATGTGTAATGCTGCTCTATATAGGCTGTAATGCCGCCCTATCCCATGTGTAATGCTGCTCTATATAGGCTGTAATGCCGCCCTATCCCATGTGTAATGCTGCTCTATATAGGCTGTAATGCCGCCCTATCCCATGTGTAATGCTTCTCTATATAGGCTGTAATGCCGCCCTATCCCATGTGTAATGCTGCTCTATATAGGCTGTAATGCCACCCTATCCCATGTGTAATGCTGCTCTATATAGGCTGTAATGCCACCCTATCCCATGTGTAATGCTGCTCTATATAGGCTGTAATGCCGTCCTATCCCGTGTGTAATGCCGTCCTATCCCATGTGTAATGCCGTCCTATCCCGTGTGTAATGCCGTCCTATCCCGTGTGTAATGCCGTCCTATCCCGTGTGTAATGCCGTCCTATCCCGTGTGTAATGCCGTCCTATCCAGTGTGTAATGCCGTCCTATCCCGTGTGTAATGCCGTCCTATCCCGTGTGTAATGCCGTCCTATCCCGTGTGTTATGCCGTCCTATCCCGTGTGTAATGCCGTCCTATCCCGTGTGTAATGCCGTCCTATCCCGTGTGTAATGCCGTCCTATCCCGTGGCCGTCCTATCCCGTATGTAATGCCGTCCTATCCCGTGTGTAATGCCGTCCTATCCCGTGTGTAATGCCGTCCTATCCCGTGTGTAATGCCGTCCTATCCCGTGTGTAATGCCGTCCTATCCCGTGTGTAATGCCGTCCTATCCCGTGTGTAATGCCGTCCTATCCCGTGTGTAATGCCGTCCTATCCCGTGTGTAATGCCGTCCTGTCCCGTGTGTAATGCCGTCCTGTCCCATGTGTAATGCCGTCCTATCCCATGTGTAATGCCGTCCTATCCCATGTGTAATGCCGTCCTATCCCATGTGTAATGCCGTCCTATCCCATGTGTAATGCCGTCCTATCCCATGTGTAATGCCGTCCTATCCCATGTGTAATGCCGTCCTATCCCATGTGTAATGCCGTCCTATCCCATGTGTAATGCTGTCCTATCCCATGTGTAATGCCGTCCTATCCCATGTGTAATGCCGTCCTATCCCATGTGTAATGCCGTCCTATCCCATGTGTAATGCTGTCCTATCCCATGTGTAATGCTGTCCTATCCCATGTGTAATGCTGTCCTATCCCATGTGTAATGCTGTCCTATCCCATGTGTAATACTGTCCTATCCGATGGCCTACTGTCATGCTGACCCTACCTGGTAGCAGGCTGTCATGCTGACCCTACCTGATGGCGGACTGTCGTGATGACCTACCTGATGGCAGACTGTAGTGATGACCTACCTAATTGCAGGTTCTCTTGCTAACCTACCTAATTGCCGGTGGACATGCTGACCTGCCTGATGAAGGGTTAGCCTGCTGTTCTATCTGATGGTGGACTGTCGTGATGACCTACCTGATAGCAGGTGACCTACCTGATTGCAGGCTGTCATGCTGACCTACCTGATAGCCAGCAGACATGCTGACCTGCCTGATGGCGGGCCATCCTGCTGTTCTATTTGATGGTGGACTGTCATGCTGATCTATCTGATGGCCTACTGTCATGCTGACCTACCTTCTCTCATGCTGTTCTATCTGATGGGGGGTTGTGCTGACCTATCTGATAGTCGGCTGTCATGCTGATCTACCTGCTGTCATGGTGACCTATCTAATGGAGGGGTTGTTGTGATGACCTACCTGATGGCTGGCTGTTGTGCTGACATACCTGATGGCCAGCTGTCATACTGTCCTATCTGATGGTGGGCTGTCAATCTGTCCTATCTGATGGCATGCTGTCATGCTGACCTACCTGATGGTCAGGTGTTATGCTGAACAAACCTGATGGTGGGCTGTCAATCTGTCCTATCTGATGGCATGCTGTCATGCTGACCTACCTGATGGTCAGGTGTTATGCTGAACAAACCTGATGGTGGGCTGTCATGCTGATCTATCTGATGCTGGGCTGTCGTGCTGCTCCTCTTGCTTGTTATTACTTGCTTCACTTTCTAGTTTTCCTTAGCTCCCATTTTCTTGCAGGTGCTGGGTTAGCCAAATTGCTTAAATAAGAGTCAGGTTGAGGGTATAGATGAATGAGGCAGCTGCCTAGTTGTGGTCTTTTTGAAATATATTGGTAAATTGGTTAGGGAGTGGT